>OX243827.1:32644432-32676932 GCA_945859605.1 Lumbricus rubellus
AAAGAAGAAGAAGAAGAAGAAGAAGAAGATGATGATGATGAAGAAGAAGATGATGATGAGAAAGAAGAAGAAGATGATGATGATGAAGAAGAAGAAGAAGATGAAGAAGAAGAAGAAGAAGATGATGAAGAAGAAGATGATGATGAGGAAGAAGAAGAAGATGATGATGAAGAAGAAGAAGAAGACGAAGATGAAAAAGATGAAAAGGAAGATGATGAAGATGATGATGATGAAAAAGAAGAAGAAGAAGAAGATGGAGAAAAAGATGAAGAAGATGAAGATGATGATGATGAAGAAGAAGAAGAAGAAGATGAAGAAGAAGAAGAAGAAGATGAAGAAGAAGAAGAAGAAGCAGATGATGAAGAAGAAGATGATGATGAGGAAGAAGAAGAAGAGGATGATGATGAAGAAGAAGAAGAAGACGAAGATGAAGAAGATGAAGAGGAAGATGATGAGAAAGAAGAAGAAGCTGGTGATGAAGAAGAAGAAGAAGAAGATGAAGAAGAAGAAGAAGATGTTGAAGAAGAAGATGATGATGAGAAAGAAGAAGAAGATGATGATGATGAAGAAGAAGAAGAAGATGAAGAAGAAGAAGAAGAAGATGATGAAGAAGAAGATGATGATGAGGAAGAAGAAGATGATGATGAAGAAGAAGAAGAAGACGAAGATGAAGAAGAAGATGAAGACGAAGAAGAAGAAGAAGAAGATGAAGAAGAAGAAGATGATGATGAGAAAGAAGAAGAAGAAGAAGAAGAAGAAGATGATGATGAAGAAGAAGATGATGATGAGAAAGAAGAAGAAGATGATGATGATGAAGAAGAAGAAGAAGATGAAGAAGAAGAAGATGATGAAGAAGAGGATGATGATGAGGAAGAAGAAGAAGATGATGATGAAGAAGAAGATGATGATGAAGAAGAAGATGATGAAGAAGAAGAAGATGAAGAAGATGATGATGAAGATGATGATGAAGAAGAATAAGATGATGAAGGAGAAGAAGATGATGATGATGAAGAAGAAGACGATGAAAATGATGATGAAGATGATGATGAAGAAGAAGAAGAAGAAGATGATGATAAAGAAGAAGATGAAGAAGAAGAAGAAGATGATGATGAAGATGAAGATGATGAAGAAGAAGAAGATGATGAAGAAGAAGATGAAGAAGAAGAAGAAGATGATGAAGAAGAAGAAGATGATGATAATGAAGAAGAAGAAGATAAAGAAGAAGATAAAGACGAAGAAGAAGAAGAAGATGAAGAAGAAGAAGATGGAGATGATGATGATGAAGATGATGATGAAGATGAAGATAATGATGAAGAAGACGAAGATGATGAAGAAGAAGAAGATGATGAAAATGATGATGAAGATGATGATGACGATGAAGAAGAAGATGATGATGAAGAAGATGAAGATGATGATGAAGATGATGATGAAGAAGAAGAAGATGATGAAAAAGAAGAAGATGATGAAGAAGAAGATGATGATGAGAAAGAAGAAGAAGATGATGATGATGAAGAAGAAGAAGAAGATGAAGAAGAAGAAGAAGATGATGAAGAAGAAGATGATGATGAGGAAGAAGAAGATGATGATGAAGAAGAAGAAGAAGACGAAGATGAAGAAGAAGATGAAGACGAAGAAGAAGAAGAAGAAGATGAAGAAGAAGAAGATGATGATGAGAAAGAAGAAGAAGAAGAAGAAGAAGAAGAAGAAGATGATGATGAAGAAGAAGATGATGATGAGAAAGAAGAAGAAGATGATGATGATGAAGAAGAAGAAGAAGATGAAGAAGAAGAAGATGATGAAGAAGAGGATGATGATGAGGAAGAAGAAGAAGATGATGATGAAGAAGAAGATGATGATGAAGAAGAAGATGATGAAGAAGAAGATGAAGAAGAAGAAGATGATGAAGAAGAAGAAGATGATGAAGAAGATGATGATGAAGATGATGATGAAGAAGAAGAAGATGATGAAGAAGAAGAAGATGATGATGAAGAAGAAGATGATGAAAATGATGATGAAGATAATGATGAAGAAGAAGAAGAAGAAGAAGATGATGACGAAGAAGAAGATGAAGAAGAAGAAGAAGACGAAGATGAGGAAGAAAAAGAAGATGATGAAGAAGAAGATGATGATGAGGAAGAAGAAGAAGATGATGAAGAAGAAGATGATGATGATGAAGAAGAAGAAGAAGACGAAGATGAAGAAGATGAAGAGGAAGATGATGAAGATGATGATGATGAAAAAGAAGAAGAAGAAGATGAAGAAGAAGAAGAAGATGATGATGATGAGGAAGAAGAAGAAGATGATGATGAAGAAGAAGAAGAAGACGAAGATGAAGAAGATGAAGAGGAAGATGATGAAGATGATGATGATGAAAAAGAAGAAGAAGAAGATGAAAAAGAAGATGAAGAAGATGAAGATGAAGAAGAAGATGATGATGAGGAAGAAGAAGAAGATGATGATGAAGAAGAAGAAGAAGACGAAGATGAAGAAGATGAAGAGGAAAATGATGAAGATGATGATGATGAAAAAGAAGAAGAAGAAGATGAAGAAGAAGATGAAGAAGATGAAGATGATGATGATGAAGAAGAAGAAGAAGATAAAGAAGAAGAAGATGATGAAAAAGAAGAAGAAGAAGATGATGAAGAAGAAGTTGATGATGAGGAAGAAGAAGAAGATGATGATGATGAAGAAGAAGAAGAAGAAGAAGATGATGATGAAGAAGAAGATGATGATGAGGAAGAAAAAGAAGATGATGATGATGATGATGAAGAAGAAGAAGAAGAAGATGAAGAAGAAGAAGAAGAAGATGATGAAGGTAGAAGATGATGATGAGGAAGAAGAAGAATATGATGATGAAGAAGAAGAAGAAGACGAAGATGAAGAAGAAAATGAAGACAAAGAAGAAGAAAAAGATGAAGAAGAAGAAGATGATGATGAGAAAGAAGAAGAAGAAGAAGAAGAAGAAGATGATGATGATGAAGAAGAAGATGATGATGAGAAAGAAGAAGAAGATGATGATGATGAAGAAGAAGAAGAAGATGAAGAAGAAGAAGAAGAAGATGATGAAGAAGAAGATGATGATGAGGAAGAAGAAGAAGATGATGATGAAGAAGAAGAAGAAGACGAAGATGAAGAAGATGAAAAGGAAGATGATGAAGATGATGATGATGAAAAAGAAGAAGAAGAAGAAGATGGAGAAAAAGATGAAGAAGATGAAGATGATGATGATGAAGAAGAAGAAGAAGAAGATGAAGAAGAAGAAGAAGAAAATGAAGAAGAAGAAGAAGAAGCAGATGATGAAGAAGAAGATGATGATGAGGAAGAAGAAGAAGAGGATGATGATGAAGAAGAAGAAGAAGACGAAGATGAAGAAGATGAAGAGGAAGATGATGAGAAAGAAGAAGAAGCTGGTGATGAAGAAGAAGAAAAAGAAGATGAAGAAGAAGAAGAAGATGTTGAAGAAGAAGATGATGATGAGAAAGAAGAAGAAGATGATGATGATGAAGAAGAAGAAGAAGATGAAGAAGAAGAAGAAAAAGATGATGAAGAAGAAGATGATGATGAGGAAGAAGAAGATGATGATGAAGAAGAAGAAGAAGACGAAGATGAAGAAGAAGATGAAGACGAAGAAGAAGAAGAAGAAGATGAAGAAGAAGAAGATGATGATGAGAAAGAAGAAGAAGAAGAAGAAGAAGAAGATGATGATGAAGAAGAAGATGATGATGGGAAAGAAGAAGAAGATGATGATGATGAAGAAGAAGAAGAAGATGAAGAAGAAGAAGATGATGAAGAAGAGGATGATGATGAGGAAGAAGAAGAAGATGATGATGAAGAAGAAGATGATGAAGAAGAAGATGATGATGAAGAAGAAGATGATGAAGAAGAAGATGATGAAGAAGAAGATGATGAAGAAGAAGAAGATGATGATGAAGATGATGATGAAGAAGAAGAAGATGATGAAGTAGAAGAAGATGATGATGAAGAAGAAGATGATGAAAATGATGATGAAGATAATGATGAAGAAGAAGAAGAAGAAGAAGATGATGACGAAGAAGAAGATGAAGAAGAAGAAGAAGATGATGATGAAGAAGAAGATGATGAAAAAGATGATGATGAAGAAGAAGATGATGATGAAGAAGAAGATGATGAAGAAGAAGATGAAGAAGAAGAAGATGATGAAGAAGAAGAAGAAGATGAAGAAGATGATGATGAAGATGATGATGAAGAAGAATAAGATGATGAAGGAGAAGAAGATGATGATGATGAAGAAGAAGACGATGAAAATGATGATGAAGATGATGATGAAGAAGAAGAAGAAGAAGATGATGATAAAGAAGAAGATGAAGAAGAAGAAGAAGATGATGATGAAGATGAAGATGATGAAGAAGAAGAAGATGATGAAGAAGAAGATGAAGAAGAAGAAGAAGATGATGAAGAAGAAGAAGATGATGAAAATGAAGAAGAAGAAGATAAAGAAAAAGATAAAGACCAAGAAGAAGAAGAAGATGAAGAAGAAGAAGATGGAGATGATGATGATGAAGATGATGATGAAGATGAAGATGATGATGAAGAAGACGAAGATGATGAAGAAGAAGAAGATGATGAAAATGATGATTTAGATGATGATGACGATGAAGAAGAAGATGATGATGAAGAAGATGAAGATGATGATGAAGATGATGATGAAGAAGAAGAAGATGATGAAAAAGAAGAAGATGATGAAGATGAAGAAGATGATGATGATGAAGAAGAAGATGATGATGATGATGAAAAAGATGATGAAGTAGAAGATGATGAAAAAGATGATGAAGTAGAAGATGATGATGATGAAGAAGATGATGATGATGAAGAAGATGATGATGATGATGAAGAAGAAGAAGAAGAAGAAGATGATTAAGAAGAAGAAGATGACGATGATGAAGAAGAAGAAAAAGACGAAGATGAAGAAGAAGATGAAGACAAAGAAGAAGAAGAAGAAGAAGAAGATGAAGATGAAGAAGATGATGATGATGAAGAAGAAGAAGAAGATGATGATGAAGAAGAAGAAGAAGAAGAATAAAAAGAAGAAGAAGAAGAAGACGATGATGAAGAAGAAGATGATGATGAAGAAAAAGATGATGATGAAGAAGAAGATTATGATGAAGAAGAAGATGATGATGAAGAAGAAGATGACGAAGAAGAAGATGAAGAAAAAGAAGATGATGAAGAAGAAGAATATGATGAAGAAGATGATAATGAAGATGATGATGAAGAAGAATAAGATGATGAAGAAGAAAAAGATGATGATGATGAAGAAGAAGAAGAAGACGAAAATAAAGAAGAAGATGATGAAGAAGATGACGATGAAGAAGAAGATGACGAAGAAGAAGATGAAGAAGAAGAAGATGATGAAGAAGAAGAATATGATGAAGAAGATGATGATGAAGATGATGATGAAGAAGAATAAGATGATGAAGAAGAAAAAGATGATGATAATGAAGAAGAAGAAGAAGACGAAAATACAGAAGAAGATGAAGACGAAGAAGAAGAAGAAGATGAATATGATGAAGATGATGATGATGAAAAAAAAGAAGAAGATGAAGAAAAAGATGAAGAAGATGAAGATGATGATGATGAAGATGAAAATGATGGTGAAGATGATGATGAAGAAGAAGAAGATGATGAAGAAGAAGAAGATGATGAAAATGATGATGAAGATGATGATGACGATGAAGAAGAAGATGATGATGAAGAAGAAGATGATGAAAAAGATGATGATGATGAAGAAGAAGATGATGATGATGAAGAAGAAGAAGAGAAGAAGATGATGAAGAAAAAGAAGAAGATGATGATGATGATGAAGAAGAAGAAGACGAAGATGAAGAAGAAGATGAAGACGAAGAAGAAAAAGAAGAAGAAGAAGAAGATGAAGAAGAAGAAGATGATGATGAGAAAGAAGAAGAAGAAGAAGATGATGATGAAGAACAAGATGATGATGAGGAAGAAGAAGAAGATGATGATGAAGAAGAAGAAGAAGACGAAGATGAAGACGAAGATGAAGACGAAGAAGAAGAAGAAGATGAATATGATGAAGATGATGATGATGAAAAAGAAGAAGAAGATGAAGAAGAAGATGAAGAAGATGAAGATGATGATGATGAAGATGAAAATGATGATGAAGATGATGATGAAGAAGAAGAAGATGATGAAGAAGAAGAAGATGATGAAAATGATGATGAAAATGATGATGACGATGAAGAAGAAGATGATGAAGAAGAAGAAGATGATGAAGAAGATGATGAGGATGATGAAGAAGAAGATGATGATGAAGAAGATGAAGATGATGATGATGAAGAATAAGAAGAGAAGAAGATGATGAAGAAGAAGAAGATGATGATGATGATGAAGAAGAAGAAGAAGACGAAGATGAGGAAGAAAAAGAAGATGATGAAGAAGAAGATGATGATGATGAAGAAGAAGATGATGATGATGAAGAAGAAGAAGAAGACGAAGATGAAGAAGATGAAGAGGAAGATGATGAAGATGATGATGATGAAAAAGAAGAAGAAGAAGATGAAGGAGAAGAAGAAGATGATGATGATGAGGAAGAAGAAGATGATGATGAAGAAGAATAAGAAGACGAAGATGAAGAAGATGAAGAGGAAGATGATGAAGATGATGATAATGAAAAAGAAGAAGAAGAAGAAGATTAAAAAGAAGATGAAGAAGATGAAGATGAAGAAGAAGATGATGATGAGGAAGAAGAAGAAGATGATGATGAAGAAGAAGAAGAAGACGAAGATGAAGAAGATGAAGAGGAAGATGATGAAGATGATGATGATGAAAAAGAAGAAGAAGAAGATGAAGAAGAAGATGAAGAAGATGAAGATGATGATGATGAAGAAGAAGAAGAAGATGAAGAAGAAGAAGATGATGAAAAAGAAGAAGAAGAAGATGATGAAGAAGAAGATGATGATGAGGAAGAAGAAGAAGATGATGATGATGAAGAAGAAGAAGAAGAAGAAGATGATGATGAAGAAGAAGATGATGATGAGGAAGAAGAAGAAGATGATGATGATGATGATGAAGAAGAAGAAGAAGATGAAGAAGAAGAAGAAGAAGATGATGAAGGTAGAAGATGATGATGAGGAAGAAGAAGAATATGATGATGAAGAAGAAGAAGAAGACGAAGATGAAGAAGAAAATGAAGACAAAGAAGAAGAAGAAGATGAAGAAGAAGAAGATGATGATGAGAAAGAAGAAGAAGAAGAAGAAGAAGAAGATGATGATGAAGAAGAAGATGATGATGAGAAAGAAGAAGAAGATGATGATGATGAAGAAGAAGAAGAAGATGAAGAAGAAGAAGAAGATGATGAAGAAGAAGATGATGATGAGGAAGAAGAAGAAGATGATGATGATGAAGAAGAAGAAGACGAAGATGAAAAAGATGAAGAGGAAGATGATGAAGATGATGATGATGAAAAAGAAGAAGAAGAAGAAGATGGAGAAAAAGATGAAGAAGATGAAGATGATGATGAAGAAGAAGAAGAAGAAGAAGATGAAGAAGAAGAAGAAGAAAATGAAGAAGAAGAAGAAGCAGATGATGAAGAAGAAGATGATGATGAGGAAGAAGAAGAAGAGGATGATGATGAAGAAGAAGAAGAAGACGAAGATGAAGAAGATGAAGAGGAAGATGATGAGAAAGAAGAAGAAGCTGGTGATGAAGAAGAAGAAGAAGAAGATGAAGTAGAAGAAGAAGAAGATGTTGAAGAAGAAGATGATGATGAGAAAGAAGAAGAAGATGATGATGATGAAGAAGAAGAAGAAGATGAAGAAGAAGAAGAAGATGATGAAGAAGAAGATGATGATGAGGAAGAAGAAGATGATGATGAAGAAGAAGAAGAAGACGAAGATGAAGAAGAAGATGAAGACGAAGAAGAAGAAGAAGAAGAAGATGAAGAAGAAGAAGATGATGATGAGAAAGAAGAAGAAGAAGAAGAAGAAGAAGAAGATGATGATGAAGAAGAAGATGATGATGAGAAAGAAGAAGAAGATGATGATGATGAAGAAGAAGAAGAAGATGAAGAAGAAGAAGAAGATGATGAAGAAGAAGATGATGATGAGGAAGAAGAAGAAGATGATGATGAAGAAGAAGAAGAAGAAGACGAAGATGAAGAATATGAAGAGGAAGATGATGAAGATGATGATGATGAAAAAGAAGAAGAAAAAGAAGATGAAAAAGAAGATGAAGAAGATGAAGATGATGATGATGAAGAAGAAGATGAAGAAGAAGAAGAAGAAGATGATGAAGGAGAAGAAGAAGAAGAAGATGATGAAGAAGAAGATGATGATGAGGAAGAAGAAGAAGATGATGATGATGAAGAAGAAGAAGAAGAAGATGTTGATGAAGAAGAAGATGATGATGAGAAAGAAGAAGAAGATGATGATGATGAAGAAGAAGAAGAAGATGAAGAAGAAGAAGAAGATGATGAAGAAGAAGATGATGATGAGGAAGAAGAAGAAGATGATGATGATGAAGAAGAAGAAGAAGACGAAGATGAAGAAGATGAAGAAGAAGATGAAGAAGATGATGATAAAGAAGATGAAGAAGATGATGATGAAGAAGAAGATGATGAAGAAGATGACGATGAAGAAGAAGATGAAGAAGATGAAGAAGAAGATAAAGAAGAAGATGATGAAGAAGAAGAAAATTATGAAGAAGAAGATGAAGAAGAAGACGTTGTTTGCTGGTGTCAGGAAACACGGTACTGTCCTGCAGCAGCAGCAACAGCAGCAGCAGCAGCAGCAGTAGACTGCAGCATAAGTTCAGGTAAGCATGTCACATATCATACAAAGACATTCAGGTATATTGTATACGACCATCGGTAGCATGGACAAGCTTCTACCTGGACCACGTTATAGACTCCTGTTAGTAGCCTAGATAATAATTATTACGTTTACCGAATTGACGTAGGTATAAATCCCGCATAATAATAATAATTATTATCGACCAACAGAGCAAAAAGTCTAATGCAGAAAATAATATAACACAGCTATTCTGGACGTATGGATATAACGTCGGATACCTACCAACTATTCTCTTTGAAGTATGAGGCTCAGGAGAGGGAGAAGGAGGAGGAGAAAGAGGAGGAGGAGGAAGATGAAGAGGAGGAGGAAGATGAAGAGGTGGAGGAAGAGGGGGAGGATGAAGAGGAGGAAGATGAAGAGGAGGATCAAGAGGAGGAGGAAGATGAAGAGGTGGAGGAAGAGGGGGAGGATGAAGAGGAGGAAGATGAAGAGGAGGAGGAAGAGGGGAGGATGAAAAGGAGGAAGATCAAGAGGAGGAGGAAGAGGAGAGTGAAGTGAGGAGAGAGCGGCTAGACCTACCTCTCTACCTGTTCGTCCTCGAGAGGAGAGGAAACAATGGATTATGCTTTTGACTCGCTACTCCTGTCTCACTGTATATTTATACACGACACTGACTCAAACGATTTTTATTTTTATGCAATATGGTTCAACGTCCTTAAAGATCGAGGGTTTAGAAGGAGGAGGAGGAGGAGGAGGAGGAGGAGATGATTGAAGAAGAGGAGCATGAGGATCAGAAAGAAGAAGTGAAGATGGAGGAGGAGGAGGAGGAGGAGGAGGAGGAGGAGGAGGAGGAAGAGAAGGGGAAGAAGAAGGAGGATGACAAAGGCTCAAAGAAGAAGCAATGAGTTTCATGCAATGGAGGAGACTCGATATTTTAGTCTCAGCTGTAAACACCATTAAAACGAATCAACTCGCTTCTTCTTCTTCTCATGCAACGTCTGATAGAAGCGAAGTGCTTCAAGGTGTGTCAAGGAATGCACCTGTATAATTTAGGTTGACACACCTACATGGATGTTTTGCCAGGGATTAAACGTCAGCAGAGACCTTCTCCAGGGGAAAGAGTTCACGAGGACCACCCTTCAAGGGAATCGTTGTTCATCTACATTATATATATATATATATATATATATATATATATACACACATATAGTCGATTTTTTTCAACCGAGGACCACCCGAAGAAAAGATTAAGGACAGTTCGGGCCACATAATTATAATATGCCAATTATAGCGGTTTAATCTGCAGATTAAAATTATTTTTTATTAACTTTAATTATGCTTAACACGGCAGAATGAAGTCATTAAAGATAGTTTGTGCAATGGAAACCTAATTACCATACCTCATTACCCATAGTCCCAGAGAACAATGAGCGAACAAAATGTGTTTTAGGTTTATTCAGTTAAAAAGCATAAGACTTTAAAAAGCTCTTTAAGTGTCAATTACAATGATAACATAGAAGACAGAGGTCAAGCTTGACCGGTTGTAACTATATCGAACATTATTCTATGTTTTTCCCAGTATTTAAGTGGTTGTAGCAATTGCGCATTGTGCAAGAACCTGCATCAATAGGCGGTCAACCGTATGGAGAAATAAGCAAAGATAGAAATCTGTCGCATCAACGAAGGTTAAGATTTCTCGGGCGCTGCACAGAATCTTCGATCTTGTCGCGCATAAAACTACGGACATTATTATTGTGGTGACGGCGAAAGCGAAAAGCATATTTAATTACTATAGACAGCGGAATGAACAGCTGCTGTGGTGTCTCAAAACACTTTCTGATGTCCTTAACTTCCTCGAATTAGACGCATCGCAAATGCCGCCATGTTGCTTTTCTCCTCTTAAGTGCAGAGCCTACGTCATAGGCCTACTCCTCCGAGACAAACTTGCGTAACTGACTACATAGCGGGTTAAGACGTCGTCATGCATAGGTATACCGATTCACTCGTCGTCATGCATAGGTATACCGATTCACTCGTTGTCATGCACAGGTATACCGATTCACTCGTCGTCATGCATAGGTATACCGATTCACTCGTCGTCATGCATAGGTATACCGATTCACTCGTCGTCATGCATAGGTATACCGATTCACTCGTTGTCATGCATAGGTATACCGATTCACTCGTCGTCATGCATAGGTATACCGATTCACTCGTTGTCATGCATAGGTATACTGATTCACTCGTCGTCATGCATAGGTATACTGATTCATTCGTCGTCATGCATAGGTATACCGATTCACTCGTCGTCATGCATAGGTATACCGATTGACTCGTTAATCGGGATTTAGAGTTGCGACGTGCATTCGGTTCACAAGCATGATGAACTACATGGTAGGCCACTGTTTTGCTTGAGCATTGCTTGCGCCATTTTAAAGTTATTATTCATGCGATAATAAACTGGTATAGCGCCGCTCTTTGAAAGCTTCCGCTTTTATGAAATGGACAGAAAGACAGAAACAGGGACAGAAACAGGGACAAAGACAGAGACAAAGACAGAGACAAAGATTGCAGGGACGATGGATGAACATTGCACAATGTCATGGCTGCTAGTGGAAGCCCTGTGTCCGGCCGAGGACCAGTCGCAGCCAGCCAGCCACTCGGCCAGCCAATCTCTGTAGCGGATGAAATCAATAAGAGCCTTCGTCATCAGACCGAAACATCAGTCATGTTCAGAGCAATGCCACCTGACATTCTCTCTCTCTCTCTCTCTCTCTCTCTCTCTCTCTCTCTCTCTCTCTCTCTCTCTCTCTCTCTCTCTCTCTCTCTCTCTCTCTCTCTCTCTCTTCTCTCTCTCTCTCTCTCTCTCTCTCTCTCTCTCTCTGTCTCTCTCTCTCTCTCTCTCTGTCTCTGTCTCTCTCTGTCTCTGTCTCTCAGTCACTGTCTCTGTCCTTGTCTCTCTTTCTTCTGATTGGTGCAGTCAGGATAGTGGCGCTAGAAAAGTTATAATCAGTGGGTTACGAAAAGGAGGAAGGGCGGCCTTTTTAAGCAAGTCTTAGACGACAGAAACAAACCGTTGCATTTCAGGTAATATCATGTTTTCCACCTCATTGACATCACCACCACCACCACCACCATCAGCAGCAGCAGCAGCAGCAGCAGCAGCAGCAGCAGCAGCATAGAACAACAGATAGAGGGTATAATAAGTATAAACGTGGAGTCAAACAGATGACTAATTGCATTGCCTCCAAAGAATGAATACAATAATTAGCCTCAAAGGAACAACCATCGATATCAGCATCACCATCATCACCACCATCACCGCCAACCGTCAGCCAGCATCAGCAGACCCTTAAACATCATCATCATCAGCAGCATCATCATCATCATCATCATCATCATCATCATCATCATCATCATCATCATCATCATCAGCAGCAGCAGCAGCATCAGCAGCATCAGCAGACCCTTAAACATCATCATCATCAGCATCATCATCATCATCATCATCATCAGCAGCAGCAGCAGCAGCATCAGCAGACCCTTAAACATCATCATCATCATCATCAGCAGCAGCAGCATCATCATCATCATCATCATCATCATCAGCAGCAGCAGCAGCAGCAGCATCATCATCATCATCATCATCATCATCATCATCAGCAGCAGCAGCAGTAATTAGGAACGTCCTAAGAACGACCTTCATACTCTTACTAGCAGGCCCGGCCTTAGGACAAGGCGAGCGAAGCAGCCGCCTTGGGCCCCGCGCTTCCAAGGCCCCTCGCTGCTGGCTATATTTTTTTCAGACTAACATTGACGTTTGATTCTATGGCTCACCTATTGCAGTAGCATTGCATACTCATTCTCGAATACGAATTTCCGAATACTCATTCCCGAATACTAATTTACGAATAGTGATTCCCGAATACCACTTTCCAAATAGTGATTTCCGAATACTAATTTAAAAACACTAATTTACGAATACTAATTTCCGAATAGTGATTCCCGAATACCACTTTCCGAATACTAATTTCCGAATACTAATTTCCGAATACTCATTGCGAAGCGGCATACTGTGGCATACTGTGGCATACTGTGGAATAATGTGGCATAATGTGGCATAATGAGGCATACTGTGGCATAATGTGGCATACTGTGGCACACTGTGGCATACTGTGGCATACTGTGGCATACTGTGGCATACTGTGGCATACTGTGGCATACTGTGGCACACTGTGGCATACTGTGACATACTGTGGCATACTGTGGCATACTGTGGCATACTGTGGCATACTGTGGCAAAATGTGGCAAAATGTGGCATACTGTGGCACACTGTGGCATACTGTGGCACACTGGGGCATACTGTGGCACACTGTGGCATACTGTGACATACTGTGGCATGCACTTACTCCGGTGCTGACTGATGAGAGCATGATTCGTTCGTTGAGCGCCAAAGTTTCTCCTCCTTTCATCTTGATTCGTTTCTTATCGAGACATTTCATTGCATACCTACAACACAACCACACATCATTATCATCATCATCATCATCATCATCATCATCATCATCATCATCATCATCATCATCATCATAATAAGCATCATCATCATAATCATCATCATCATAATAATCATCATCATCATCATCATCATCACCACCACCACCACCACCACCATCACCACCACCACCAACATCATCATCATCATCATCATCATCATCATCATCATCATCATCATCATCACCACCACCACCAACATCATCATCATCATCATCATCATCATCATCATCATCATCATCATCATCATCATCATCATCATCATCATCATCATCATCATCATCATCATCATCATCATCATCATCATCATCATCATCATCATCATCATCATCATCATCATCATCATCATCATCATCATCATCATCATCATCATCATCATCATCATCATCATCATCATCATCATCATCATCATCATCATCATCATCGTCATCATCATCATCATCATCATCATCATCATCATCATCATCTCTTTGATCCAGCAAGTAGCATGCTACTCCGGTGCTGCTGCTGCTGCTGCTGTTGGCGATGATTAGATGTGATAACATTCCAATAATTCTAAGCAGAACAAGTCGTCGATGAAGAGCAGCAGCAGCAGCAGCAGCATCAGCAGCAGCAGCAGGACAAGATGAGCTGCAGAGAACGAATGCTAAGAACATCAGAACAACGGTCAACGATGGACTGCTGCCTGCATTGTCATTCAAAGTCACTGATGAGGTGGAGAACCGACGTGTGGATATTCTGCGCTTGCTTAGAGCTGCATCTTAGATCCCGACAGAGAAATCAGAACAACTTTGGTAACTGGAAGGCAGGAATTATGGCTGACAGCCTTTACATGGAAAAATGACCAACGAGGTCATTGGCCATAATTATAATTAATCATCAATCGTCCATGAATTAATGTTATAATTATTATGTTTTGATGAAAGCATTCATATGAATAATTATTCTTATGAATCAACAAACTGCTTCTGCGATGTTGGTTGCACCGATTCCACTGCTCAACAATTATAATATCTTCAATGTCTTCATTTCAATAGGATTCATTTCATTTCAGACATTTATATAGCGCCTCTTCAACAGTAGGATCTACTCAGAAGGATGAACAATACGGAAAAAGACGGAAGACAATCGGGATAAAACCGACCAAAACAAATGAGGGTCATTCGTTGAAAAAAGGGAAAACAGTCATCATCGATGAACATCAATGGAAGAAGAAGAAGACTCGACAATGAACTGATGAAAATCAAATGAACGCCGTCGAAGGAGTTGGCCAGGATGATCTAAGAACGGTTTCACTCGACAGCAATCCTTAAGATTAGGAGGAACAGAGGAAAGAACTTAACAGCTGCTTTGAAAGACTCTTTTACATTCAATTATGTTCTACTACATGTATGTACATTTCAATTCATTCCATTAGATTTCTGTTACATTCTATTATAATCTATAATGCATTCTTGTTAGATTGTACAACATTGACTTCAAGAAATCCTTCGACAAGCGCGAACTGTATTATTATTGCTTACATTTTGCCGGTGTCTGCTTTGCGACAGCCGTAGACTTCACCAAATCCACCTCTACCGATGATTCTATGAACACTGAAGTCATTCATTGTCAACTGAAAATTATAACATAACAGGCAAATTCAAGGATAATTGCATTGACATATAATTTATATATATACATACACACACGCACATAAATCAGAATAGGATCCCTTTTCACAGGTACACATCCATTCTTTACGACAGGTGCCTAAAATTAAGTTTCTGTATGTACACACATAATTTTATATTAACCCACGACATACCCACACGCACACACACACACACACACACACACACACACACACACACACACACACACACACACACACACACACACACACACACATACACACACACACACACACACACACGCACACGCACACGCACACATCAATGGAGCAGAAGGAACAGGAAGAGGAGGAACACAAAGAGGAAGAGGATGAGGAGTCGGAAATGAAGGAAAAGGAAGAGGAGGAACACAAAGAGGAAGAGGATGAGGAGTCGGAAATGAAGGAAAAGGAAGAGGCAGCTAGACCACCTTGTCTGATTGAAGAGAATATTGGGAGAGAGGTACGAAGGACAACCTGGGTCAATGCCTGCATGTGTCCCATGCTCTCTCCACCGGTCTGTCCTGACCGGCCTGTGCATGTATGCTCCACATCATGACACCTTGAAGCATCTGGGTCGCTTTGTCACTTGTGTCGTGGTTTTTGCGGATTTCAATCGTCTTGGTCTTTTCCTGCCAGTGTATCGCCACCCATCCGGCGAACCTTCCTAATTTGTCCGGGCTTAGGACCGGCACAGGGACTTTGTTGGTTCCCTGTGGCGAAGGATGGATGCAGTTCAACGTCGTGCCCAGGACCAATATCGATTTCGTGCTCTGCCTTAATTAAATATAATTCAGGAAGCTATTGTAAGAGGCAAATAATCTATAATTATATTACGAGAAGACAAGATGGATGCTTTTGAGGCTAAAGACTGACCTGAATATTAAGTTCCAGGTTCTTCCACTGACAGAATCTCGTGTATTTGTCGCTGAAATATGATGATAACAACTCAAATAACAACGTATTGATTATCATCTCTTAATTTAAGCACCCCTATTAATGTTTATGACCAAAGAATAATACATGTTGATCATTATCAGTCAATGGCGCTGAGAAGTTTTTGAATGGAAGATTTGCTGAAGGCAGGCGGGCACTGGGCAGCCTACCTACACAGAAGGAGGAGGAGGAGAGTGAATCTGACGGTAAAGAAACCATTATTGGTGCATTGGTCAAAAGATCACAGATCACAGATGTGAAAAGATCGAAACGAGGTTACACTCTTCCGCTGAAAGTGAATGGCAACTACTACAGACTGTCGTCGTCGTTGATACTGTAGATACATGCAAGTAAATATAGTCAGCGAAACTTTTTGTACCTTTCGAGGAACTTGTCGAACAATCGACCTCTTAAGGAATTCTTTATTTCGATTATGTACGGCTGAAACAAACAAAGCAAACGCAGCTTGTTAACCCTCGGGCTACCTGGGGGGGGGGGGTGGTATCCACCCCCCCTAGGTTTTTCCCAAATCAATTTTTTTTCGTTAGGAATAAAATTTTGACGTTTTAGGTAGCTGTAGAGGATTCATTTGCACACATTCTGAGCTAAAATGTGTGATGATATACCATACCATTCAAAAGTTATACCCGATATACCCGAGGCACCAGAGGGGGGTGGATACCACCCCCTTCTTAGATTATCGGCTGTATCTTATCCGTCCTTTGACATGAAGAGACACCAATTACACCATTCTGTAGAGGGAATGTGGGGCTACATTTTGGTGGTCACGGAGTTGTCGTTTGACAACCGGAAGTGCTCAAAATAAATTAAAATATAAATAAAGGTGTTTTATTTTCATAAACTTTTCATGTTTTTCCTATTAACAATTATTCATAATTTATTTTTTAAGAGAAATAAATTATGTCATTCTATAGAGTGCATTTAGGGCTATATTTTGATACCAATTAATTTGACATTTGATGACCGGAAGTGCTCAAAATAAATTTAAATGTGTGAAAATGTTGGGTTTTTTTACAACGCAAACCGATAAGTCTGCGTAAACGTTTTTCAGCATGTTTTACATGTTTTTTCTCTTTTTATTGTAACTAAAACTAACTTATTACTAGTTTTTATAGTTGAATATTGGACTTTATTATATGTAAACTATTTTTAATTAAATAAATTATGTTAAAACACACAGAATCTAATATTTTGCTTATGCGAAAGTATGCATTTTGTGGAATCGACGGGTGCCTACGGTAAAAAATTCATAACTTCGGGGTGCTTTCATATATTTTAAACCTAAATATACCATTTTGTGCAGAAATGAATGCTGAATCCATCGGTGTATTACAAGTTATGATATCTCAAACCAAACCCAAAATCCAGGGGGGGGTGGTAACCACCCCCCCCCCTTGGTAGTCAGTGTTACAAAAATAGCGTGGTAGCCTGAGGGTTAAAGCACAAACACACAGACACACACACAGACACACACACAAACAGACACACACACAGAAACAGACACACACAGAAACAGACACACACACAGAAACATACACACACACACACACAGAAACAGACACACAGACACACGTATGTTAAACTTTCCATTTTCTGTTCAAAGAGGACGAGATGAAAATAGAAAATAACTAAAAATCCAACATAACATAATTTTTCGTGATTGGAAATAATGTCGACATTACATGATGATGAATCGATTAATGTAATATTATTATTATTATTGCACAATTTGGTTTCTTCTTCTTCTTTCTCTTCTTCACCTCAAAGATGTTGGCCAGCAGACGTTTCGTCTTCTGAGCCATGATGAGCGCTTCTTGAACCTGATCAATTGCTGATCTCGAGTATGTCTACAAGTTACACAGACAACAACAACAACTCACTGAATGATCAGAAGAAGAGGTTCTGACACAGTTCATCGTAAAAGAAAAGACCAGTTAAATGTAAAGCAAAAGACCAGTTCAACTGAACACAAAAGACCAGTTCAACTGAACACAAAAGACCCTTTTCGTCCGAACCTGGTGGAATAATGATAAGAAGTGATGCACCTTCCATCCACCTCCCATCCACACCAACCCCCCGGCAATTCTCACCCTGAGTGAGGGAGGCAAACAGATTTCCGGTGAATAAACAGATATTCTTTCTCTTCATTATTGTCATGAATGTGGGTTGAATTCTCAGAGTAATAATTACCTTCGCAGAGACATGAAAGCCATGCAGACCAGACGAAGATACTTGGTCGTCACTTACTTCGCTTGCGTTGTCATTGGCAACAGTACTATAGCTAAGCCTACGAGTAGGGGTGGCAGCTGCACACCTGCCGTCCTCCTCAATGTAGTGTTAACACGAGAATCAGAGCAAACACTAGAATACATTTAGAATAATAATCGTCTTCATCATTCTGATTTCTTACTTACGTGCGATTGAGCGAGCAGTTCTTTCATGATGAATTGGTCGTAGACATCTCTTCCAGCTTTTATCCTCTCCTCATCAGTCTCCATGTTCTCGAATTTATTTATCTAAACACCAGAGCAGCAAACGAGACATGATGATATTTTGTGTGATCACTGATCAATCACAGACTATACTAATAATAATTTTATGGTCAAGAAAATTCTATCGTGCCAGCATCTTTAGGACAAGATATCAGAAGAAAGTTGCTACACATTTTTTTAGCCTACTCGACGTCAACTTTGAGAAAATCAGTTCGTTAGAAAGCGACAGAGAGAAAGAGAGAGACAGAGACATACAGACAGACAGGCAGGCAGAGAGAGATAGAGACAGACAGACAGGCAGAGAGAGAGACAGAGACATACAGACAGACAGGCAGAGAGAAAGAGAGAGAGACAGAGACAGACAGACAGGCAGAGAGAGACAGAGACAGACAGGCAGACAGACAGACAGCGACACGGTTGAATGCTGACCATACCAACCTAGCCGCAGTGCCGGCGCTAGCACCCCCATGCCCCCATTTGGGGGGGGCGAGTTTGAAGGGGCCCCAGGGGGCCCCCAAATTTAGCTGCTCATTATGCCTATTTGTGACTGTATATATTTCTTAAACCGGCGCATTTATTTGAGGCTCCAGATCTGGTCTGGTGCATGTCTCAACTAACCATAATTTATGGAACTGCCATAGCAGACCTAATGCAAACATCATACCGGCCATACTGATTTTGGGCGTAAGTAAAGCCATCCAAACTAACTCAGGCAGTTTCGTACACTTGTTCAAACACAACATTTATAAATTGTAACTTATTGTAATTGCTAGTTGGATGAGGCTCCAAAATAGAACCTGCGTGAGGCCCAAACATTAAACCCTGTGTAGGGTTCCAGATGTTCATGGTACGTGTCTGACCTCAAGTTTGCAAGGGGCCTCAAATGTAGCTGGTTTGCTGAGATGACAGCTCAAGGTATGGGGCCCCAAGTTTTGTTTCGGGGGGAGGGCCTCCGGTACCCTAGCGCCGGTGTCACGAAATAGAGTATCCCCCGTATTAATGGTATCCCCCAAAATGAGGAAAAGTCAAAAATAACACTTCCGCGTGCATTTATTTTTGCAAATTAATTTTCATGTGCTTTGTTTTGAACAATGACACTAATAGGTATGCTTATTCCTATTAGATAATTTGTTTTGCTCTGGTTTTATAGCACTTAAAACATTTAAAACACTCAAAAACACTCGGAGACACTAAATAAATTCGAGTTACCATTCTCTGAGCATTGCTTAGGTCACTTAAAACAATTAGAGTGACTTTAAATTTTGATTAGAGTATAAATTTTTTAATTATACAAATTTTTCAAAAAATGGGATAGAATGGTTTATCCCCCCGGATAGTCTACACCGGTTAATTCCATCCGGGGGGATAGATTAATTCATCCCCCCGGATAGCTTTCAGGGGGGATAATCCTTTTCGTGTCACCGGCACTGCCTAGCCGTAAAGTGACAAAAGGCGGAATATAATCATCGACTATTAAGTTGAATACTTTACCTCATCATAAAACGCTAACTGAGGAACCGATTCATCGCAAACATTCTCACAGAAGTCTTTAAACAGCAAATATCCTACAAACACAGAAACAGACCAGATGCATGCACGGTGGATGAAGGGACGCCAGAGGAATAGGGTTAGAGTTAGGGCTAATGAGGAGGGCAGAGGGTGGATGGATGAATGGAGAGGGGCAGAGGGTGGATAAAATTATGGAAAGTTGCTTTGAGACAGTGCTCAATGATGAACTTCAACTCTCAGTGATAATAATAATAATAATAATAATAATAATAATAATAATAATAATAATAATAATAATAACAATAGCGACACCGGTGGCAAAGGCCGAGAACCACAGTAGAGCTCCAGTGCGCAAGGTCAATGGTTGAGAAACAAACTCACAGATGAGGTCGTACAATCTGGATTAGATCAACAACTATAACTATAACTAAAACTTGTGGAAAAGCTTGAAGTCCAGGGAAATTTGTTGAACACTGCAACTAAAACTAAAACTTGGAATAGAATAACTAACAAGTTTTCGTTATTGCTACCTGCAAATAAAACTCACAAATAACGGAACGGGTGATGGCAAATGACAGCAAGATAGTAGACGGACTTCAGATCAAAACGATTTGTTGTGACGCACTGTAAGTAAGTAAATAAGTAAGGTGGATTTGGTCGAGTATAACTGTAGCAGTAGACGAGCTTCAGAAGACGAATTGGGGGATTGATAGTTTGGAGTAGCGCATCAAAAAAAGAGGGTAATAGATTTACCAAGTTTCTGGTTGAAGATTTTGTCAAACGTCACTTCACCCATCTTCTCCAAATGCTTCTGCATAACACTGCGAATGCTATTCAAGAACAAAGACAACCATCATCATCATCATCATCATCATCATCGTCATCGTCATCGTCATCGTCATCGTCATCGTCATTGTTGTCGTCATCATCATCATCATCATAACCATCATCATCCTATTTCCTCCTACTCCTCCTCCTCCTCCTCTTCCTCCTCCTCCTCTTCCTCCTCCTCCTCCTCCTCCTCCTCCTCCTTCTCTTCCTCCTCCTCCTCCTCTTCCTCCTCCTCCTCCTCCTCATTATCATCATCATCCTTCTACTTCTTCTCCTTCTCCTTCTTATCCTCCTTCTATTTCCTCCTTCTCCTCCTCCTCCTCCTCATCATCATCATCAGCAGCATTCATCATTCAGCAGCAGCAGCAGCAGCAACAAAAGCAAACAATTCTTGAAACACAATGCACCAATTGCAAATCCACATTCGACCAGTAAGTAGCTCAAAATATAATGACCGTATTATAACACTACATGTACTTTGTAAGGCATCTTATTTCTATGGCATCGGGCAATACATGTACGTCACATCAGACCCGTTCTGACTAAGAATAATAATTATGTCGCAGACCTTTGCCTTTTCCCTTGTCTCCTCGCTATAGATAATTATACATATATATATATTATATAGTGTATACATGTTATGTACAATATAATGATGATGACGATCGTTCTCTGCCCGAAGGCAGGTTCATTGGCTTTTGCGCCCCTGGGGATGAGATGAGCGAGGTGGTTTCCCGTTGCCTTCCTTATAGACAATGATGGGTAAGCAACTTGCCCAAGGTCGCTCCGCAGCAACTTGCGCCACCGCGTTCCACACGTGCTACCCCAAGATATCTAAATCTCTAAATGTCAACTCAACTCCCAGTTACATATTGCATAGTGAAGAAGGGAAAACTCCCTTACTTCCTCACTCGCAATCAATAGCTTATTCAACGTTTCATGCGGGAGTGCTTACTTCTTCTTTTTTGCATGAGCGTAAATGAAGAATGGATTGAAAGAAGAAGCGATGAGAAAAATTGAGGAAGAGAAGAAGACTTTAAATAATTAGGTTAGAACTTGATGAGGTAATATATCATTAGCAGCAGATGAATAATTATCATTGAATATCGAAGTTATTTCTAGCACATCATCTACTCATCAGAACCACAGAGGAGACAAGTCATGACCCCACTTGTCATTCTTTTGCAAAGAATAGCAGCAGCAGCTGCTTATGCTGCTGCTGCAGCTGCTTATGCTGCTGCTGCTGCTGTAGCTGTCATTGTGCATCGTGTTTAATGATCTAGTCGCTATCCTCTCTGAATCAAGGTTTCTGTTGGTGTGGGGTGAGGTTGGGGGTGGGGTGGGGGGCAGATTGTCACTATTTCCACATCTTATATTATATCAGAATCAATTCTATCCACATTCTGCTGCTGCTGCTGCTGCAGTTCTCTCTCTATTTCCTATCATCAGATAATTTCTTAAATAGACTCAGAACGGCAATCAGTGAAACGCCATGCAGCAAAAAAACACGATTAGCCATCTAGCGGTGATGAGCTGCAACTGACCTGATGTCTGGCAGAATGATCTTCTTACTCGCTCTCGCTGCTGGAGTGGACTTGGACTTCTCCATGGCCATCAAATAGCTGACGTCAGCCAGAACGGCTTCAAGGTCCGCCATCTTGGATGATGACGACGACGACGACGACGACGCTCTCTATCGGCCGCTTCTCCACTCAAAACGATGGAAGGACGGAGAGAAGAAGAAAGAGGATGAGGAGAGGGAAGCGGAGAGGGATGAGGAGAGGAGAGAGAAGCGGAGAATGCTTATGAAGACGATTGCAATGTCAATGAATCGAATGGATTGAGAAGAAGAAGAAGAAGATCGTCCGTTGTTGTTGATGATGATGTTGTTGTTGTTGTTGATGATGATGATGTTGTTGTTGTTGTTGTTGATAATGTTGTTGTTGATGATGTTGTTGATGATGAAGTCAGAGCCATCTATTTATCTACGCATCCGATGAAACAACGATCGATGCAACAATGGTTGCAGCAGCAACAACAACAACAACAGTAGAACAACCGCCGTACATGAGCAACACCAACAACCATCCTTGCATTACTGCTGTAGCCTGTATTACGATGATGACGACGACGACGACGACGATGATATTTGAGGCTGGAGGCTGAGGAGCATCACCGCCTGCAGCAGCAGCAGCAGCAGCATCAGCAGCAGCAGCAGCAGCAGCAGCAGCAGACCCTGACCGACCGACCGATGACCGACTGATGGAAGAAGGATAGAGTGGCTCCTCCTCATCCTCATTCTCCTCTTCCTCCTCATCCACCACAGACCAACACCGCTCTCCTCCGATGCTGCCACTGCCACAGCCACAGTCACAGTCACAGCTGCAGCGACCGATGCAGCGAGCGTGTGGTGGCCGTGAATGATATCGATTCTTCGTTGGCGATGCTAGGAGACAGGATGCGGTGGAGAGGGAGGAAGTGGAGGCGAGATGGAGGAGATGGAGAAGGAGAAAGTGGACGAGAAGGAGAAGATGGAGGAGAAGGAGGGATTAGAGAAGGAGAAGGAGGGATTAGAGAAGGAGAAGGAGGAACTGGAGGAGAGATGAGGAGAAGTGCTCCTACAACTGCACATTTTGTGTACAACTGCCCGTTAAAAAAGCCCTGTCGATAACTCAAGAAACGCAAAGAAATTGGAAACAGAACACAAACACGATTTCAAGACAATAATAATTATTATAATTTCTAATACTACTAAGCTTATGTATTGCAGCTAAATAAATACTTGATGCCTCAGTTGCTTTTAACATATTTATTTAGCGTTTGCAGTTTGCGCTAAGCCAGCGCACAGCATCGTCATCAACAATAATTATGCAAAGCGGACAGTCCACCACGAAAACCAGTTATTCTGCATTCATTGACGATGTGAGACATAGTCTGCACCACTCCGCAGTCGCAGAGAGGGTTCGAAGCCTGCTTCCACCTAACTTGATTTGCAGCGCAGCGGCCCTGACCGGTTCTGAATCGGTTCAGCGTCGTCCAGAGTCGGCGAGATAGGTTGTAACCGAAGGGGGGGGGTTCGAAAAATGGCACGGCAACGAGGAAATGTTTTGCAACGTCAGTTCTTGACCATTCTGCAGCCCAGGCCAAATTAGCTGTCATGTCCTCAGTTGGTGGATCTAACCATATGGGCCGTCTCGAGGGGAGAGCATGGCGGGGTGGAGTAAGATGTCACTTTGTAGCGGTAGATTGTCATTTGAACGGACTTTACTGAGTTCTTTCGCCGTAGCCTCCAACCTTCTGAGGTGTGGAGGGGGCGATGTTGCTTAGGACCGGAAGCCATGGCAGCGGGGTGGGTCGTTGAGTGCCCGAGACAATACGCATCGACGCGTTCAGCGTCACGTTCACCAGGTTAGTGTGGTTAGAGCGGGCCAAAACTGGGGAACAGTATTCCGCCGTTGAGAAACACAGGGCTAAGGCCGCACCCCCCTTCGGTTACAACCTATCTCGCCAGAGGAATACTGCAAGTGCTGGGTAAGGTTTGGAGCTCGAAGGAAATAGGAAAGACCACTAAAGTTCAGATGTATGAGACGTTGGTGTTGAGTGCATTGTTGTACAATTCGGAGACTTGGACGCTGAGGGAAGCACAGAAGCAGCGGTTGAGGGTGTTTGAAATGGCATGCTTACGAAAGATAGAAGGTGTCACGAGAAGGGATAGGATTAGGAATACAGAGATATACAACAGACTGAATATTCAACATGATATAATACACAAAATTCAAAGTAAACGGCTACGCTACTTTGGCCACGTATCCAGAATAAGGGATGAGAGATACCCGAAGGTAGCTGTCAATGGATATGTGCATGGAAAAAGAAAAAAAGGAAGACCAAAGAAGAGATGGGTCGACATGATACGTGAGGACTGTAGGGAGATGGGTTGGTCCATACAAGAGGCTACACACAAAGCTCAAGAAAGAAAGATGTGGAGATTTTCCATAGCTGGGCGGCTGTCACGTGCGAAAGCATCGTCAAAGCCATAAGTCAAGTCAAGTAAGTCAAGGCCGCACTGCGAAGGGTCGGGGCATGGGCTCCCCAGTCTGTGACGGCGAGCTTGCTTAGCAGGTTGTTTCTGGTACCAACCTTGGCTGCTGTTTTCTTCAGGTGCTCGCGATAAGTCAGGGACCTATCCTAACAGTAGGGTTATAATACGTCAGAAGAAGACTACAGTCATGAAAAGTCAATAATCTGCTTTGAAAGTCTTTATCTGAAATAGACAGCCGTTGTATGATAAGCTACATCAACCTCTATATTAAACAGTTTGCATCCGATGTGTGTAAGTTAAGAAAAATAGTATAACCTACTCATCGATCTCTTAAGCAACCGAACTTTTGTGGAGCATACATGTAGCTGCTAAATTAAAACTGCTTCAACTGCTTTAACCCTCAGACTACCAACGTTACAAGGTTTTTGCAACACATCAGCTATCAAGGGATGTGAGTGGTTAAAGCCACACCAACCTGGATTTCGCAGTTTTGATTTAAAAAATATTTATTATATCAAGCAAAGCAGCAATTGACTCAGTTTTCAGTTCAATTATATTCTTAGTTGTAAAATATATGAATGCGCCAAGAAAATATGTCTAATTTGATCAACGAAGCCTACCCATTTAGCCTACGTCAATCGCATTTACCGGATAAACAATTGTAAGATTATGTGTATTTTGAAAACAAACTATGCATAGGCCTACAAGACATTTTACATGTAACGAGGCCTAATTTGCAATATTTCAAACTAGTCCAAAGTCTGTTTCTGTTGCTAGCGAAATCGAAAAACATGCACATGATATCAACATGAAACAAGAAATTATGTTGCTGCTATATAGGCTACCGTTATAATGCACATGTCAACCAAGGTCCTGTAGTTATTTTGCTAGTTATTCTGTCGCTGTTTTGTGTGAATGCTTTTCTGCAGACCACAATATAATTCACAGCACTGAAATGTTTTGTTTGGCGTTCTGCTTCGACTGTTTAAACCTCTTTTCATACACAATCCCTTTTTGCAGATGGCACACCCTCACTCTCAGCTGCAATGCGCTAAATTAAATGCAGGATTAAATCTAGTGGTGCTAAAAAAACTGACAGGCCGCGTCATGGTTGAGGAGTCATTCCGCATGTCGATGGATTAAAATGTAAACAAGATACAAAGAATTTCAAAAAAATTTGATGGCAGGCCAAGAGTAAAATAGACAGATTGTTATTATTGACCTACTGCAACATTATATTATATTGTTTCGTGCCACCGCTGCTTCACACTGCAGATCCGTTTGACATCATGACTTGCAATGCTCTGGTTTCATCACTGTAGTAATTTTAACTACTATAAATATCAATATAATTCTCACTTCATCCTCACCATCATCTGTTTCAACTAATATAATTCTAATGACTTAGCTGCTGCTGACAAACGTTTACGCAGAAACATCGGTTCACATTCGGACATTGCAACAGGAATTTTCACACAGATAATAGACATATTTTTTTGTTGCTATCACTTCGGGTTTTCAAAAGACGAATTAGTAAGCATGCAGATTATGGTCCAACATTGCCTCCAACGAATGGCATAAAATGTGTTTCTCTTCCAGAAAGAATCATGAATGCAAACTTATGGACCGTGGATCCTCGGCATGTCTGCATAATTATGGATCTCCTGCAGCTACTAAAAATGTAATTTTGTTTATTCCATATGAAACCGGTTGTGAAGCAGAAAACAGTGAAGGTGGCAACCAAGCACACTACATACATGTACATGTATACATTGTGTACATTGTATACATTGTGTACATTGCATACATTGTATACATTGTGTACATTGTATACATTGTGTACATTGTATACATTGTATACATTGTGTACATTGTATACATTGTAGGTTGTGTACATTGTATACATTGTGTACATTGTATACATTGTGTACATTGTATACATTGTATACATTGTGTACATTGTATACATTGTATACATTGTGTACATTGTAAACATTGTATACATTGTGTACATTGTATACATTGTACACATTGTGTACATTGTATACACTGTGTACATTGTATACATTGTGTACATTGTGTACATTGTATACATTGTATGCACTATACATTGTATGTGGTAACTGCCTGTTCTACGGGCTGCACGGTCTGAAGAGTATCCTCATAAAATAGTCACTTACATTGTAGCTGCATTCAACCGCCTGAATCCGAATTGCATGGCAATAAATAGTTTAAGCTTACATGCAATGAGTCAGCTACTTCTGAAGAAGAAGAACCACTGTTACAGTAGGCTAATGAATGGATAATAAAATAAAAGTAGTCATTAAGTCGCTTTAAACCGTCTAAATTAAAATCTAAAGAGTATGATTTAAAAGTCGATCAAGAGACCTGCAGAGTGCATAAGGAGTCTACATCAGACACATCACAAATCACTGTTGTTCAAAGACCTTATAATATAATATGCAAACAGGATATGAAACTGTTTAAATGTCTATTTATAGGCTAGTCATCATGTAGGCCTATACGAGTGTTTTGTAGCAAGAACAATCACCACATTTTTAAGACTCATAGTCCAGACAGACAGCAAAAAATTTACAATCAGAAAATCAAATATAATATTATTACAGACATGCTATTAAAAAATTCCAATTCCCGACCCAGACGACACCCGCCCCTTAGTAGCTGTTCCGCCCCTCTAATCCTATGGTAATTCGACCCGGAAACCTTTTGTAGCGCTCGTGAATAAGGAGTGCCCCGCACGTGGCTTTCGAGTAGCGCTGTAGAAGTTTGGAAATTGCGATTACATGAATTTGTGCAGCTCTAAAAGTTTGAATAATTTTATAGCTCATCGTCAACCGATTAAGAATAATTGACCATGGAGGGTGGGAACTATGAGAAGGGAGGCGGGGTGGATGCAGAAATTTTGGACGGGGGGGGGCAAAAATTCTTGACCCTAAGTCAGATTTTTTAAAAATTAAAAAAAATTTGTCATCACCGACTTTTCGAGAAAAATATACCATTTTGTCCGCCAAAAAGTTGATGACTTTTTTAGTCACCCACATAAATGGATGGTGGCACGATACATGGGCATTTCTAAATGGGGGCCATGGCCGGATTGGCCCGCCCTTTAAGGGAGGATCGGTACTGTGAGAAGGGTGGATGGGATTATTGTGATAAGGGAGGATCGGTACAGCTGTGATAAGGAGTTGTGCATCTGTTCTGAAACTTCCTTAAAAGAAGTCATCGCAAACATCCTTCGTTTCTACTCAACTGACTTTCACCGGTGAAGAGACTAAGTCTTGATTGCTTGACACCAACAACAACTCTGTTAGCCACCGATATAAGGTAAAAGTTTCTCGAGAGGATTGAAGTTCAAAGACACGCAGGCTGCTGCTGTCAAGGGCTCTCAAGGAGATAATCGCGATCTAATGTAGGCCGTTGCGATGTCATTTCTCCGCTAACAGTTTGTCCTGTGCGAATATTATACTTGGGTGTTAATTAGCAGGTCAGGGTGGAATGCTTCTGAAGTCTGTGGACCATTGTGGGAGAGTCGCGTACATTCAGTATAATCATGACTTCAGTGCAGTAGCTAGAGTAGGTTACGAGTGTGTTCATAGAGAGCTTCTATAATAGCATATTATTATCACAAGATACCATGACAAAACAAGAGTTTAAAATGGTTCAGAAATTCGTTACTTCAGAAATTGGTTAGCTGCCTGTGTCAAAACCACTGGAAATTAACCTGGAAATGCATGCTCAATAGACCAATTTTCTCTTAAAAGTTTTGATAGTGCATGTGCTCTGATCGAACCAGTGTTGTGGTCCAAACCATTCTACAAACCTATAGACAACAATGCTTGCAATGAGAAATTTATTCTTTAAATAATTCATAGGCCTACATGTGTCCAGAGATGCTATGTTGCATTATTAATTTTAGGCCACGGCACATAAACAGGCCTTGGTAACCAGCAATGCAGGCCCAAGCAAATCATGTACTTCCAAGTTCCAAGACACTAGCGCTCGTAAATATGCTGGTGCCCTGCTCTTGGCTTTCGAGTGGCGCTTTAGAACTTTAAAGTTTACTACTATTATAGCCTTCTGCATACATTACGGCCGCTCGCTTTGTGAGGTCATTGCAGCCATTTTAGATTTATTCGCAGATCATGATCGTTCGTCGATTTCGCTTCGCACGTGATACATACGCTGCACGTCACGTCATACATACGCTGCACGTCACGTCATACATACGCTGCACGTCACGTCATACATACGCTGCACGTCACGTCATACATACGCTGCACGTGACAACGTCGTGTCTGAAAAGCTATGACGTTGATCTCAGTCGAATCAATCAACATTGAAATGGTCAATAATAATTATGGCCAGTGTACATGTATGGAGAGAAAGTGTTTCACAAATACATGTAAATATACACATTGAATCGTCATTCAGAATTATAAAGGTGCCAGTAAAATAAACCTTCGGTGCAGCACCACGCACCGTGTGATCAAAATCCAGAAGCAGCTAAATGTGTAGGCTACTCATAAAAATCTCTTTGATAATAATATTATAATAGACTAGGAGATGCCACTTTTGCGCAAAAGTTGCAAAATAGAATTTTTTTAACACTGTCCGTACTGTAAGTTTACATATAACCTCAGTGGCTACTGAGGTTACATAGAGAGCTTTGTACATGTAGGCCCTAAGCCTATTATATACATGTAGGTCTATAGTCTAATCAGTCTAATGAATGTACTGATTAGCCAACACACAACGCATGCTTGTACTTGACGTAGTATAATAGTCTCATTATGTCTTTGAACACACAGATCTGCAAACTGTTGTGTTCAAAATGACGAATGCAATCTGTCGCGCAGACGTCTTCGCTGACGATGAAGAGCGTTATTGACCCAGAATAAGACATAATAATATTATAATAATGATGCGATCATAATTTTATTAGAATATTGCTTGTCAATGACGTTTGTAGTTCCGACCAGGTACGATGCTCAGCTGAGTACTGAGCAACATTCACAAAGTTTGTGTGGAAAGCCAATCTCTTTAGGATAACCTGAACCAGTCAGGCAAGGCCGTAGCTGGAGGTATTTTGGGTGTTTGAGCACCCCCAAAATTGAAAATATAAAAAATAACGCATTTACTAAAGCCCCCCCCCCAATCAAATCCTGGCTACGGTCTTGCAGTCAGGAGTTCTCTATCCTTGCAATCAATGCTATTTGCTAACTCCCTAGGCCTAGTAGTTCTAAATCAAATCTTATGCCTAAAAATGATTAGATTTTTTTATTGGTCACTGATATTCGTATGATGCCACTGTCTTACGATGGCCACCTCCTACCTACTGTTAACATGATTTTTATGTTGAGTGAAAAATGAGCATTGTACCCAAAAGATATGCAACAGATGTATAATGCGTTGCAGTCATGTTATGCCAAGAATGCAACTCCGACGACGACGACATTATTTAAAAGATAATTCAGTAAATTACTAACAAAACTAAGTAAAAATTACAAAACGGGTGAACTGTATTAGAATTCTAGACAATCGCCTATGAACGTATCAATGTGAAATGAGCCAATTCGTCTATAAGCACTTTATAATCGCGATGCCATCTTCCTCCTTCGAGAACAGACCCACCGTTCAACTCATCCTTCCACTGTCCAGCTGGTAGGTAGATGTCCCTTGTCCTGGCTCCCTGTTCCAAGACGGGCGCCACAAGTAGGTCGTCTCCAAGCAAGAACTCCGTGTCGACCTGCAATGCTTCTTCGTCTCTCGGTGCGATCCACCACAAAGGTCGGATGATTGGAGCTCCCGTTCGTGTCGATTCCTCGGCCAATGCGATGATCTTGTCGGCGTATTTCTCGTGCAGGGCGCACATCTTATGGCAGATCCTGACGACCTCGTCGTCGTACAACCAGGGCACGACGGAGAACTGCATCGCAGGAAGCAGTGCGACCACTTCCAACCATCGGATGTACAGCTCTCGCTCAGGCCAAGAAGTGTACTCGATCGTGAAGAAGCTGTACGCATTGCCACCAATCATGTCTGGAAGTAGAAACGGATATCCGATAACTCCAAAGAGTAGCATGTGAGGAATAACGGACCGTATTCCATTGGTGTAGCCCCAGTGCGAGTCTTTGTCCAGCAGACGAACGAATATCGGGTAATGTTGAGACGAAACGCCGACTCGTATTTCTTGAAGCCGCAGTGTAGTGTCGGAGTTGTAGGCGACGTTTATGAAAAGCTTTGTGTAGTCGTTGCGATTGTCGAGTGGGTTCATCGGTTTGCCCCACGAAGACAGCCAGCCAGACTCACCGCCATCAAACTTGAACGAATCGACTCCATACTCCTTCGTTAATCGCTTCAGTGTATCTTGAAACAAGTCTAGAGATTCTGGATTCGTCAGGTCACGAATTGCTCCAAGTCCGTTCCACCAACTCATAATCGCTGGAAAATTGACGTGCTTGTATGGCACGCACATTCGATTCCCTTTCGAATCCTTCTGCCAGATTGCATTCGTAAACGGACTGGCAAACGGATGAACCCAAAGCGTTACTCGAAAGCCAAGGCTGGTCTTTAAGGTGTTGACCATGTCAACTGGGTTGGGAAACTTCTTTAGATTGAATTGAAAATCACCTTGATTCGTGGCCCATCCATCGTCTATCACTAAATGAGAATGTTTGAAACCCTTTTCGTTGATTGTTCTTGCAAAATTAATTACCTTTGTCTGGTTAATTCCTTTCTTGAACGCAGCCCACGTCGACCAGATTGGATAACGGAAAGTATTTCTGTCTGGAATGTCAAACGGTTTTCTCCAGAATTTTCCAACAGCTCCAAGAAACGTTGCTGTGATGTTTTCCGCCTGACAGATTGCATAGCTTAGGAAGAGGTTCCGACTGCGACTGTTCCCATAAGGCTTTGCAAAAGTGGAAACGAAATTGAGCATACCATCTCCACTTTCGTTCAGACCAACAAACAATGGAACATCATAGTCAACGTGTAGAGAAACACCGTTCGATGCCATCCAAAATCGTTCCTGGACAGATCCGAAGAAATCGTTGCATGAATCGCCTGTGATGAACGGACGAGGTGAACGTTGGATTCGGCTGGTTGGCCAGAGAGGTTGTTTGACGACAGTTCCACCGTACCAGTGAGCATCCTTCATTGAAAACAAATCCTGGAGTTTACTGAGCTTGCCTTCGTAAGAATCCCATGAGATGTTGTAGCAACTAAGCTCTCTTGCAACTGTACGAGATTTGTTGTGACGTACTGTGAGACGAGCCCCACCGCTGGGAAAATCCACCAACAGTTCCCCATTACTTTGTTTCAGAATTGTATAGTCATCTGTTTTCACCGTACGACCAACTATTCCGAGGAGTAAGCTGTCTTTCCCTTCGGATCCGAACAACTTGACTTGAATCTTAGAACTGAAAGAAAACTGCAAATCGTGAAATTGAACGGGAGTTGGTGCTTTTCGTTGTACAAGCGTCAAATCACTGTTGGTCAACGAAAGGAAAAGAAAGAAGGCCGTCAAAAAAATGAAGACCAGAAGAAATCTTTTTAAATAATACGGACGTGGCTTTAAATGATCGGGTAAGCGGAATCGCATGCTTTTCAGTCTTACGGTGGCGTAGCTCAGTGCTGACATTATGCACGAGGAGGGT
>OX243827.1:32681932-32701251 GCA_945859605.1 Lumbricus rubellus
TAACAAATAGACCCTGATCTTACTGAAGCGGGTTCCCTCCTTCTTAATCAGGCTTGGGACTGGCACGACCATTAGCAAGATGGAAAATATGTTATACGACCTGTTTAGGTTGAGAACATGGCCAACTGCCGTGGCGGAGTTGCCTACTCTAAAGGTCAATGATGTTATGCATATGGTTGAGGGTTAGGGTTAGGTTAGGGTTAAAAAATAATAATGTGCACACTCAGTGCATAAGCACTGGCTCAGGGAGGTAGGCCTAATCATAGGAGGTAGGAGAAGGGCCCCGGCAGGCACAGGAGCGATGTCGAGCGATCGTGTTGGAATTTAGGTTTAGGCGAGTGGGCTCCAGTCGGCATAGGCGCGTTATCGAAAGGTAAGTGATGTTAACTACGATCTTGGTAATCCTTGAAATTGCGTGCAAAGCATAGGATGAAGCCGATAGAATCGTCATCATAATGTCGTTTGTCTCTCGTCTTCGTTGCTTCTCCGGGCAGCAGGTAATTACGATGAAATATGCGTTTTAGTTGTTCGTTAAGATGTTGCATGTTTTCAGTCTCCTTTGCAGTGAACGCCTCGTCCATGAAGAAACCCAGACAGTATATCTTGCTTCCTATGTTGATCCTGTTTCGGAGGGCTAGCATGGCAGCGTCGGTATGTGGTTGATATGAACCCGTGTGTAGGTGTTGAACCCCTCCGAACATGATGATATTTTGAGGTAAGTCGTGTGGAAGAGTGCGTATGACGTCAGCCAAATCTGCTATCCCGGCCCCGGGTATGATTTCTATCTGTAGAGATCGCTCAAATTCGGTGAAGGTCCTATTAGTAGAACAGAATGTAGCAAGCTCGGACATTTGACCAATATAGCCTTGACCTTCGCCCATTTGACCAGTACAGCCTTGACCTTCGCCCATTTGACCTATACAGCCTTAAAAATTGAGTGCCCGCGCAGTTTGACCAATATAGCCTTACTTTTTCAAATTCGGCGTCTGTCGTAAAAAAGTAAAAAAAGTAAAAAAGTAAAAAAGTAAAAAAGTAAAAAAGTAAAAAAAAATTTTTCTCTGGCGTATGTAAAATGGACTACTCGAAAAAAGTTACTGAATTACGAAAAATCGCCGAGCCGAGCGGCCGGGATGGATATTTTACAAGACGGTGGAAAGCGGCGTTCATTGCTAAAATTGACGCCCACATCCGCGAATGCTACGACGATGAATGCCTATGCAAGAATCCACGGCCGGATCGTCAACAAGGGCCAGGTGAGACCATCGTCGTTCGTCGTCGGCGCAATGGCAACTCACCCCCGTGTGTTGTTAGTTTGATCGACAACGAGATCATCGTCGTTAATTGTCAATGCAATGGCGACTCATGCCTGTGTGATGTAAGAGCATGAGTGGACCACGACGTAGATACGGGATTACAATATCGCAAACGATTTTACACCGTTGGTTTATAATCGTCTCACCAGGCCCGGTCTTAGGGCAAGGCGAGCGAGGCAACCGCCTTGGGCCCCGCGCTTCCAGAGGCCCCGCGCTGCTGTCTATAATTTTTTCTTTGTCGATATTGACAATGGTTAGATCGTATAGGCCTACCAACTATTCTTGCAGTCAATTTGCCACGCGAATGTGAAATGGTGATTTTGAAATAACGAAACTTCGCTAAACTTAAGGCGAGTCACAGCTAGCTTACTTTTTTAGCGCTAGCCTGCATGTAAAGTTCTCTCCAGAAAACACTAATTAGGGCCTAACTCATTTTGCTTCAAATTTGCAAATGGACATCCGCATACATTTTTGTTGGAGAGGGCAAACACAAAGATAGTGGTGACAATTTTAACGACAGCTTTGAAAATGCAAAACAGAAAATTTAAAAGATGGATATTTTCAGAGAGGTGCATAAATGTAGCCTAAATTTATCCGTTTCACTTTGTGAATAATTAGCATCATTAGTGCTTTGGCGCCAAAAATTTGTCAAAAGCCAAAACGCAGATCTAACATGCATCATTTTAAAATCAAATATAGGCTAGGCCACATCAATGTGGTTTGTTTTAAAAAATAGTGCTCTTAGGTCAAAAGAAATTTGGGGAAAAGCGTTAGCCTAAGTGTCTCATCTTAGGTGACTCTCCACCCACCAGTGCCTCATTGACAGGAAATCAACTGCGCAAATTTAAGCTTGAGGACCAGATGCTGCCTTGGGCCCCGCAAACCCTAGGGCCGGGCCTGCGTCTCACAATGTCGCCAAGTCTTCAGTATCAATCCACGAGTTGAACGAGTCTGGGTAGCCCAACCACTTCACGAGACATTTCTTCCCGCGTTTCCTAATCACTTTTTCGATTCTAAATATTTCTTGAGTTGTTTTCTGTAGCTCCTGGTCGTAAAAAGAGCCTTGTATTTCCTCACCCGCAGAATCAGTGATCTTGTAAGTTGGCGGATCTGTGTATTGAACCTGAGATACTACAAAAACTTCCTCCACCCATCTAGTCGTATAACCCTTTTCAAAAATATTCTTCTTCCTAGTTATTCTGACTCGATCGCCGACTGAAAACTTTGGTGTAATAGGCCCTGAAATCTCATCGCCGTATAAATTCATAAATACAGTCTTTTCGTTCACTTTCATACTAGCCTTCGCGGGGGTCATTTTGATCGAAGAATGTCTCGTGTCATTATAATTACTAACCATCTCATCTAATACATCGATATATCTGCTCGTTGAATTAGCCGTAAAGTATTTGAACATCTTCTCTTTCATCGTACGCACCCATCTTTCTACGATACAACTTTTACCCTCGTTTTCGGTAGAATACAACTCGACTAAATTCTTCACATTTTTATTATAAAATTCTTTCCCTTTGTCGCACCAAACTTTGACTGGCTGTCGGCCACCCCCGAGTATCTTCACGAACCCATCGGCTGTAGACTTCCCGCTCTTGTCATGTAATGGAACGATCCATCCGTACTTGGAAAACACATCTATGATGGTCAATAGAAATTTCACGCCATCATTATCTCTAGCGAAAGCCTGCATGTCGATTAGATCAGCCGCCCAAATCTGGTCAATCCCGCCAACACGGACCCGCCTCGTCCTAAAATGTCTTACTACTGGTTTGTGTAATTCATTCGCTAATTGATTAGTCCATTTCAGGTCCTGCTGTAATTCTGGGCTTTTTTTAAACCCAAACCTAGGCTTGTTTTAGCTGACAAGATGGGTTTGACTATCGCCCTCTCTACGCGTTCCCGCAAGCTTGGATTAGGTATATTATTCAACTGGTTTATCATTACTCTATCAGCGACATTCCTAGAAGCCGTATCAGTGTGTTGATTGTATGCCAGGTCGTGAATATATGCCGCGCTATCTACCCTGTTTATAGGTTTGCTCCAATCTTTGGGGGTTTCGTTGCTATTCAGACGCAAATCTAGTCTAGTACCGGGACCAGTAAACTGATGGCCTGGCAAATGTAATTCGCCCGGAAATTTAGCCCAAGGTAATTTAATGTTGCTAGTGGCAGCGTTCAGTGAACTAACTAGATCCCCACCTTGCGCAACAGCGGACGCCTTCACGAATTGAGTTTTTGTTTTCCCGCATACGACGCAAACACCTCTGAGCATCGATCTCCCATTATTAGCCACGGCGTTCTGCACATCTGTCGTCTGGGTCTGTTTTTTACATTTTACGCAATACATTTCGTTTTTAATAATATATATTTTTAAAAATGGAGATTAGAGATATGAGTTGGGGCACAGCGCTCTCGAAAAGATTCAATAATCCGTTGTTACCAAAAAGCATACGTGGTTTGATAGTTGGGAAATCGGCGTGTGGAAAAACAACGCTTCTTCTCAATCTTTTACTCAGGCCAGACTGGTTGGATTATAATAACTTACAAGTATTCGGCACTTCTCTGTTTCAACCGGAATATCGTATTATCAAAAAAGCATACGAAGAAAAATTACCGAAAGCAGCGATCGTTCGGTTGTTCGAGCACCGAGATGAAATCGTGGGCCTAAATGCGTCGCCAGACCTTGTTATGGAGGAAATGGCAAAAAACTCAGAAGCTAAATCCGATATAATTGCCAAGTTCTTTGAGAGCGCCGACGATGTACCGGACCCGAGAGATTTGAGCGCTGAAAAGAAGAACCTGATGATTTTCGATGATCTTCAATTGGAAAAACAAAACAAATGTGAAACGTATTACAATCGGGGGAGGCATAGTAATGTAGATTGTTTTTACCTCGCCCAGAATTATTTCAAATTACCGCGCCAAACAATCAGAGAAAATGCGAACTTTATTTGCCTGTTCAAACAAGACCTGAAAAATTGTAATCATATTTACAACGATCACGTGAGTACAGACATGCCGAAAGATGAATTTAGAAAACTATGCAAAACAGTATGGGAACAGCCTCATGGATTCGTGGTTTTAGACCTGACTAGCGACAAGTACAATGGTAAATACCGAAGCGGACTCGACGAATTTTATATAATCGAGGATCCGCCATTGTAAAATTGTATTGTATAGTAAAAATGGAATCATCGCTTCTCAAACAGATATCGGAAAACACGGAAAAGACGGCCTGCAACACGGAACCAAAAACATCATTTTCCATTTTTCTAAGCGAAAAGAGCACGCGAATCAGAACGAAGTTTAATCCACTACTCGAACTGGAGAAGAATAAGAAATATGAAATGGCCTTAGTTGCCCTCGAGACGTACTATTCTTTTCCTAATATCGACGCGACAAACAACGGCTTCAGGTATTCGCCGAATTCCAGCACAGATTGGGTAAACATTGAAGTTCCAGAGGGTTGCTATGAAATAACGGATATCAACGAATATATACAGAGGGTCATGAAGGGGAATGGACATTACGACGGAGTAAATGGAAATTACTGTATCTCAATAGCGCCAAACACCAATACTCTGAGGTCTGTGGTAAATATAGAAGCAGAGTATATGGTTGACTTTACGCCAAAGAATTCGATAGGAAAGGTTCTAGGTTTCAACAGATGGATCTATTCGGGCGGATACAATGAATCGGAGGACTTGGTAAATATAATGAGTGTAAGCAGCCTGAGAGTGACCAGCGACATTATCGGGTCTTCGTACACTAACGGGACATCGGAAAACGTGATATATTCTTTTTTCCCAAACGTAGGCCCGGGTTACAAGATTATCGAAGTGCCGCATAATTTGATATATCTCCCGATTTTGCTATCTACAATTTCAACGATGGAAACGAGGCTCACAGACCAACACGGGAACCTACTAAATCTTCGAGGAGAGGAATTGGCGATTCGATTTCACATCAGGGAAGTTTGAAAGTTTTTGTAATTTATTAATAAAATGAATCGTTACACGGGCGTAAAAGTTAATATTTCAGAAGCGCAACAAGACAAAATTAAAAGATCACTTCAAGCGGGGAGCGGCGTGAGTATCAAACTATCGCACGATGATTTGAATGGCGAACACGTTTTGGCTCTCACCCAGGCGCAAATCAATAAAATGGCGGCTGCCTACCAAAAAGGAACTGGCATGATTATTAAAATGAGTAAAACGCAATTGGAGAACAACAGGAAAGTCGAAGGTGGATTCATAGGCGCTATACTTCCGTTTCTAGCGACAGCGGGACGGTTCCTTCTTGGTAGCGTACTGCCAAGTTTAGCACAGGGCGCATTAGGTGGGTTAGGTGCTGCGGCTGGATCGAAACTTGTCGATAAAATCAGCGGTTCGGGCGTAATGTATGTCAAGAAAGGTGACATAGCGTGCAAAATAAGAGCGGCCGGATCCGGGTTGTACTTGTCTCCGTGGCAAAAAGGCGCATCGATAATGGGATCCGGGCTTTACATGAAAACAGGGTCGGGCTATGTGAGTGGCGAAGGACTTTTGCTCGGTCCCAACTCGCCGTTTCGAAACATTCCGATTCTCGGCATGATATTATAAATTATCATATGTAAAATGTCGAGACCAATACACAAATTTGGAACTAAACCAACTAGACCGGTAGAGGTTAGAACGCAGCCCGTTTCAGTCTTTTGGAAGATTACGAGCGGTGTTACCCGCACCCCAGTAAGACAACTAGGGGGTCTGCGATGGGAGATTTTTGCGCAAAATGATATCACGATACAACCAAAGACAGCAAATACGCTAAGGCTTGGACTCGGTGTAGAAATGGCGGCCGGTCTTTGTCTCGTTTCCCTCAGACAGGCTATCAAAGAACGACGATGCAGCCTACTAGACGGAGTGATTTCAGAAGATGTGATTGATGATATCATAGTTTCCATTCAAAACAACTCCGATTCGGCAGTAACAATAAATGAAGGAGATTCGCTATGCTGTGTAAATTATCTGCGGTAAAAAATATATATTGCTAATAAATAAAAGAATGGAATACGAAGGCATCAAACTCTATCCAAACCTAACAAATATAACACCCTCCGCGCCAGAAGGTGAAATACAAATAGCCGCAGGGTCCGCACAAACGTATCGACTTCAGAAGATTAGCGAAATCAAAAAGGAGATCGAGCAAGAACGCGACAAAAGAGCAGCGTTGAGTAAAAAGTACCATAGAAGTGTGAGCGTAATCGGCGTAGTAGACAACGTCCTCATGGCGATCACGATGGGGCTCGGAATTTCGGGAATCGGTGTACTAGCCACCATAATTGCAACCCCCATCGCTATTGCTATGGAAGGGACAGCGCTAGGTGCGGGGCTATTGAGTATAATTGGCAGCCGAATCTGTAAAAAGCTCGCCCTGAAGGCGGAGAAGCATGAAAAGATCAAAACGCTAGCTGACGCGAAGCTCAACACGATCAGCGACCATATTTCAAAAGCACTCGTGGATGATCACATTTCAGACGAGGAATATTCTCTGATTCTAAGTGAGATTGAAAAATTCAATGGCATGAAAGAAGAAATCAAAAGTAAGTCGAAAGTTGCGATAGACGCGATGGACGAGGAAACGAAACAATCACTCATCGATCGGGGAAGAGAGGAAGTCAGGCAGTCCTTTCAAAGCATGTTTGAGAAAAATACCGAATCTGTGAGAAAGACGACTAACGTGAACATGTATGAAATCATGTAGACTTGTAGAGTTTTGTAGACCTATGTCGCTATGTCTGAAAATACGTCTAACTTGTGTTTTTACACATGTCGAAAAACATGTAGAAAAACACGTCTAGAAACACGCCGGAAAACATGTCGAAAAACATTAAATTTTTTATTAAAAATGTCGTTTCTAAAGATAGATGACCCGGCGAAAAGAAATTTCATAGTCGAAGAGTTTCTGAAGTCCAAGAAGAATATTCAACAAAACTTTTTATCGGAGAGATTGGGGGATTCGGGGCTGCAACAAGAATTAACCAAGCTGTACAAGCCTATCGTCGATTCGCAATCCGCAATTTCCAAAGAGCAAAATGTCTTACTATCCGCCATCAAAGAAAACTCGATAGCTACTACAAACGCACTACAGACACTACCCGCTTCGTTGAAGATTCAATTTCCTCAGTATCCCTCGATAGAAGCGTATAGCGACGATCCGACTGAGGATATTAGAACTTTAGAATTAGGTGATGTAGCCACCAAGTACCTTCATCAATACGCCTCCGATAGAAAAATCGTAGACACGACGTTCGGAATACGATCAAAAAATAGTCAATTCTACATCGGCGACACTCCGATTTTTATTCAAGGAGACGATGTGACGGTTGGAAATAAGACGTATAGCGGAACACCGGGGCTTTGGGAGTTGTTGACGATGAAACAGCCGAACACGTCGATATACGATAATAATGATAGAGACGATTACGCCGAGATTCTACTCGCGTCGGATGCTATCAGACAGCCAAAAAATCCCAACAAACCGAAAGCATCTTCGAGCGTCAAATATAGAGAAATTATCAAGCCGATATGGGAAAAGAGGACTCGTAATGCGGTGGGTAAAGGCGTGGGTGGTGTAATTGTTATTTCCGAAGATCCAAACGTGTTAGCGAAACAGCTAGAACTACGATTTCAAAGCTTCAAAGCAGGCAATACCGGCGTGAGAAACGAGATCGTGGCGATGTGCGACGCGTTATTGAGGCAGGAAGTGCTGAGTAAAGATGCTTACAAAAATATAATGATGACATTGTAAAATGCAGAAAAAATGCAAGTCATTAATAGAAGGAGGTATAGAAAACAATACGTTATCGGAGGATCGGGAATATTCGATACAATTTCGGGATTTTTCAAACGACTAGTAACGTCGAACGCCGCCAAACAATTAGCAACAACCGCTCTCAGCGCGAGTAAAGACGTGGCGAAAGAAATTGGGAAAAAGGCCATCGACGTTGGGAAAACAACCGCAATCGACGCCGGCAAACGATTAGTGGACAAAGCAGTAGCCAAACTGTTTACTCCTGCTCCTACTCCCACCTCCAAGAAAATTACGCCAGAAACTAGACAAATTTTAGAGCGGTTAGGGTTAGGGTTAGGGTTAGGGTTAGGGTTAGGGTTAGGGTTAGGGTTAGGGTTAGGGTTAGGGTTAGGGTTAGGGTTAGGGTTAGGGTTAGGGTTAGGGTTAGGGTTAGGGTTAGGGTTAGGGTTAGGGTTAGGGTTAGGGTTAGGGTTAGGGTTAGGGTTAGGGTTAGGGTTAGGGTTAGGTTAGGGTAACAAATATACAAAAGCACTGGCTCAATCCGCATCCCGTCTCCATCCCTCTACTTCCGGTTGTGAAGGTTGATGCCGTGCGGTTCGAGGGTCCATAGTTGTTGTTGCCAGTGGGATTCTTTTCGCAGCAGGCAGCTTCTCATCTTCCACCAATCCGATCTAAAGTTAGAAAGCTCAACAGCAGAAATGGTGTCTATGGGAGTTATTTGTAAATTTGCAATGGAATGGTCAGGCAGGTTAAAATGGTTGGCTATTGGAGTGTTTTTATGTGTTAGAATATTGGATCTATGGTTGCATAATCTTTCAGCGAGTTGTCTTTGTGTTTCCCCTACGTATTGTTTATTACATAAGTTACATGTTATTAAGTAGATTACGTTTGTGCTTTTACAGTTAAATGGCTGTGTTATGTTATATTGTCTGCGTGTGTAAGTACTTTGAAAGGTATTAGTAACAGTAACATGTTCACAAGTTTTACAACGTGTAGCCATACATTTGGAAGACCCTCCCTGTGTGTGTTTTGGTGTATTATTCTTACGTGGTGCCAATAGTTCTCCCAAGTTTTTATTTCTAGAGAAGGCAGCTATTATCCTGTAATCTTTAAAGAGAGGTGAGTTCAGAAGCAGTTTTTTCCATTCGTATACCAGCTTAGTAGCCAAAGGACTATAAGGGATGACGATGGGCAGCATTGATTTATTAGTAGTAATTGTATTGGATCTAGGCCTGTAATTCGTCCAGATATCCAGTTTGGTTTTTCTTAACTTTCTCCTATTATAACCCCGATTTCTAAGACTGTTGAATAAAATATGGCAAGCCTGGTCATAGTCGCTTTTGAATGAGGATAGCCTCTTAAATCTAAGTACCTGCGATTTTAATATGCCTTGAAATGTGTGGTTTGGATGGAACGATGAGTGATGCAATAGTTGATGTGTGTCTGTTTCCTTAAAATATACCTTTGTCTGAAGTGTCGTAGTGTTGTTTAGAGTATGTTTGAATATCGTAGTGTCTAGAAAATTCACTTCCGTATCGCTATAAGTGAGTGTGATTTTTATATCGGGTATTAAAGAATTTAGAAAAGTTTCATATTGTTTTAATTCATCTATAGTTCCAGGCCAAAGAAAAAACACGTCATCAAGAAATCTAAAAAAATCTTCAGGGGTTATGCGGAAGCCATTGCACGCCTTATGATCAAATTCAATTAAATATATGTTAGCGCAGTTAGGAGCAAACGTTTTACCCATGGCTGTCCCGAATATTTGGAGAAAGAATTTATTACAGAATGAGAAATCGTTATTTTTCATAGCTATTTCCAACAGTTCCAGTAGTTCCTTATCAGGCCTTTTTGGGTTAGGGTTCTGTTCAAAGATGCTTTTAACTACGGCAATTGTACGGTCAATATCCATGTTGGTATATAGTGAAGTTACGTCCCCCGTTACCAATAGGTACTTTTTATTTACTACTTTATTTCTTATTTTATTAACGAAATCATACGTGTCTTTAATATATGAAGGGTGCTTATTGGCTAAGGGTTTTAAAAAGCTATCTATATATTCACTTATTCTGCGGGACTCTGTGGCACAATCACCTACAATTGGGCGTCCCTCTGGCATATCTGGTAGTGTCCATTTATTAGCTGGTTTATGTATTTTGGGGAGTAGGTAGAAATGTCTTGGTTTATCTTTCTCACTGGCCTTAAGATAATAAAACTGCTTGTTAGTTATGTAGTCATTATCGCACAGGTCTTGCAAAACATTATTAATTATTGGTATATTATGTTCCTGCAACGGTTTCTCTATGGCTTTATAATACTTAATGTTATTTAGTTGTCTATCTGCCTCTGTCATATACGATGCTTTATTCAATACGCATACCATGCCGCCTTTATCTGCTGGTTTTATCAGAATGTTTTCATTAGAGCGCAATTTGCCTATTGCTCGCCTTTGTTCTGCCGTTAAATTGTGCTTAATATCTTTAATTAGATAGTTATTATCTTTTATAGAGTATTTATTCAAAATGGTTTCAGTGGTTTCTTGCAATTTGGATATAAGTTTTTTAGTGTCAGGTGCTAAATCCTTGTCCCTTGGCTCCCAGTTGCTGGGGTGCATAAATGTTTTGGTGTTACTAACATACGGTCTGGGAGCCTGGTCTTCGTCGTCGTCGTCAAAATAATCCCTAAGTTTTACGGATCTGATCATTTTATGCAAAGATTTCTGAATGCAAGAGTAATTAACCTTATTTATTGTAGGTACAAAAGACAGACCTAGATCCAATAGGTTTGTTTCATCCGTTGTGAGTGTATGTGTTGATAAGTTCATTGTATAATTAGATGATGTGTGGCTATGGTTAGTTGCACTGTTAGAAAATTGGTTGTTATTGTTAATGTTAAGGTTAGGGTCAGTTGTAGTATTAGCAGCAATGTTAAGGTTAGGGTTAGTGTTAAGGTTATGGTCAGTTGTAGTGATAGCAGCATTGTTAAGGTTAGGGTTAGTGTTAAGGTTAGGGTTAGTGTTCAGGTTAAGGTCAGTTGTAGTGTCAGCAGCATTGTTAAGGTTAGGGTTAGTGTTAAGGTTAGGGTTAGTGTTCAGGTTAAGGTCAGTTGTAGTGTCAGCAGCATTGTTAAGGTTAGGGTTAGTGTTAAGGTTAGGGTCAGTTGTCGTGTTGGCAGTATTGTTATTGTTAGTGTTAACAGTAGAGTTAGCAGGAATTTTACTTATATCTTGATGTTGAGTGTGGTGATTTAGTTTTTTGATGATGTGTTGGCGTATTGTACAATCCTGTTTAATATTTCCAGCTGTGTCTCACGTGTGTAATGTATGGTGTCTGGTTGTGTGTGTATTTGATGAGAAGATAGAGGTTTGACATATTTGTTGTGTGTGATTTGTTGTAGTCTGTTGTTGATTTCAGCGAGGTTGTCCTTACGAGGGTCAGACAGTTCAGAGTTAATAGAGACGCCAACAGTGATGACCTCCTTTGCCTTCTCCCCACAAGATTTGAGAAATGAGCCAAGAGCAGCTGCTGTGTAGGAGCCAAAGTCATCATCCTTGTGATTAATCCCAATAGAAATTATGAGTTGGTCAAGGTGACAATTAGGCAGTTGCTTAACAAGAGTCAAGGCGTTTTTGAAGGTTGCACCCGAGAAAGAATCCAGTTGGAAGTGAGCAGGGATGTCAGATTCAGTCATGTATTTGAAGTTAGAGTAAGAGATGATCAGAGAGCGAGTGTCAGGTCTTAGGTTGACCTTCCAGAACATCTTGGTCGTTGAAGAATGAAGTGTGTATCGTGTAGCAGAGGTAGAAGGTTCAGAAAGATGGCGAGGAGATCTTGTGGGGGTCGACGCCGGGGTTACCACCGGAGTGCTCAAGATTGAAGGTTTAGGAGTGTCCGAAGCCCTGGACACAGAGGGAGTGTAAGCCGGTGGTAGGAAGGAGATCGGAGTCTTAGGTGAGGAGATAGGACGGTCAGGAAGGCAGCGAGCAGGTTTCCTAGTCGGAGATGGTGAGTTAGAGGAGTCGTAAGTGATGGGTGATTGAAAGGATGCAGAAGGTTTAGATCGCGATGCAGATGGGTTGGTAGTCGTGCGAGTCAAGGTTTTAGATGGAGAAGAAGAAGAAGAAGAAGAAGAAAGAGGAGGAAAGTCCGGTTCAACAGTCGTGTCGTCCTCGTCCATGTTAGAAAGAGCAGAGAAAGAGTTAGATACAGTGGCTGGTGGAGTGGTCATGATGCATGGCTTCTTGGCCGGGTTGGTGGGTTTCCGGAAGCCAGCATCGTCCATCACCTTGTCCTTACCTCCACCGACCTTGACCTCACCCTTCGGACCCCAAATCACCTTCGCCTCACCTTCCACCATTGCCCTAATGTCAATTGCCTTGCCCTTACCTCCAAGTCTGTGTGTTAGCTGTTTTATGACAATCTCCACAGCGTGTTCATTGTCCAATGGGTTGCATGACCTCAGGGTGGATAGATTTTGGTCCAGGCGCTCATGGAAGTGATGAGTCACCCTATCCCTGACCCCATCCCCAGTGCGAGTGAAGAGAGAGGAGATATCCTTTGCCAGCTCTTCCGAAGGATGGACAGGTTTGATGTTGCTGGCCATGTGCTGTAGGTTGCGGCTGATGGAGGCAGGTAGAGTCTGCCAATTAAGCATGTGACGACGCAGTTGGCAGACGTAATAGAGTGATTTGCAGAGTCTGGCAAAATCGGGATTCAGAGAAAAAGCAAAGAGAGAATTGGCAGCAGTAGCAGTATCAGTAGCAGCAGTAGCAGCAGCAGCAGTAGCAGCAGTAGAAGTAGCAGCAGCAGGCGCAGAGTGTACAGTAGCAGTACGCTGGCGTTCAGAAGATGACGAAGGTCCAGGTTTAGAAGCTGAAGGAAAGACAAGAGGAGGTTGAGCTGGCATCGGAGGTTTAGTCGGTGGTCCAGGGCGTGCAATAGGCCCGGCACGAGCGGGAGGAGGAAGAAGCCACGGGTTTGGTTTTGGCTGGATGGGCTGCCTTTCCATTACCTTTGGGGTCTGAGAAGGTAGACCCTTCTCGAGCATGCCCACCCGGTCCACCAGTGAGTGGACGGACTTTGCCATACCCTCCATGAGGGACTCCAGGCGCTTCAGGTCAGAACTATTGGTGACATTTGTCTTACCCGGCACGTTCGGTTTTCGCAGTGTATTGTCGAAGTGCTGGTATCGTTGATCTCTGAACGGTTGATGTCTGTTATTCCCGAAACTCATTGTACTCAAGTAAAACGACGACGATTTTCAAAAGATTTTACTGAACAACTAAAACATTCGACGTTTCGTCTACTTCGACTTCGTCAGGAATAAAATTGCCCTCTTATGGAGGGTCTTATATATTCGTTTTACAGCCCTTATGTTTATTTAACTTGTCTTTGATGTTTTAAAATTATTATGTTCTAAGGCCTATCACAAGAAACCAGCGGTCCGTCAATATAGGCAGAAATAACAAAGCGGCACATTAAAGTTAGACGAACGGTAATTAACAACTAATTGGTAAATATTGCCCTACAGCGACCAACTAAAGCGACGTCCCAGTACATCAAAGCGTTATAGCGGCAATCCAATTTTATGCTATGTACGTCAAGGCGTGCAAGGTTGGTAAACAGTGAGGGTCGGAGCGAATAGTAATTATTATTCTGCAGTAGACATCAAAAGAATTTAAACCTAAAGCGAAATCCCTAGTACAATAATATAATACGATGTTACAAATTTGGCAAATAGTGAGAGTCGAGCTGAATTACAATGTTGTGAACAACAATTAACAAAACACAAAGCCTCAATAATATCATACACCAGGCCCCATAATTATACTACAACGAAACGGTATTCTGTACAATCTTCTTTCTTCGTTGCCGATGTATTTACATTCCAAGCTTTGATGTGTGCTGGTGTGTTGTGTTTGTTTTCAGACGAAGAGGCGACCGACTATTCTGTAAGTTATGCGACGTTGGTGTTGATATTGAAGATGTTGATGATGATGATGAGGAGGAGGAGGAGGAGGAGGTGGAGGAAGAGGAGCAGGAGGAGGAGCAGGAGGAGGAGCAGGAGGTGGAGGAGCAGGAAGCAGAAGGATCTTGACGGGACAACGAAGAGGCGCGGGCAGGATAGGTTAGGGTAACAAATATACAAAAGCACTGGCTCAATCCGCATCCCGTCTCCATCCCTCTACTTCCGGTTGTGAAGGTTGATGCCGTGCGGTTCGAGGGTCCATAGTTGTTGTTGCCAGTGGGATTCTTTTCGCAGCAGGCAGCTTCTCATCTTCCACCAATCCGATCTAAAATTAGAAAGCTCAACAGCAGAAATGGTGTCTATGGGAGTTATTTGTAAATTTGCAATGGAATGGTCAGGCAGGTTAAAATGGTTGGCTATTGGAGTGTTTTTATGTGTTAGAATATTGGATCTATGGTTGCATAATCTTTCAGCGAGTTGTCTTTGTGTTTCCCCTACGTATTGTTTATTACATAAGTTACATGTTATTAAGTAGATTACGTTTGTGCTTTTACAGTTAAATGGCTGTGTTATGTTATATTGTCTGCGTGTGTAAGTACTTTGAAAGGTATTAGTAACAGTAACATGTTCACAAGTTTTACAACGTGTAGCCATACATTTGGAAGACCCTCCCTGTGTGTGTTTTGGTGTATTATTCTTGCGTGGTGCCAATAGTTCTCCCAAGTTTTTATTTCTAGAGAAGGCAGCTATTATCCTGTAATCTTTAAAGAGAGGTGAGTTCAGAAGCAGTTTTTTCCATTCGTATACCAGCTTAGTAGCCAAAGGACTATAAGGGATGACGATGGGCAGCATTGATTTATTAGTAGTAATTGTATTGGATCTAGGCCTGTAATTCGTCCAGATATCCAGTTTGGTTTTTCTTAACTTTCTCCTATTATAACCCCGATTTCTAAGACTGTTAGGGTTAGGGTTAGGGTTAGGGTTAGGGTTAGGGTTAGGGTTAGGGTTAGGGTTAGGGTTAGGGTTAGGGTTAGGGTTAGGGTTAGGGTTAGGGTTAGGTCAAAAACGCTACAATAATTACCAAAATGGCAAAAAGCACTGGCTCAAGCAGTTCAATGGAGTGAAATGGAACAAAGTGGCAAGATGGAAACAGGTAAGTACCGTAGAAAAGGCCTAAGCGGAACCCTCCTCCTTAATTTCCAGGCTTGGGACTGGCACGACAAAAGACTAGTGTGTACTATGACCAATTGCCGTGGCGGAGTTGCCTACTTTAGGTCAGGTGTGTACCATGACAATTTAATGATGTTACGACTGGAAATAACGGGTCTAAGGGAACCGCTTACGAGAGAGAATGATGTTGACTCGTCGGCTGCCAAAGCTAAAATGAACTTATCTCACCCCAAGGAAACAACGAGGCGCGGGCAGGATAGGTCAAAAACGCTACAATAATTACCAAAATGGCAAAAAGCACTGGCTCAAGCAGTTCAATGGAGTGAAATGGAACAAAGTGGCAAGATGGAAACAGGTAAGTACCGTAGAAAAGGCCTAAGCGGAACCCTCCTCCTTAATTTCCAGGCTTGGGACTGGCACGACAAAAGACTAGTGTGTACTATGACCAATTGCCGTGGCGGAGTTGCCTACTTTAGGTCAGGTGTGTACCATGACAATTTAATGATGTTACGACTGGAAATAACGGGTCTAAGGGAACCGCTTACGAGAGAGAATGATGTTGACTCGTCGGCTGCCAAAGCTAAAATGAACTTATCTCACCCCAAGGAAACAACGAGGCGCGGGCAGGATAGGTCAAAAACGCTACAATAATTACCAAAATGGCAAAAAGCACTGGCTCAAGCAGTTCAATGGAGTGAAATGGAACAAAGTGGCAAGATGGAAACAGGTAAGTACCGTAGAAAAGGTCTAAGCGGAACCCTCCTCCTTAATTTCCAGGCTTGGGACTGGCACGACAAAAGACTAGTGTGTACTATGACCAATTGCCGTGGCGGAGTTGCCTACTTTAGGTCAGGTGTGTACCATGACAATTTAATGATATTACGACTGGAAATAACGGGTCTAAGGGAACCGCTTACGAGAGAGATGTTGACTCGTCGGCTGCCAAAGCTAAAATGAACTTATCTCACCCCAAGGAAACAACGAGGCGCGGGCAGGATAGGTCGAAAACGCTACAATAATTACCAAAATGGCAAAAAGCACTGGCTCAAGCAGTTCAATGGAGTGAAATGGAACAAAGTGGCAAGATGGAAACAGGTAAGTACCGTAGAAAAGGCCTAAGCGGAACCCTCCTCCTTAATTTCCAGGCTTGGGACTGGCACGACAAAAGACTAGTGTGTACTATGACCAATTGCCGTGGCGGAGTTGCCTACTTTAGGTCAGGTGTGTACCATGACAATTTAATGATGTTACGACTGGAAATAACGGGTCTAAGGGAACCGCTTACGAGAGAGATGTTGACTCGTCGGCTGCCAAAGCTAAAATGAACTTATCTCACCCCAAGGAAACAACGAGGCGCGGGCAGGATAGGTCAAAAACGCTACAATAATTACCAAAATGGCAAAAAGCACTGGCTCAAGCAGTTCAATGGAGTGAAATGGAACAAAGTGGCAAGATGGAAACAGGTAAGTACCGTAGAAAAGGCCTAAGCGGAACCCTCCTCCTTAATTTCCAGGCTTGGGACTGGCACGACAAAAGACTAGTGTGTACTATGACCAATTGCCGTGGCGGAGTTGCCTACTTTAGGTCAGGTGTGTACCATGACAATTTAATGATGTTACGACTGGAAATAACGGGTCTAAGGGAACCGCTTACGAGAGAGATGTTGACTCGTCGGCTGCCAAAGCTAAAATGAACTTATCTCACCCCAAGGAAACAACGAGGCGCGGGCAGGATAGGTCAAAAACGCTACAATAATTACCAAAATGGCAAAAAGCACTGGCTCAAGCAGTTCAATGGAGTGAAATGGAACAAAGTGGCAAGATGGAAACAGGTAAGTACCGTAGAAAAGGTCTAAGCGGAACCCTCCTCCTTAATTTCCAGGCTTGGGACTGGCACGACAAAAGACTAGTGTGTACTATGACCAATTGCCGTGGCGGAGTTGCCTACTTTAGGTCAGGTGTGTACCATGACAATTTAATGATGTTACGACTGGAAATAACGGGTCTAAGGGAACCGCTTACGAGAGAGAATGATGTTGACTCGTCGGCTGCCAAAGCTAAAATGAACTTATCTCACCCCAAGGAAACAACGAGGCGCGGGCAGGATAGGTCAAAAACGCTACAATAATTACCAAAATGGCAAAAAGCACTGGCTCAAGCAGTTCAATGGAGTGAAATGGAACAAAGTGGCAAGATGGAAACAGGTAAGTACCGTAGAAAAGGCCTAAGCGGAACCCTCCTCCTTAATTTCCAGGCTTGGGACTGGCACGACAAAAGACTAGTGTGTACTATGACCAATTGCCGTGGCGGAGTTGCCTACTTTAGGTCAGGTGTGTACCATGACAATTTATTGATGTTACGACTGGAAATAACGGGTCTAAGGGAACCGCTTACGAGAGAGATGTTGACTCGTCGGCTGCCAAAGCTAAAATGAACTTATCTCACCCCAAGGAAACAACGAGGCGCGGGCAGGATAGGTCAAAAACGCTACAATAATTACCAAAATGGCAAAAAGCACTGGCTCAAGCAGTTCAATGGAGTGAAATGGAACAAAGTGGCAAGATGGAAACAGGTAAGTACCGTAGAAAAGGCCTAAGCGGAACCCTCCTCCTTAATTTCCAGGCTTGGGACTGGCACGACAAAAGACTAGTGTGTACTATGACCAATTGCCGTGGCGGAGTTGCCTACTTTAGGTCAGGTGTGTACCATGACAATTTAATGATGTTACGACTGGAAATAACGGGTCTAAGGGAACCGCTTACGAGAGAGATGTTGACTCGTCGGCTGCCAAAGCTAAAATGAACTTATCTCACCCCAAGGAAACAACGAGGCGCGGGCAGGATAGGTCAAAAACGCTACAATAATTACCAAAATGGCAAAAAGCACTGGCTCAAGCAGTTCAATGGAGTGAAATGGAACAAAGTGGCAAGATGGAAACAGGTAAGTACCGTAGAAAAGGCCTAAGCGGAACCCTCCTCCTTAATTTCCAGGCTTGGGACTGGCACGACAAAAGACTAGTGTGTACTATGACCAATTGCCGTGGCGGAGTTGCCTACTTTAGGTCAGGTGTGTACCATGACAATTTAATGATGTTACGACTGGAAATAACGGGTCTAAGGGAACCGCTTACGAGAGAGAATGATGTTGACTCGTCGGCTGCCAAAGCTAAAATGAACTTATCTCACCCCAAGGAAACAACGAGGCGCGGGCAGGATAGGTCAAAAACGCTACAATAATTACCAAAATGGCAAAAAGCACTGGCTCAAGCAGTTCAATGGAGTGAAATGGAACAAAGTGGCAAGATGGAAACAGGTAAGTACCGTAGAAAAGGTCTAAGCGGAACCCTCCTCCTTAATTTCCAGGCTTGGGACTGGCACGACAAAAGACTAGTGTGTACTATGACCAATTGCCGTGGCGGAGTTGCCTACTTTAGGTCAGGTGTGTACCATGACAATTTAATGATATTACGACTGGAAATAACGGGTCTAAGGGAACCGCTTACGAGAGAGATGTTGACTCGTCGGCTGCCAAAGCTAAAATGAACTTATCTCACCCCAAGGAAACAACGAGGCGCGGGCAGGATAGGTCAAAAACGCTACAATAATTACCAAAATGGCAAAAAGCACTGGCTCAAGCAGTTCAATGGAGTGAAATGGAACAAAGTGGCAAGATGGAAACAGGTAAGTACCGTAGAAAAGGCCTAAGCGGAACCCCTCCTCCTTAATTTCCAGGCTTGGGACTCGGCACGACAAAAGACTAGTGTGTACTATGACCAATTGCCGTGGCGGAGTTGCCTACTTTAGGTCAGGTGTGTACCATGACAATTTAATGATGTTACGACTGGAAATAACGGGTCTAAGGGAACCGCTTACGAGAGAGATGTTGACTCGTCGGCTGCCAAAGCTAAAATGAACTTATCTCACCCCAAGGAAACAACGAGGCGCGGGCAGGATAGGTCAAAAACGCTACAATAATTACCAAATGCAAAAAGCACTGGCTCAAGCAGTTCAATGGAGTGAAATGGAACAAAGTGGCAAGATGGAAACAGGTAAGTACCGTAGAAAAGG
>OX243828.1:0-37500 GCA_945859605.1 Lumbricus rubellus
AGGCCTATAATAACAGATATAGCTTAAACACAAAACATCAAAAGTTCTTAATTATTTGCATGTCTTACTATCAATACAATTCTATTATAAACTTACGTACTAGATGGCACAAGAAGTAAAGTAGTGGAATTATAAACATGCTCACGCACTGTGTGATTATATTCCACAAGTGAACTTTTTCTTACAGTCTCGACTACGCAAGGTCGGATCTGAGTTTTAAAAATAATTCACAAAACGCGTATGCATCAGTACTGGGAGTCTTGAAAAACTTTGACATTTTTCAATAAAAAGACACTGACATAAAAATTGATATACCTTCTTTCCTGTGTTTGAACAGAGGTAGTGCGGTTTCGTCACGATGAGATGGCATCACGCTGTCATCGTCATCAGATGAAACTAGGGTATATAAAAAATTGGTTAACATATTATGCATAACACAATGATAGACAATAAGTTTAACGTTGCAACACTTTCATGTCATATTGAAGCAGAGACAGACATGCACAGTCACACACACACACACACACACACACACACACACACACACACACACAAACACACAGAGAGACAGAGAGACAGAGACAGAGGCAGAATCAGATACAGTGACAGAGAGACAAAGAGACAGACTTAGATAGCCAAACATACAGACACAGACAGAAAAATAAATAATGAAACACAAATACAGATAGACAGACAGACAGAGACAGATATGGAGAAACAGAGAGACAGACATAAAGACAGACCCACATGCAAAGAGAAGGAGAGTGAGAGAGACAGACATACAGAGTCAGAGACAGAGAATAGATAGACAGAGAGAACAAGAAGGAGGTGGAGCGCGAGACTGAGAGGAGAGGGAAATGATGAGAAAGATACAAACTTGTCAAATAATTAATAATTATGTTTGGTTGGATGATGAGAAAGAAATACAGAATAATGGGCTACTAACAAACTAGCAATCATGCTCAGGTTAATTAAATCTTGCTTATTGAATATCAAGAAACGAACAAAACATATGTATGCCATGCAGGATGCTATTTGCTTACCTTTGTTCACCATGTCAATAGTTGTGGCGCTTTCATCATCAATAGCATTATCGTCATCATCCGTGTCATCAACGCTTGGCGAAATACCTACAAAATAATATGTTATATGCTAAAAAGTGTATAGCATGCGAGTACAATAAATATTGCCGATGGATAAAAATAATCATTGGTTGGGAATATTACAATATAACCTTAAATATTGTTCATTTATAATTGGTATATATCGCTCTGCAATGTCTTGAACTCAATACACTTGCATTAAACCTTTACCGACCGAATGTATAGGATTTCCTATACCATTTGCTACAGGGTTAACAAACTTTATGCTATAATTCCCTTCCATCGAAAGCTCAGTAGTACCGTACACACACGAGCATAATTATAATTGTGGCAGAACATCGATGGTACTCAGCAATTGTAAGGAAATGACTAAAATGATTGCAAATTGCTACCTTGTGCCGTCAGTTCATCGAACCCTATTCAGTCTACGAGAGAAATTAGAGCTTAAGCCAATATCACTTTTGACTTAAGTTTTGCGTGTGTAGCCTATTTACGCCAAAACATGTAGGCTAGACTTTATTACATTCTGATTATTCAGAAAATAAAAAAAAATACTCTGACCGCTGGGGGTCATGTTCTGATGATGTCCTTGTGCACTGCGTGTGCTGTACACCATATTGCTACGCCACTCGCTACTTCTATTGAGCCTAATATTGTAAACCGTTTGCTATAGGTCTACAACTGCATCCAACAGTAACACCAAAGTGCAAACAATAATAGGCCTACCAAGTTCTTAAACATAACGTTAATTAAATAGAAGTGGGATCGATCATAAGGTTCTTGACTAAATTGGAGTTGGATTGGTGAAACATAATTGCAATTTAAATAGAAGTTGGATTGATAAAAATAATTCATGCCCAAAATAGAAACTGGATTGATTAAACGAATTCTTACTTAAATGGACGCTAGATTAATAAGGAGTATTTATGCCAAAATAGAAGTAGAAATGATGAAAATAGCAGGCCTAGTGCTGCATAGAGGAATTATTTCGAACGTTGAAATGATAGGTTACCCACATTTTAAATCTGCAAATTTCGACCTGACATAATTATATGATTTAAAATCAGTCATTCCAGTAACAAGCGGACATTTTGACAATTCGATAACAAGTGCAAACAAATAAATTAAGAACGACCTGTTGTTGTGACATGAAACAATTACAGGCTACGAAATGATAATGCCGTACACACGGTATAGTGTTGAATACGCAACTTCACCTATTATCGCTCACCGATCAAAATAAATTAAAATCAAATCAAATATCAATTTTCCAGCGTGGGTTGACTCCCAGTCCTCTTCTACATCATATTAGGTATACTTACACAAAATATCAACTTCTCTTCCGGATTTGCGCGATTTTTGAGCTTATCGATCGGACTAAAATATAAACAACAACCTTAGACACGAAGTGAAGCGACATTTATCGTTTTTTATAGGAAGACAAGAGGCACACGAAGTAGTAAGTAAGCAATTTAGGCCGAAAGGGTGTTTCATTTTTAAATAATACGCAAACTACCTTAGGTGGCCAGGTTTAGCTGGGTGGCCAGGTTTATACTAATTCACCGTATACTTTGTTAAGCATACATGCACAATTGAATTGTTTGGATCAATAAAAACATATCTATGTCTACATGTATGTCTAAGCATTGAGGTTGGTCTCGATCAGAGGAATCATCAGCTGTGCTGATTAGACCTGGGAGTCGACCCCAATAAGTCGACCCCAGTCGACTTGGTCGTCCCAAGTCGGGTCGGGTCGTTTCTGGTCACCGCAACTGACCCCAAGTCGAAATGTGTAGAGAGAAGTCACTTGAAGTTGTTTTTACCACAAGTCGACTTAATTAACCGACTTGAGACAGGAACGTAGTTAAATTTGTCACTTCAAACCAATGATCGTGAGACCAGGACAACATTAATTTTAAGCAGGTTTTGTAGTGTGTTTACAAGAATGAACGAGACCTTGGTTAAACAAAGACTTAGCCTAGGCTACTGATTATTTTACCTGTAGGCTATCGTGGAGACTGACGTCTGCGATCTATTCAAATAATTTGATATTCTATGCTAAAACATCACGCTTTATTAAAATGATGAAACAAAATGTTACTAAAATATTAGCACGCGTGCTTATCAAGACATGAACATGAGCAAATCAGTTAACTTCTAGCCTAGTGGTCAATAAAATCGGCGCAAAGAAAGGTGGATCTACAAGGCCTATGATAAATCGATAGTTTGGCGGCGCGCTTGGCGCTACTTTGGTAGGCCTATATGCTTATAATAGGCCTACTGCAGTTGTATGCAGCCGAAAAAACTACCGTAGGCCTATAGGCCTGCGGGCACATTGGACAATGAAAGACTTTACTGCCAGTGAGTAGGCCTAGGCTGCTATTATATTATGTAGTAGCCTACTGCTGGATGCTGCGCCTGCAACGCTATTTTGCGAAGTTGCGGAATGATGCCAGTGGCCGAAAAATTATGAGCACAAATCACAAATTAGGCCTATCATATCACGCCATTCAGTGCAACCAGTCCGCAGTCCACCATTTTATCTTAGACCTTGCGCGTTTTACAAATTTATTTCATATTAATATTAAATGAGTGTAATCTGAATAATCACAGCCAATGGACAAGCTAAAATTCATAGGCATAACAATTAATTTTGCCGTCGCATTGTCTAAGCTATACTGAATGGTCCAAAGCATCACAATACTATTCAAACTGAAACACAAACAGACTGAAATGGGCGTAATAAAACTTTAAGAAATTCGTGCATTAAGTAAGTGTTTAGGCCTCATTACTCATTGATAGGCCTATGTGAAATTAATGCTTGCCCGGAAAATTGGCTTGACTTTTTGTATCAGTAGGCGTAGCCGTGCGAAACTAATGGCTATTACCATGTCAGAAGTCGACTTCAAGTCGGAAGTCGGTTGTTTTTCTGTCAAGCCGGGTCAAGTCGTTTTGACTCCAAAAAGTCGACTTCAAGTCGACCTCAAGTCACTTTAGGGTCAAGTGGGGTCTGATTAACTGACTAAAGTCACTCCCAGGTCTAGTGGCGATCTCTACATAAATGGACCCACTGTCCATCTGAATGTCGCCCTTGGGTGCTTCATAGCCTTAATTGAAAGGACCAGAATTTATCAGCTTACATAGGCCTAACTCGTTTAATATAGGCTACTTATTGTTCGTGACTCGCTTAATTTACATTTGTAAAGGCCTGCATATTTCCCCGGTGTTACACGCCATTAGGCCTGCGAATAAATAAATAATATTACTATTAAAGCCGGCCTAATGGCGTAGGCTACAACAAGGGCAAAAATCAGGCATAAAAATTTAAGTTTAAATAGTCACTACTCTCCTTCACCCATGATTGTCACGATCCGTTAAGCACAAATCAATGGTCCTAACAAGCGAACTTCAGTCAAATCATTTATGAAAAATGGAACTTAATCTAATTTCCCTCTTAGGCGTTAGGGAGACTCTACGAGCATGGCGCCCAGATAGGGATGGTTTGGGGAAGGATGAAATGTTTCTCCCTCCGTTCTCTCTGTCACTCTGTCACTCTGTCTCTCTCTGTCTCTCTCTGTCTCTCTCTGTCTCTCTCTGTCTCTCTGTCTCTGTCTCTGTCTCTGTCTCTGTCTCTGTCTCTGTCTCTCTCTCTCTCTCTATCTCTCTCTCTCTCTCTCTCTCTCTCTCTCTCTCTCTCTCTCTCTCTCTCTCTCTATCTCTCTCTCTCTCTCTCTCTCTCTCTCCCTCCCTCCCTCAATCTGTCTCAATCTGACTCTGTTCCTGTCTCAGTCTCTGTCTCCCTTCCGAGGTGACCTGGTTGTCCTTATGGCTCCATCTTCCACAGTGCTGCATAGAAGTTTTGCTGTGGTCGGTCCATCTTTCTGGAATAAGTTACCTATTAGTCTCCGTGATGAACTTCTGTGTCTTTCTTTGCCCATTTTCAGCAAGCGTTTGAAAACCATTCTCTTTGATTGTGGTTTGGTGTCAGGTTGGTAGGGCCTCTGAGGAGTTCTTTTGAATTGGCGCTAGGTAAACGTACGATTAGCTACCATTAGGTCTATACTCTCTATATAATTATATCTGTATGCACATTTAACCATCCGTTTAATCCTATTCGGGTTTTTCTTATCATTTGAATTTAAATGCACAAGTACATCTTCTTATTACCCTCATCATCATCATCATCATCATCATCATCATCATCATCATCATCATCATCATCATCATCATCATCATCGTCACTATCATATTCATTATCGTCTTTACCGTCGTTTTCATAAAAAATCATATTCATTAGTGTTTCTAGCTGTCTTTAGGATGGTGGTGAGGACTGTATGGTCGAAGCAATAACAGACGTGATTGTCTTATAGTGAGAACTCAGATTAGGCGAGGTGGTTATGAGTCTTGTAACTAGTGCTAGTAAAATTACCTAATTGTGGAATTGCTTTGCAAGCTTGGATGGTGCATGTGCGCGTGTGTGCGTGTGTCATTGTGTGTAATATGGTGTATTGTAAAAAAGCAATTTGAAGATAATCTAAATATGATGGGTCTCAACTCATAGGCATCCATAAAATGCTTCAGCAGTTTGAACGATATTTGTATTAATGCCATACTATGTCGATTATTTTGAATTCGTTTCAGATCATGTAAATTGCCATTGCAATAATAACCTGATGATGCCACGATGAGACGTGGTTGACCTAATTTTGGAGCGGCAGATGACTCAGGTTTCAATACAAAGCCTGATCATAAGCAAGGTGTGTCCAAGATCAATCCACACGTGTATTCAAAGAACCTTGGGGTGTTTCCATGCCATATAAGATTTGCGCCTTAATTACAGTAGGCCATACATGCGGGTGACACCTTTTTGCCTTGGGCAGCTTCTGACTAGCGCCTATGCGGCTCAAACACACTTTATATGATATCAAAGGAATAATAATATTCGTTTATAATACGTTCAATCTGACAAACCGCTGAATGATTACAGGCACATGTTATACGAAATACGGCCCACTATAGAAGGACACGCAGGTCGGCTTTACAGCAGTGGGTTCTGCTTAACATTAATAGCCTAAGTGCTGGATCACTCCTGGTTCGGCCAAACCAGAAGTGGGAGGGCTATCTTATTTTTCAGCAGAACCAGAGGCAAACAACACAACAGAAAGCGCCACTGGCAGCTAATAGGAAATTCAAAGAAATTGTTTGCCCTGTGCGAGCCTTGAACCCGGGTCGCGTGGAGGAGCGCTGTGATTCATCGTCAAAACAATCACAAAGAGTTCCCGACAACAACCATTTGGAGGCGATGGGTACAAGCAGTGGCGTTGACAAGGAGGGTTTGTTTGTATGTGCACTTGTTATAGCGTCCCTTCAAGCTCTCCCGAATGAAGAACGTACACTGCATCGGAGTTTCACGCCGAAGCGCTGAGCAATTGTGAGTGAAAGACTTACCCAAGGTTCTTACGCGGCCAGGTGGATTCGAACCTCGAACCTTCCGGCTCCAAGGCAATGACGCCACCACTACACCACCGCGCCCCACTTTTAGGGTTGGAGGGATTAAACCCCCATGGACTTAGGGAAAACCTTTTAAAATGTTTTCATACACTAATATAAAAAAAAATCGGCCATAACACCCCCCTTTCAAAAATTCTTGGCTACGCCATTGGGTACAAATAAATGTTTTCAATCTCTTAACTCATCTGTCAGCTTCAGTGCTACTCTTTGTGCTAGCTAACAGTCATGTTTTGTTGAACTAGCAGAAATCTGCCGACATGGGCGCCCGCACATAGGGGCAAGGGGGGCACTTGCACCCTGGAAAATTGAAACCTATTTTTCTATTTTTCTCACTACTACTTTTGGGGTTTATAACAAATTTCTTCACATTAGAGAATTAAAAAGGCTGCTTTTAACTAATACTTTTTAAACAAATTTCCTTGCAAAAAGAAACAATAGGCTAATATTCATATTAGAAATTTTAAAAAGTGAAAATGAGAAATTTATGCAAAGAAACCTCTGTGAAAAATACCCATGCATGTTCTTAACTCCCCGCTTTGCATTTTTTGTCCTCTTGCTAAAATTGTTTTTAACGTTGACCATCGTGTTTTGCCCCATCCTGCAAATATTTTTTCTTAGGTTGGCCCATACTTCGATTGGAATTGTTGATAAATTTAAGAGTTGATTGTAGACTTCCTTAACATTTCAATAACAAGCTATAGGCTAGATATTGCAATCCCCACTCCTAGACGTTTATTTGCATGCATGCTTGTTCTTTTCTCTGTCAATATGACATTGTGAGTCAATCTGTTTGCACTTCTATCTACGTCTGTTTACATGAACGTTATTAACCCTCGAGTGCCCAAGCGGATGGGGGATCCGATTGGACCCCAGGCCTGTTTTTCCCGGAAAACTTTTTAAAGGCTATGGATCTGCAGAAATGCTTTTAGGTATTCATAGACCAACCATTTGGGATGCTAGGACAAAATGTCCCCGGACAAATTGTCCCGGACAAAATGTCCCTGGACAAAGTTCCCGGACAAAATGTCCCTGGACAAAAAGTCCCCGGAGAAATTGTCCCCGGACAAAATGTCCCTGGACAAAGTTCCCGGACAAAATGTCCCTGGACAAAAAGTCACCGAATAAGGATGTCCCCGGACAAAAAGTCCCCGGACATATAGTCCCTTTAAAGAACATAAAATCGCCGTTCTTCACGAGTCCCTCTGTCTTTTGACAACAGTTACTTATGCAAAAATTTATTGTCAGTGTTATTAGATCTATAAACCTTCTAGTTAGGCCCTATGCTTTTCTTGGTGTTTAGGCTACTCTAAAGTAATTCCGATAAAACAAATGGCATGATTGGAAATTAGCAAAAATAGCGAATACATAGGCCTAATAAAAAAACAATAAATGTCAAAATATATTACTGGGTGATAATGTGGCTTCCACGGCCCCATTATTATTGGTTCACGGGTTGGAATGGACGCCAGCCCACTTTTTCGTCTGAAGACACCCGAGTGACGGCCCTGTCTAAATTCAGTGCACAACGGTTGCTCACCGTAGGCTTCCCATAATCGCAGTCCCTGTCTAGAAAAGTTCTGAGTCAATCGCTTCTGTAAGAGAGAATACCCTAGCCCAGTTAGCTATATCGGTAAGAAAGCTGGCGGCCGCGCGTATGTGAAATAGAGCGTGCGGGCCGCGGTTCGATTCCAGAAGGTGGCTATTTCAGATATACAAAATTCCGGGCTTGCACGGTCCGTCCACGGGGACCTAAATGGCGTGGCGTCCATTCAAACGGGCGAGTGGTGGTGAAGAATCTCACACTCAGGGTCGAAGCCATATTAAGACGGCCGCCATATAAAATCCGATTGTCTCACCAGAAAAACACATCTTATTGGAAAAGATACTTTTCTGCCAGACGGACTCTTCTTGCCAATGTATGCTACCTGTTGGTATAGGGGCTGTGTTCTAGGTAGCCCTACCATTTTACTAGGGACATTTTATCCGGGGACTTTTGTCCGGGGACATTTAATGCTGAGACTTTGTGTCCGGAGACATTTTATCCGGGACTTTTTGTCTACGGACATTTTATCCGGGGACATTTTGTCCGGAGACATTTTGTCCGAGGACATTTTGTCCGGGGACATTTTATCCGGGGACATTTTGTCCGGGGACATTTTGTCCGGGGACATTTTGTCCGGGGACATTTTGTCCGTCCACGACCATTTGAGCATAGAAGGGTATATTTTGCGTGAGTATTGTCCTACCCTGTACACCACAACCACAGCATATACTAAGGGTACCGCAAGATATGCCAGGACGATTCATCCCCGGACGATTCATCCCGGATGATTCATCCAGTCGACGTTTCATCCCCGGACGGTTCATCCCCGGACGGTTCATACAGCGGACGGTTCATCCAGTGGACGGTTCATCCCAGGCCGTTTCATCCCAGGACGTTTCATCCCAATGGACAATTAATAGAGAGAATAATAATTATGAGACATTAGTCGAACCTCAAGTAGGTCCAGAATAATTTAAAATGGTATTTTATCCTTGGTTTTTCCTCCCCCCCCTAGAAAACACTAGCCCCCCATATAATAGTATCGTTTCAGCTTATATCGTTTCAATTGCATGTTTTATAGTCTTGAGTTTTCTTTTATTACATTGAATTGCATGCTATATAGGGTTACTTGTTTGATATAGCCTAATATACAAGCGTATAGGCTTCCTTCGGTAAATAACGCAAGCAAGCATAAATTAATTATAATGTGTCACGAGATTTTTACACTATTATTTTACACCAGGTCGTGCAACTGTAATATAAGATACATCATACGATTGCAAATTCATTTGAGATTACATAGAACCAAATTCTGTTACGATATTCCAATCCATTCTAAAGATATTAGCATGAAAACCCTGGGGTCCGCGCGGACCCCCCTTGGGCTTTCGTGTACCAAAAAATACCTTGGGCACTCAAATGTTAATTTATTATGTTTAGGTCTGCCTGCTGGTGTGTGCCATGCACTGGTCTACATGTCTACAGGCCTACATGTCTGTCATTTTCTGTGACTATCCGGTTTTATGACTGTTCGTGAATATGTATAATTAATTATATTCTTCAGACGTGGTTGGGCTGGGAGCGCCACAGAGTAGCTCCTTGAAGAGGCGCTATAGTATTTTCCGAATGAATGAATGAATGTAAAACTGCGTGTATAATAATTATTAGAGCCTGTATCAGGGCCGTCTTATCAGGGCCATCTTATCCAGTAGGCACAGTAGGCACTGTGCCTTGGGCCTACGAACTTTTTAGGGGCCCACGAAATCCTGAGAAAAAAATATTAGGCTAAAATATAAATGCAGTGATTGGTCAATGACCGGAAAAAACAAACAGAAAACGAAAACTTGCTAACTTTTTTCAAGGCTAGAGTTAGTCAATGAAACAGTAACATTAGCTAAGCTATAGGCCTATTATGTTAACTTTGCGGCTCTTTGCATTCGCGAAATCGCTTATAACGTCTTTAAATGTCATTTCTCACATTAAGTCGTTTTCAATTGAAAGAAATGCAAGGGAGGATATTCGTGACTGTCCCATCGTTGACCGAAGGTAATTTTTGATAATTTTCAGTTTAGAAAAAGAACGTTCACCTTCACAACTTGTTCTGAAGATAGAAATATAAATTCGAAAAGCAAAATTGACATTTGGAAAACTGGAGACCTGCTTGTCAGCTATTTGCGACCTAATCATTTCAGCTACAGATTTATTGTCTGCAAACATTCGAGAAAACAAAAAAAATTCGTTAATAAATGCATCTTCTAGATTACATGGATATATCTCAATTAATGCTTTTGCTCTAATAACTATTTTTTCAGTTGATAAAGTAGATTGAGATTTAAAATCCAAACTGAAATGGTTTAGCATAATTTTAAGAAATAATGTAAATGTGTTGCAATTTGAATTAATGCAGAGTTGAGTTGGATAGGCCCTAGGGGCCTACGAATAGTCTGAATAGATCAATATGCAAAAGTGCCTAGGGCCTACGACGACCATAAGACGGCCCTGCGTCTTATGGTCATCGTAGGCCCTAGGCACTTTTGCATATTGATCTATTCGTAGGCCCCTAGGGTCTATCCAACTCAACTCTGCATTAATTCAAATTGCAACACATTTACATTATTTCTTAAAATTATGCTAAACCATGTTTTGTGAACGTATTTCAGTTTTGATTTTAAATGTCAATCTACTTTATCAACTGAAGAAATAGTGATTAGAGCAAAAGCATTAATTGAGATAGGCCTATATCCATGTGATCTAGAAGATGCGTTTATTGACGAATTTCTTTTTGTTTTCTCGAATGTTTGCAGATAGTAAATCTGTAGCTGAAATGATTAGTTCACAAATAGCTGACAAGCTGGTCTACAGTTTTCCAAATGTCAATATTGCTATTCAAATTTATATTTCTATCTTCAGAACAAGTTGTGAAGGTGAACGTTCTTTTTCTAAACTGAAAATTATCAAAAATTACCTTCGGTCAACGATGGGACAGTCACGAATATCCTTCTTTGCATTTCTTTCAATTGAAAACGACTTAATGCGAGAAATGACATTTGAAGACGTTATAAGCGATTTCGCGATTCATGCAAAGAGCCGCAAAGTTAACATAATATAATTGTAATTTTTTGTAATTGTAATTATAATTGAACATTTATATAGCGCCGCTCACAGGTTCAGTAGCGCTCCCGACCATAGTTAACACTTCCCCTAACAAATAGTATGGTTTACCCAACCCATTGCCCACGTAATGTAATTAAGGATTTATATAGCGCCTCTTGAAGAGTAACTATGCAGAGGCGCACATAGTGGGAGAACATCCGCCCTATCTAAGCCTCAGATGTTAGAGTTATCATCTGAAGAAATAGTGATTAGAGAGAGCCAATATAGCTTGGCTAATGTTACTGTTTCATTGGCTAACTCTAGCCTTGAAAAAAGTTAGCAAGTTTTCGTTTTCTGTTTGTTTTTCCGGTCATTGACCAATCACTGCATTTATATTTTAATATTTTTTCTCAGGATTTCGTAGGCCCCTAAAAAGTTCGTAGGCCCTAGGCACAGTGCCTACTGTGCCTACTGGATAAGATGGCCCTGGCCTGTATATTCGAATGTGTGAGTGTGTGTGTATGTGCGTCTGTTCAATGTTCATAATGTTATTTTATGTCAGTCCTGGGGCCAGGAACGCTGGTGGTCGGACGGGAGGTATGGTAAGCAGGCAGGAATATAATAGTGTCCATGAATAGAAGACAGGGTTATTCTCATAAGGAAATTAACGAACAAACTCACAAAAATAAAAACAGCTTGAGATCATAACTAGAGAAATCTAATCCAAATATGCACTGTTGATGAGAGGACACAGCACGCACTTTTCCACAAAACTGCATAGTGACAGAAGTAATGCCAATTGCATCTATGGCTAATCACCTTCTTCTTCTGGTTCTCTGCCCCTAGGCAGGTTCGGTTGTCCAATGTCGCCACTCTTCCCTCCTCTGGGCCTTCTCCTTTAATCCATTTCAGATCTCTCCTTTAATCACTCTCCTTTAATCCATTTTTCTCCATTGGCTAATTAGTAATCACCAATGCATCATAATCGGATGTAGGACATTTACCCCCCTGGACATATTCCCCCCGGACATATTCCCCCCGGACATTTACCCCCCCCGGACGTTTCCCCCCCCCGACCTAGGACATTTCCCCCCTTCCATAAGGGTCCCTATGTTAATGAATGACTGCACTAACCCTATCACTAACCCTAACCGACCCTCACGATGCCTAACCTGATCCTAACCTACAGTCACGATGCCTAACCTATGTTAATGAATGACTGCACTAACCCTATCACTAACCGACCCTCACCATGCCTAACCTGATCCTAACCGACCCTCACGATGCCTAACCTGACCCTAACCGATAGTCACGATGCCTAATCTATGTTAATGAAGGACTGCACTAACCCTATCACTAACCCTAACCGACCCTCAACATGCCTAACCTGACCTAACCGACCCTCACGATGCCTAACCTTAACCCAACCAACCCTCACGATGCCTAACCTATAATATGTACAGAGGGGGGAAATTGTCCGGGGGGTAAATGTCCTAGTCAAAAACGGGGGGAAACGTCCGGGGGGGGTAACTGTCCGGGGGGAATATGTCCGGGGGGAATATGTCCGGGGGGGTAAATGTCCGTTCCCCATCATAATCTGACTAAGACCGCGTGTCCACAGTTATTTATTTAAAACAAGTAAAATCACAGACAAGAGTGCACAGAATGCACAAGATCAGTGGCAAAGGGAAACATTAATTTAATTGCAACCACACATGTTGTTAATTCCAGATATATATGCATAATATATGCCTTTGGTTTGTTTGTTTTGTTTGTTTGCATGTGCACTTGCAATAGCGGTCCTTCAATCTCACTACCGAGAGGCGCTCCAGACTACAGCGCGGACACACCATGTGCACCTGAGTCTTACGCAGGAGCGCTGGTGAGAGAAGGACTTGCCTAAGGTCTCTACGCCGTGGCTTAAGGTGGATTCGGTAACGGCCCACTATTTCAAGGGTCCGCTATTCCGAGAGTCCGCTATTCCGAAAGTGTGGAGGTCACCGTCTCTGCGTAGGCCTATAACTACATGTGAACAAACAGAGGAGATTATCAGTTATTTGACGCGTGTGAGTAGTGTGGCGTCGTGGGAGTCGGTTTGGGTCAGGTTAGGGTTAGGAATAAAGTTAGTGCGGTCATTCGGAAAAGCGGACCCTCGGGATAGTGGACACAACCCGGTGGATTCTAACCTGGAGCCTTCCGGCTAAAAGGCAACGAGTATACCAACTAGGTCTACACCACCGCGCCACACGTGTTTCAGCTGCTAAAATGATGCGACAAGTAAGTTCGTTTGACAAGGGGCCATTAGTTCTACAGCGACTTGTTTTTTGATAATATTATTTGCATGCATGCAATATCCAAGTCTGGGACGCTGAGCGAATGTAGGTCATTTCCCCCCGGACATATTCCCTCTGGACATATTCCCTCGGACATTTACCCCCAGGACGTTTCCCCCCGACCTAGGACATCCCCCCATAAGGGTCCCTATGTTAATGAATGACTGCACTAACCCTATCACTAACCCTAACCGACCCTCACGATGCCTAACCTTACACTAACCGACCCTCACGATGCCTAACCTATGTTAATGAATGACTGCACTAACCCTACCACTAACCCTAACCGACCCTCACGATGCCTAACCTGACACTAACCGACCCTCACGATGCCTAACCTATGTTAATGAATGACTGCACTAACCCTACCACTACCCCTAACCGACCCTCACGATGCCTAACCTGACACTAACCGACCCTCACGATGCCTAACCTATGTTAACGAATGACTGCACTAACCCTATCGCTAACCCTAACCGACCCTGACGATGCCTAACCTGACACTAACCGACCCTGACGATGCCTAACCTGAACCTAACCAACCCTCACGATGCCTAACCTATATGCACAGAGGGGGAAATTGTCCGGGTGGGGGGGGGGGTAAATGTTCTAGTCAAAAACGGGGGGAAACGTACGGGAGGTAATTGTACGGGGGAATATGTACGGGAGGAATATGTCCGGGGGGGGTAAATGTCCGGCTACCGCGCTGCGCACAATGGTCTTACAAACAATAGGTGGAAACAGGCCCAGGATTATATTACATAAGTTCCAGATGATATTCTTCAACAGTCTGACGTATTCTTGGTACATCAAACAACATCTTGGTAGGGATATGGGAGATAAGACAATCGCTGAACTCTTTGAAAGAAGCGTTGGAGTCTGAGGCGATCGTTTGCATTGGCTGTACCTCACCAGCCAACAGAGGAGGTGTAGAGAAGGCGAGATATGGTTCTATAGGCTATAGGCCTACCTTGAGAAGGGCATGATGGGGAGTCAATCATTGACTCCCCGTCACGTGTTGGCTAGTTACTTTTTAAAAGTAATCAGTTTTAAAGTAACCAGTTACTGGACTGCACAAAGTAACTAGTTACTGTAACTGATTACTTTGCCAAAAAGTAACTAGTTACTGATTACAGTTACTTTTCATATTAACTATGGTTACTTTTAGTTACCACTGATCCAATTTCATTGATTGGTTCTTTCAGCATGTAGGCTAATCACCAGAGTAATAGTCTGGATGGCAAAAGCAGGCCTAAGTAACTATTAGGGAATGTAATGCCGGGACTCTGGATCCAGGGAATCCCGGACACTTTACAATACCGTAATCCAGGGATTGACAAATTTGGAATCCAATTTTTTGGGATAATTTTTTTTTACTGAACTACTTGACCCATTTTGCAACAATTCTTTGGTCAATAGACGCCAAAACGACAGATAAGCAGACGCCCTAGTGAAGGTAAGAGGGTGAATAGAGGAAGGTGTTTGCCAATGATCAGGCAGCGGATTTGGGTTTGCTCCCACCCATTCCTTGTTTGGTTCAATTATACAGACTATAGAGTCCTCCACACACCAATGACCCACACACCATTCAGTTGACTGACGGAACATAAACAGATGTCAGCAGCCCTGCCCGACTAGGCCTGCGACGTTACAGCGCCAAACTCTGCCACGCGCTGAGACCCCACGCCCCCACCCCTATAATTACGATGACAAATGAGTGGAAGGACATGGACATCATACCGAGTATTACCAAGGTGTTTCAATTGATCTTGGAGTATTACAGACGGGCTCTTGTTGCCCTGGAGCTAGGCTAGCCTGCAAGATAAGTGACTAACTGGTGTATCTAACTGGTGTAGCCTATCTTGGCTAGTCTGCTGCTTGTTGTGTTCATGGCACTGTGGTCAGTCAGTGCATTGGTCACCTCGTATCGTCTGACCTAATTCCGGGTCGTCGTATGCAGAGGCTATTACCATATTCACAATGATGGCAACTTAGGCCCAGTTAAAGACCGGGGAATTTGAAATGAGCTCGACTCACAACAATATACGTCAAACGAGAACAGAGAAAGTAACTATTGTTCTTTTAGTTACCGTTACCTGGTAAAAGTAATCAGTTACTGTAACTAGTTACTTTTTTTAAAAGTTACTAGTTACTGCAATAGTTACCTAAAAAAGTAACTTGTTACTAGTAAGGAGTAACGCACAACACTGTCAATGGGTCATTATAATTCCGAGGGTGAAGAACGACCCTGAGCAAGCACATGGTATCCCGCTGAAATGGGGGTGATGGGATGTAGGACATTTTCCACCTGGACATTTTCCCCCCGGACATATTCCCCCCGGACATTTACCCCCCCCCGGAAGTTTTCCCCCCGACCTAGGACATTCCCCCCCTAAGGGCCCCTATGTTAATGAATGACTGCACTAACCCTATCACTAACCCGAACCGACCCTCACGATGCCTAACCTGACCCTAACCGACCCTCACGATGCCTAACCTATGTTAACGAATGACTGCACTAACCCTATCACTAACCCTAACTGACCCTCACGATGCCTAACCTGACCCTAACCGACCCTCACGATGCCTAACCTATGTTAATGAATGACTGCACTAACCCTATCACTAACCCTAACCGACCCTCACGATGCCTAACCTGAACCTAACCAACCCTCACGATGCCTAACCTATAATATGTACAGAGGGGGGGGAAATTGTCCGGGGGGGGTAAATGTCCTAGTCAAAAACGGGAGGGGGGAACGTCCGGGGGTGTAATTGTCCGGGGGAATTTGTACGGGGGGGAATATGTCCGGGGGGTAAATGTCCGTTCCCCGGGGTGATGCTACAACGTAGTCGTTATGGTGGTCGTTAATGGTCACTTCCCGCTATGAGCATTGAAGTCATCCTCTCAGTGAAAAAGTTTCTTTCAACAGCAATGCTAAATTCAACAACGTCAATGACTTTTTCAAGAAGTTCGGCCACAAAATACGTGGAAGCTGATAGTTTTGCATGTCACTCAAGTAACGGTCCAAAGGCTGATTTTAAGCACATTATCATTAAACTTTTCTTTTAAACTTTGTCTCGTAATGAAAGCGTTGTAGCTGCTCGCTTCCGCTGGTCATACACTATGATTAGCTTTAGGCAATCAAGGGATTTGTCCCAATGAAAACTGGAATTTCCTCTATTGAATCAGATATTTGCTCAAATGAATACTTGGATGCGGTAACTTATCAATAAACCGAAATTTCATGTTAATAATTTACCTAAAAACCGCAGTAAATTTTAATACGCATTACTGGTCACAAGTTCAGATCTAATTTTGTTGAACTTTGCTGAACGATAATAATAAGTAAAGGCTGATCAAGCATTACAGAAAGTAGATTGTTTCATTTTCTAAACTGATTCAAAATTAAATAATGAATAGCATATCATGTTGTTTGAAGCATTCGAAAATGAGAGAAGGTAAGCTTATTCAAAATAATAATAATACGCAACTATTTATGTTGGAGCAAAGCCAAAAAAGATAGTGAACTAAATTGAACAAATTCTTTTAGAGACACTTTTTGTTATTGACACAAATACCTAATTGTCTAGCCCTATTATTGTCTTTTCATGATTTATTTCAGGTTCCTTTTTATAATGGATTTAGCTTTTGTTTGTGCTCGCCATTAGTTCTAAGTTAGCGGTTCGCGAGCTTACAGAAATTATTACGGTCTGCATAGGCGCAACCACCCTATGGGACCCACGGGACGCGTCCCCCCAACTTTTGAGTGGTCCCCTAACTTTATTATTATGGTCCCCCAACTTTTAGGACGTGATTCATTATGGCCCCCCCAACTTTTAGGACGTGATTGCACCTATGACGGTCTGTGCTCTGCAGTCTGCAGAAGTTGTGAAGCACTGCAAAATTCTTACTAGGACGTCAAAGCCAGACACCGTAGTTGAGAAGGTATAAGCTGGGAATTCAGCCGGTGGCCTAAGTGTAGCAAGGTCATGTTTGACAAGTTACTTCCGCTTACCTAGTCAGATAAATTATTCGCCACTTGGTCAGAACGGACCAAATCACCCAATGAAGTGTTCAGTAGTTTTATATCGAGACCTAATAATTAGTGTCGTAATTATTATGAGACACTCGGCGTAGATTAAATTCCTCTTTTCATGTAGGCTATGCTCGAGCCCTTATAACTATGGTCATATTCATAAATTATATATAAATGAGACCACAATGATAGTTGAAATCTCGTCTATATACAAAATATTTAATATCATAGCTACATGACATTGTATACATTGTTGCGGGCTTCTATGGCCTGAAATGTCATAACAATGCGGTTTCAGTCTTTAAATTGAAGTCTATAATTTATGGCCGATGCAAAACTTAGCACGTTGATTTAAATTATAATCTGTGAACTTTCTTGGATGAAGTAGATTCAGCGTAGCCTCTATGGGCCCCGCAGTGTGGTCTATACACTACAGTCAATATACACAGGCCTGTTGAAATATGGTCATATTGATAAATTATATAGGCTATAGCCTAATATAGCCCTATAAGACACAACAAAGATGGTTAGAATCTGATTCACATAAATATAATTTAATGTCGTTGGACTCTTATAATTTATAATACTAGATAGGGGAATTTAAGATTACAACACAACCTCACTTCACTTCATCCCATACCCTCGCTTCTACACCCCACTCGCACTTATTTTCCCATCCCACTGACACACCGACCCCTAACACGCCGGTCCACCTTGACTCCCCCAGTGTGCGTGGGGTACTCTGCATTGCTGATAAATTTCGCTTTTAGTCGACTCGAACCAGCCTCAACCGAAGGCTCCCCAACAACCCGCGCACCGGCCCACCCTCCTTCCCTCATTCCCTGTGATCTTTCTTGAATCAAGTGTATACAATGTAGCCTCTAGGGGGCCCTGCAGTGTGGTCTATTCGCTACAGTCAATATACACAGGCCTGTCTAAATATGGTCATATTCATAAATTATGTATAAATGAGACCACAATGATAGTTGAAATCTCGTCTATATACAAGATGTTTAATGTTGACATTTATGCATTATTGCGGGCTTCTATGGCCAGAAATGTCGTAGCAATACGGTATCAGTCTTTAATAGCCAATATGCTTTTGGTTTATGCAAGATTCCGCACGTTGGTTTAAATTCTAATCTATGATCTTTCTTGGATGAAATGGATACAGCGTAGCCAGGGCCGGATTAAGCTCTCGGGGGTCCCGCCGCCATATTCTCCGGGGGCCCCTTAGTCCACCTTGACCTTCCGTCACCATGTTCCTCTCATAATTACATGTATGTTAGTGCATGCCAATATTATTGACCATAATTTTTCATAACCCAAACTTGATAATGTGTAGCTTCATAAAAACAAAAGTAATTTTTCAGCGGCACCATTAGAGTGTAAAATCGTCGATGCGGTAGATATTGTTCAGTCTAGCGGTTTAAATCCTATATGAAACACCGATTAACTGTCGTTCACATTTTTCTACTCATGGCAGTGTGCAAGCTGGTCAAGAGTTTAATTGAAAGTGAAAGATAAGTGCAAGGAATCACTCTCAATACTGAGAAGTTACACTGCAGTTAAGTGTTTGATTGCCATTATTCTCCGCAGATTATTCTTGAACAATGCCAGCTTGCTGAAGGGTCTAAGATCTTTTACCATACCATTGCAGTTGGATATCATCAGGCACATCATGTAGCATAGGCCTACATACGGAGAGCAATGGAAACGTTTGGAATGTAGATTGAAGAGCTTCAGTGTTCTGCACCATGGCAAGAGAACTTGGTGATTTAGTCGAAATTATCTGCAATTTGCAAACAGTCATCCGGCCAAATTTTCGGAAAAATCATACCGTTTTGTCCGCCGAAAAAGTTGATGACCTTTTTTTAGTCATCCGGCCAAATTTTCGAGAAAATCATACCATTTCAGCAGCCACTGAAACAAAATGGGGGGGGGGCACGATACATGGGCATTTCTAAATGGAGGGAGGGGCCATGGCCGGATTGGCCCCTCCTGGATCCGCCCTTGACTCCCATGACCTTGTCGCGACCTACTGAAATTGTATAGCTGGCGCCGCCACTGCTTGCGCAACATAGCGAACAGAACCATTAGAGAATAAATAGGCCTACTGCAGCTTTTAAACCACCAAAATAATTACGACTTTTCCCATGCGAGTAACCATTCTCTAATCTTGTCAGCATCCAGCACATCGAAGACCGTTCAAACTCTGAGCACATTCTGAACTTCTTTGCATGTAGCATTTCTGATCAATAATTGAAAATTATTAAGATAGCCTATGTATAGGCCTAACTAGCCCATCCTAATGAAAGCGCTAACCGATTGACTAAATTGCCAAATAGTTTCAGAGCGAAATTTATCCGTAGCTCCCTTCAAATGCAACTTTATGCAATTTTATTTCATCTCATCAATGCTTGTATTTAAAAGTATGGATTAGAGACAAAATCATGATTATAGATTGCAGGTATATATGGGGCAATTGATTGCCTTCATAAAAGCCAATCAGCAATTGACATGAATTTAAACATCACTGTCCTTTTAGTGACGTTGAATAAATGGGAATGTGGACATTACAAATTCTTGTTGGTCACGGACGGGGGGGCCTCTGACGGTGGGGGGCCCGCCGCCATGGCAGACATGGCATACTGGTTAATCCGGCCCTGAGCGTAGCCTCTATGAGGCATTGAGGCCCCACAGTGTGGTCTATACACTACATTCAATATACACAGGCCTGTCTAAATATGGTGATATTCCTAATTTATATATAAATGAGACCACAATGATAGTTGAAATCTCATTTATATACAAAATGTTTATTAATGGCGACATTTATACATTATTGCGGATTTCTATAGCCTGTAATGTCATAACTGGCCTTGTTAGCTACACCGGTAAGCGAGAGCGGCATTCGTCTGTTGGATACTGCGGTTCAAACCCCGGGCTGGGAGTTGACATTTAGAGATTTGGATATCTCGAGCTAGTACGCATGGGACGCTGTGACGCAAGCTGCTGCGGAGCGACCTTGGGCATGTTGCTTACCCATCATTGTCTGTGGGGAAGGCAACGGGAAACCACATCACTCATCTCATCCCCAGGTGGCGCAAGCCATAGGACCTGCCTTGGGGCAGAGAACCATCATCATCATCAATGTCATAGCAATACGGTCTCAATCTTTAATATCCTTTAAGCTTCCAGGGTTGATTCAAGACTTCACACGTTGATTTAAATTATAATCTGTGATCTTTCTTGGATGAAGTGGATTCAGCGTATACCCTCTATGGGGCGCCGCAGTGTAGTCTAAACGCTACTATCATTGTGGTCTCTTTTATATATAATTTAGGAATATCAACATATTTAGACAGGCCTGTGTATATTGACTGTAGTGTATAGACCACACTGTGGGGCCTCATAGAGGCTACGCTGTATCCATTTCATCCAAGAAAGATCACAGATTAGAATTTAAACACAGGTCTTTCTAATAACGGTTCACTTCACAAGTTATATAATATAGCCCACTGGTTAGGCCATGGCTATTGTTATAACCTCAAACTTTATTGCTTCGTGTGGCAAGTTATCAACATAATTATAGGTTTAGTGAAACAATTTAAGCAAACTGAAGACAACCCTGTTAGGAGGACTTTGGTTCCGCTAAGCCGAGTAGGCCGACATAACGAAATAGCGACACTACATGAACAAGAATAATAGCCAAAAAAATTATCATAATTATTTGGTCCATAAATATGAGTATTAATAGTAATTAATAATAACAATCATATTGATGATGATGATGATGATGATGATGATGATGATGATGATGATGATAATGATGATGATGATGATGATGATGGTGGTGGTGGTGGTGTGGTGGTGGTGGTGGTGATGATGATGATGATGATGATGATGATGATGATGATGATGATGATGATGATGATGATGATGATGATGATGATGTCTACATGGGCGTCCACAGCGGGGCGCAATGGGGCGCAAGTGCGCCCCTCTGGATTTTTCGCATAGTTTGCACATAAATTTAGATTATTTTGTTGTGATTGTTACAACGCGATTTTCAATGTGATTATCGATTCCTTCTACAAGTTGAACCTATTTATCTTTCTTTGGGCGCAGAACGTATAGGTAGGCTATAGTATTCTCTCGTGGTAATATGGAAATTCAAACTGGTAAAATGGAAATTCAAACTGGTAATATGGACATTCAAACTGGTAATATGGACATTCAAACTGGTAATATGGAAATTCAAACTGTCACCCATTAAATTTAGACCATGTGACAATTATTTAGAAGTTTGCGCCCCCCTAGAAAAATTCCTGCGGACGCCCATGGATGTCTATTATTTTTATTGCGCCATATTATAACACGGCACATGACACTACAATTGAGTCTAATAATTAAGCAAACACAAGAACACGACTCACTGCAAGTGAATTGCGTGTGAAGAGCTTGCTTAATGCTCAGGGTCAATACACAGCCTTCTGATGTGGATTCGAACCCTCGACCTTCCAACTCCATGGCATCGAATGCACACCGACTCTAAGGCGCTCCTTAATTTGTCCAAAAGACGCCAAAGTATTTATTGGTAAGTCTTGATAATGTGTTTATATTCTGCATAACTCCCTTGCTGGTTGCATGCACTCTGCCAGCGCCAGCCCCAATCCTGGACAAATGAGTAGGGCTAATGAACTGCAAAATATTCTACAATAACCAATGTATCGAAGTCATTTAGGCTACAGTAACTGACGAAACTATATGTCGCTGGCTAAAAAAGAGGATTGTCGTTAATTATTAGATTGAAATATTAGCAAAGATGGGACGCTAGACTTACATGTAGGCTACATGTAAGTGCTCGGTGAATAGAAATATATTATTGGCTTTGTAATGAATTAATACGCATCAATTACATCATTCAGTTGAGAGGAGATTTTAGTTTAAATAAAATAACAGATAACACGAGCAGGGGTCAAAAGCACATTCTTAATTTTCCACACTAGTCAATAATTATTCGTTGACGCCAGGATGCGACGCAGTGCCGTGCGGTGAGCAATTATACGATGACCCCATGCATGTGATTCAGTGGTCACTCTGTCCGTTGAGCGACGGCAGCTTGCAGCGTAAACGCCGCGTCGCTGCAGCTGGTCACTACTCGAATGAGCGGTCAGGTGGCGCCACGTACTGGACTCAAGTCGAGTTATATATCCGAAAAAATAATTAGGGGGACTATTTTTCAAAAACACTAAATGAGCACGAATCAAGAGGTTTTAAGGCTTTAAAGGTAAAATATTTGGGCGGACCAAAGTCAGGACCAACCTTAAATTTTTGGTCCGATTTATGTGAGTATGATACGGGATATGACCAGTACAAGATGGAAACATAAGACTATATATATATATATATATATACAGAAGAACAAGAACGATCTAAGACGCAGAGAATGAGCGCAAAGTATGGCATTCCATTTCATATATCGTTGAGTGCATGTTGTTTAAATCGCCCGAGGCAAAGACAGACAGACAGACAAAGACAGACAGACAGACAGACAGACAGAGACAGACAGACAGTCTTTCATATAATTATATTGCATATCGTTTTGAAGGGAGAGGGAGGATGGTTCAACAGTGATATGGTGACAGTGATACAGAGATAGTTCTACAGGGACAAGTAAATATTATAAACATTATTACGCCAGTCAACAGCATTTTATTACTTAGTCACTTGCAGGATCGGCCACACTCACACAGAACTGACATCACGAATGCGGCGTCCAAAGTGAGACTGAGCCACTGAGGCCCCACGCCCCATGGGCCGCCAGAGCCACTGAGGCCCCACGCCCAATGGACTGCCAGGTTTCGTACATGAGTTGAGTGCGTGCACCTACCTGGACCTATCGCAATAGATCTACCTGCAGTGTATCGTGGCTAATTAATGTCCGACAGGCCAATATAAGAAAAAGGATGTATTGAAGCAGAGTTGATTGTTTCGGTCTTCACTCAATCCTCAGACCTGTTCATCTGGCGACAGATCGTCACAATCGAGATTTTTTAAACAACAACGACAACAACAACATCATCGTCGTCGTAGTCGTCGTATTCGTTGAGGACATTGTGAAGGAACATAAGGAACAAAAGGAGTAGAAGGAGCAAACGGAGCAAGAAGAACAAAAAGAGGAAGGAAAATGGGGGTAAGAGATTCGAATCAAATCTGAATCACGAAGAAATTTTGTTATTGGACACTGCGCCTATGATAGCATTGTCTTCACTGAGGTTGCATATAATATGGGGGAGAAAGAAATTATAGACAGCCATAGCTGACGATTCCAGTTCAAAGAATCGATCTCTGTCCATCTTCCGTCATTCCATGGGGGCATCTCTTTCGATGCGGTTTATATAGCGCCCTCAATAGGTTGGGAAGATGGTTATTCAGATTGGAGACCGCAGCAGTAGTCAAGGCGGGTGACAACAAAGGAATGGATAAGAGTAGTGGTAGAATCAGAGGTAAGAGAGCGGGAGACAACTCTGAGCTGGCGCAACTGATAGTGTTACAGTAGTCACGACAGAGTTGGTGAATGTGTTGTGCAAGGGTAGCCTAGGCTTAAGCTCCTGATCTAGGACGACGACAAGAAACAGAGGTTGAAAGACCAAGACGCTGGAAATGAGAGGTAAGGACTGCTAAATCAATCCTAGGAATTCACGACATAGTACAATAATAAACAATAAGTATAATTTCCTTCTCACCCATATTATATGCAACCTCAGTGAAGACAATGCTATCATAGGCGCATGGCTGTGCATAATTTGCATGATACATGTATAATATCGCGACACTTACAAATATCGAAATAAATTCAAAATAATTCGAATGAAAGTAGAAAGACAGTTCTATGCCGACGAATTTAGTAAGAATAGCAGTGATTTAAAGAAAACTTGGCAAGTAATCAAATCTATTATAAGTAGCCAAGAAAAAACTTCCACAATCAAAGAATTAAGATTAATGAAACCACAATTGAAGACCCCAAACCTATAGCTGAAAAATTTAACAATTACTTTGTAGAACTGCCAAAATCATTATCAATGAAAATTCCTCAAGCCGCTAAACCATTTCACAACTTCATGCCTCCATCTTCACCGAACTCCATTGTTATTTTACCAACTAACACCCAGGAAATTTTATCTATTAATAAGACGTTAAAAATTACTCATAGCTCCGGACCAGATGAACTTGATCCAAAAATATTATCTCCATTGATAGATTTCTTTGCTGTGCCACTTGCTGAGCTAATCAACTGTTCGTTCAGAAATGGACTGGTACCAATTGAAATTTTAAAAAAGGCAAAGATAACTCCAATACATAAACAAGGCAGTAAATCGGATATTTCTAATTATAGACCAGGGCAAACCAAAGGGGGCAGAGACCGGTGGAGATCCAATAGGAACATAATATATAGCAGACGATCTGTTGAATCGTAAAATGTCACGTTTCATACCACCGTGCTGACTGAGGACTGACAAGAGAATTTTCGGGTCCTTCGGCGGAGCAGTCACGGGGCCCTAATTTATCTTGCGGCCTAGGGTCACCCGGGGTGTTATGGACACCCTGGGTGTTATGGCCACCCCTCTTATACAGCTTAATGTGATAATATAATAAACTCTAGTCTGTTTATAGCTCTATGCACATTCGTCCTTCACCTTTCAACTATAATCTGATGTCGTGATGGTAAAATTCAGACTTATACACGTTGTTTTTCAAATTATCCCATTTCCTTGTAATAGCTAACCCTGATTCTGAAAATTATATAAAAATGTGCCTTTGGGAGGAAAATTTTTGAAGTTGGCAGTTTTAAATAAAGGCTATTTGGCATTGTATATATGTCTTTTATTTCACGTCATGTGCTTCCTAAACGTGAGAAAGCAACGATCCGATATACCATTGCTATTGGGGTGTTATGGACACTGAGACACCGGGGGAATATGGACACTGTCCATATCACCCCCGGCTGGGATATCCATACCTGCCAAGCTGTGTTTTTTGTACGTAAGGAATGTTTTAAACAGACTTACTGATGTTGATATTGTTTAATTGCTTTTTGTGATCAGTATTATTGGAAACAATGCCACGAGAGTCCCAGAATAGACACATTAGGGTTCAGTGGTCCTTAGACAATGCCAAATTAGCAGGTGCACCAGTGATGCGCTGGATCTATCGTATGTGCCACTCAATGTAGACCTACAGCGCAGGAAGAGATCTGGTATATCCCCAATGTTTGGGCATCTTGATGTACCAGTGATGGCACCGGATCAATCCTATGTCTCATGCGGTATACCAGAGGAGCCACTAGGACCATCATCTATGTCAGTTTTGCTGAACTTACCGGATGAGGCACTGGATCCATCGTATGTGCCACTCGATGTAGGTCTACAGGAAGTGACATCTGCTAGATCCCCAATGTTTGGGCAGCGTAATGTACCGGCGATGGCATTGGATCTATTGCCCATGTCTACGCTATTCAACGAACCGGAAGATTTCCCAGGGCCAGCACCCATGTCCGTGTCTTCAGAGATGGACACAGAGTGTTGCCTTTGTTCTGGTTACCAATGTTCTCATAAAGTTAATGACTGTTTAATGTTTCTAATTAACTTTCCTATCAATCAGGTGCTTTTGGATGATATCGACATTAGTGGGGTGATATGGACACCCCATGTCCATATCCCCCCAATCCCGGGGTGATATGGACACAAAACCAAAATTATATTTTCGAATTTTCCACAAAAACCTGTTTATATTTTCCAGCTTTTAATAACGTTCCAAGTACCTCTCCTTGAGTACCTTGAAATAGAATATTCACATTATAATCTTTATTTAAAATTAAGCCGATAATAGCCAAAAGGCTTAAGGGGTCCATAACCCCCCTATAGTGAGACACACATTTTTAGAAACAAATGAGTGATAAAGCGAGCAAGAATGTGATATCAATTTATAAAATATGATTTTTATATTAACGTGATTTTTAATCTAATCGCAATTAACATTCTTTGCAATAGCTTATAATAGGCTACTCCGTACCAAAAAGTGATAGGCCTAAATCACTAACTTTTCTGCACATGCAATCATGCATGTAACTAGTATAAATACTCAGCCCGAGTTCATAAAAGTCGCCGAGGCCTGGGCATTTCCTCTGTGTTGGAATTTTGTGTGAATCTTCTCTGATTCTCTTACTCCGTCTTCCCTGCGTATGTTTCTCTGACGTCTCGGCTTTTCTCCATCTACATCCTCCTTGCTTCACTGTCATCTTCTTCTCTGCTTTTTTCGTTGTTTCCCTATTGTGTCTGGGTTTTTTGCCCACCCTAATCGTTCTTTCTTGTGCTATATCTCTCAGTGACTTTGATAAACTATGGTACAAAACGTCTGTAGCCACTAGCAGGGTTTAAAGTGTAAAAAATGCCTTGACCCCATTGACCCATCACATTTTCAGATGTGCGGGCCAAATAAGTGGCAGGTCGATACAGAGATTTTAAGATAAGTGCCTGGACGCCGTCCATGACCGTCCGGCCACACTTCTAGTAATCGCCAAAACTTAGCCTAGTCTTTGAAGAGATCATGTTGTCAATTATTTTCGACGGCCATCAGTTGGTTTGGCCGTGCGTGTGTACGTGCGTGTGTACGTGCGTGTGTCGTCGATCGCTGAAGACTCTTCTTGCTTTCTATGTTTCACTGTTTTGATCACTGTTGACATTCTTCTTTTCTGCTCTTAAAAACATCTAACATCATTCAGCGCAAAAGTTATGTGAACTACTGCAGCCTTCACAAACACATAATTATTGACAGTGAACTCGTAAACATTGTCCTTGTAAAAATGTAAGGCGAGTCGTAAAGCGTTAAATTCCGATGCGATTCGGACATTAAGAACTGTTGAGATCTTGTGGTAAACCTATTATAAACAGATATCTACGAGATCAGAATGCGTTGAATAAGAGGTGATCTTCTTTACGATACACTTGGAATCCCCGAACACCTCCACACACACACACACACATGCACACGCACACAAGACGACATACGTTGATCAGCTCTGTTCACATTTTAATGGTGAGCTTTAATCGTTCATTTATCGAGAGCACTCGACCAGTTCGATGCGCTTTTTTCCAGCAGGTCTAAGGAGGTCTATAAAGGTATAAGGAGGTCTATACAGGTCTAAGGAGGTCTATAAAAGTCTAAGGAGGTTTATAAAGGTATAAGGCAGGGGTGTCAAACCTTTTTTAGTGGCGGGCCAGTTTGAACATCTTCTAACAAGTGGCGGGCCAGTGTTAACATTTTCTAGCAAGCGGCGGGCCAGGGTGTCGAAACTTCTGAACAAAATTGGGTAGTGATCTGACAGGGAGCTCCGGGCTTGGTCAGCCATTTCCCAGAAAAGTCCAAATATTGCAAAAAGATCTTGATTCAATGTCCACTTTTCGCTTCTTATTAAATTTTGAAAACATTTTAAATAATTTTTAAATCTTTAGGGAAGGCTCTGCGGGCCAGAAAAAAATCGTCGGCGGGCCAGAAATGGCCCGCGGGCCAGCTCTTTGACACCCCTGGTATAAGGTCTATAAAGGTCTAAGGAGGTCTATAAAGGTCTAAGGAAGTCTAGAGTTTTCTAAATAGGTCTAAGGAGGTCTAAAGTTTTCTAAACAGGTCTAAGGAGGCACTTGGCCGCCGTCTTCATCTCCAACTCTTCAACGTCCAGCACTATAACTGCAGCAGTCTAATCGCTGGATTTTTTGTATCTCATTCGATTCGTAGCCTGTTATAAATACAACTGGTTATAAACTTGTTCAAAATCTAGAGCTATACGGGACGAGGAAGTGTATCAATTAGGCCTACCAGTCCCAAGAATCTTTGAGTGATATTTTTATTCTTGTATTAGGGGTAATAATAATTATTGTCTGCTGGACACCATAATATTATTATAGAAATGGTTCGGCGAAGCTTTGTCTTGAATTTGATCGGTTGTTGTCCAAAATTGCAGATCAGAAGAAACACGAAGAACTTGTAACAATTATTATAGACGACTTTAACGTTGACTTGCTTAGAGTCGCCTGTATAATTAACCTGCTTTGATTTAAAAATGCACAGTATTGCAAGAACACCTTCTTTAACGACCCTCGATTCTCAACGAAGAGAAAAGGGTCAACTTCGGTAATAATTACCCTTCGGAAGCGGGTTTCATTCCTTTGCATAAGGCCTGTTATAGAAAAGATACTAATAAGCAAATGACTTTTTCAATAGAGGATTTATACTACGATTTGTAAAACGTTTTCAAAAATTTAATGGAATAAGAAATGACGAAACTGACATGATGGTTGATACTCCAAAATAACTTTTCTGACATCGATCACATTTCTCCTGCAGAGCAACTTACCAATTCTGAATTTTTCTCTCACCGAACATCTTGACTCTCTTCTTCCTTCCTTTGGATTGATTTCTTTAATACTGGTATCTTTATGGGCATTCCTTATCACCACCACATTTCTACTGCGAGTCAATGTATCAGATCTATAAATAATTTATAGTTCATTGGTACAAATAATAAATTGATTGATTGATTGATTTAGTTCTAAATAGTAACCTCATCTTTTTGCGTTGGTGTTCGGCTGTGTGTGCTGTGTAGGGCGGATATTTCACCGACTATCCGAAGCATGTCATCTGCATTCTGGCGAACGAATTCTGCGAACGATTCTCTTTCTACGGGATGAAAGGTATGGACGAATGCATTGAGTCTCTGCCGAGTCTGTTACAGTAAGTCATTTCGTCAATCCGACACAAGAACGAACAGAAGAAGAATTGACAGAAGGACTGACGGTAGAATGGAATGTCATAGACCCAACGGAAGAAAAAATATATATTATATTGTTTTGTCTATAATTATTATCGCTCTGCTATCTACCAATCTGGAAGTTGTTATTCATCAGAGATTAATGGCGTCTCAAGTATTTTGCCGGTTGGCTTTCCATGTTGACTTGTTTAATAATATTTTAGCACAGAAAACTGAATGACAGAAAATTTCACTTTAATGCTCTCTGTCCTGTCTCCTGTTTTGCGTATAGGCCTATTTCGGTTTTTCTGATGGCGCTTCTTCAAGTGCACGTGTGCGCGTGCGTATGTGTGCGCGTGTATGTATGTATGTATGTATGTATGTATGTATGTATGTATGTATGTATGTATGTATGTATGTATGTATGTATGTATGTATGTATGTATGTATGTATGTATGTATGTATGTATGTATGTATGTATGTATGTATGTATGTATGTGTGTGGCAATGATACGTGTGTGTTTGTCATGTTGCTCAGCGATCCTTGTTATCTACTTGTGGAATGCTATTGGTCTTTCGAAGTCGACTGCAACCGCCATCTACCATGGCTTTCTTGTCGTCTCATACTTTACTCCTCTACTCGGAGCAGTCATGGCTGACGCATGGCTCGGAAAGTGCAGGTCAGTGCAAGGAAAAAATTAAAAAAATACAATATCCATCAGACGCCCACCTCTCTCTGTCGTGCTACATAATTTTTTTGGATGAAGCGCGTTCGTGATCGTAATCGTTATCACATACTCGGAATGTCTGCAGCGCCCACAAAAACCAAGTCGCGGAAACCAGCCTATTCACAGGCGCACAATCAAAACAAAATCGATAGGCAGAGGTCAGGATCCGGAGACGACTCAGGCGAGGAGTAAGACAGATGGATAATAGTCGATGATGTTTAGAGTTAAAACGGCGTGTGAGGTAGGAGAAGTGGAAGAATCAGGATATGGATCAATGAAAAACCAGCTTAATTCTCCATATGGATATACCGGTAGTTTAAAGATCACGTTGATGATGGTCAGTATAGATCGCTCATTGGCAAAGATTCTAGCTGGACGACAGTAGCCTACTAAGTGCAATGGTCGGACAATTGATATTGTTAATTTTTTTAATAACCTTATAATTAGCCTACATGTATGATGGAACTTGCTTTAGCTAATCTTTCGTCTTCTTTTCAGCCCGGCTGATATGCTATAAAACAGAGTAGTCTTGGAGAGTCATACTGACAGTCTTTGCACGTTTCCATGACTACGCTCTTACTAATGTAGCCTACATGTAGCCTATGTACCGCAGTGATTTTCAACCGGGATTCCGCGCGCGAGCATTGGCCAGGGGTTCCGCGGCAGTTTGGTAGATTTTAATGCGCCTACTGAAATTAAATCAAAATAAAATCAAATAATTTGTATTGGTCCGTTTGTAGCAGCAAATCTTAAAAGTATTAGCAATGAGTAGATTCTTTCCCATCCGTCAGTCATTCTTGCTTAAAAATAACATTATTAGCCTACGTGAATGTATTGCTGTTTTCTGGTGTCCGGACAATTCGGCGCCGGACAATTCGGACCGGACAATTCGGACCGGACAATTCGGAACCGGACAATTCGGAGTGCATGTAAAAATATTGCTTTTACGGCTATGAAACTTTTGTTTATCAATGGTATGAAATAAATTTATGTGGCACCAAGCAAATATGGTCTGATCTTCTAAAATTTATCCAATAACATAAATAAGATTATAAGACACTGAAATTAGTAGCTAAATGCAGTAAATTATCAACTTATAGGCATCTCATTTAGATCAATGGAAGTTTCACACTTATAGGCCCATGTTTTTTATGCCCGATATATAGGAGTCTAGTGAGGTGTCAGATTAATATTAGTTTCGACAGTATACATTTTGGGTGATGGAGAAGTCCCATCACGAATTTGGGCTGCAAAGAATTGTTCGGTCCGAATTGTCCGGTTCCGAATTGTCCGGTCCGAATTGTCCGGTTCGAATTGTCCGGCGCCGAATTGTCCGGGAACCCTGTTTTCTATAGGCTAATTATGTCATTCACTGCTTGTAATTCGGAAGGAACATGCATCAAATGGGAATCTATTACAGGCTTAGTCTCTGTAGATTGTCTAGCATGTATACATACGTTTCCAACTGTCCAGTCGGATAAAACATTTTTATCATCGGTTTCAAACTATTTGAACGATCGAGATCTAGTTTGACTAAACAGAATGAGCTGAGCACTCTGCCAACGGCTTGTTTGGCTTATTCATCTTTTAATCAGTTCATTTTAAGTTTCTCATCCAGAGGTAGCGGGTATTCAAATATTTGCAAATCTAAAGGCTGAGCCTTAAGCATATATTTATCTGGAGTTATAGCCTATTTAACCGACAGGCCTAGGCTCTATAGTCGCTATTTGCTTCTCCGAAAATCACATTATATGAGTGAAATAAGAATCAGATGTGTAATTGTTGTGACGACTGACGAAGCACTTTTTCAGGTGCAGGGATAACTAACAAACGAAGCTGACGCTCCTCAAATAAGCTTAAGCTCCTTGGCCTTGCTATAACCTCGTGTCATTCACCACACTCATCACGGTTGAGCCCCAGAAATTCTTTTGTGCTGAAGATGAAACATTTTACAATGCGTCTGCCTACGTGTCTCTCTACGATGTGCCCAAGGCTTAAGCCATGCAGGCACACATTTTGCAGTGAACTTGAAAGAAATACATTAATACAACTTGTCACAAATAGGGGTGTCATGGCATATTGACCCCACCCCCGTTAATAAAATTGCATGGGACGTGCCCCCCCCCCCCCCGATCGAGTTTTTGGCTGGAGGACTAAAAAAAGGTCATAAACTTTTTGGCCGATGAAAAAGTACTTTTTTCGTCAGCTAAAGTTCGATGACTAAAAAAAGGGTTTTTTCGTCAGCCGAAGGTCTATGACTAAAAAAAGGTTTATTCGTCAGCCGAAGGTCTATGACTAAAAAAAAGTTTTTTCGTCAGCCGAGGGTCTATGACTAAAATAACGGTTTTTTCGTCAGCCGAAGGTCTATGACCTAAAAAAAGGTTTTTTGTCAGCCGAAGGTCGATGACTAAAAAAAAGGTCATCAACTTTTTGGGCGACCGACGACGACATTTTCCCCCCTGTCGTCCCAAGATCAAAGATTTTGGCCCCCCCCCCCTTGGAAGAGTTCTGGATCCGCCACTGATCCGTCTGTCAGATGGATGGATAGTGTTGTTGGCGAATTAGATCAGAAATGCAGTTGTTTTCTAACAGTAATCTGCGCACTGAATTAAACCTACACTTCCAGAATTATTCTTAAGCAAGTATTTGTAATGTGTTACCATAGACTGCCCTAGAATTACAAGTAGGCCTAAATAAATGTACATATAAATACTACACAATTTCACAAATTACAATTGCAGGCTATGTATTTTTGAAATACTGGACGGGCGAAACGTGAAGGGTTCCGCGAGCAAATACGTGCTTTGGAAAGGTTCCGCCACTATAGAAAAAGGTTGAAAACCACTGATGTACCGTATACGTTTGTATGAGAACGTGCTATAGCGCTTCCTTTAAGATTGCTACTCAGAGGCGCCCCCAATTGCAACGCAGACACTGAATCGGAGTTTCACGCCGAAGCGCAGGAGAAATTGCGAGTGAAGGACTTGTTGCTTAGGGTCCCTACACGGTGGCTTCAGATGGATTCGAACCCGTACCCTTCTGGCACGAAGGCACCGAACAAACCCATGCATCACAGCGCCCCATGCCCTTCAGCGCCCCATGAACCACAGCGCCCCATGCACCACAGCGCCTCATGCACCACAGCGCCCCATGCATCACAGCGCCCCATGCACCACAGCGCCCCATGCCCTACAGCGCCCCATGCATCACAGCGCCCCATGCACCACAGGGCTCCACTGATGCAGCTGATGTTTTGTTTGTGTCACCTGATAGGACCATCATCTACGTTTCAATTTTGTACGGCATTGGAAACATCGTGATGACGATAACTTCGATTCCTTTCGACGGCAGCTACTACATGTCAGTCTCTAAAAATCGTCATCATTCATATCGTCATTCATATCGTCATTCATATCGTCATTCATATCGTCATTCATATCGTCATTCATATCGTCATCCATATCGTCATTCATATCATCATTCATATCGTCATCCATATCGTCATCTATATCTGTAGGCCTAAACGCCTAGTACCAGAAAATGTGCATAGGTGACCCTAACCAGCGGGACTCTGTAGTCGCTTTTGGGTTTACTTTTGTTTACCAATAGCGTTCATGTTTATTATGATGTGATGATATATATCTTGTGTTCTTCTTGGCTCAATAAATTGATTCAAAAGTTGGCTCTTTAAAAAAATAATTATATATATATGTATATATATATATATATATATATATCGTCATCCGTTTGTAGTGGACTCTACGGTCTTATTCTACAAAAGTAGATGCTTTCTTTAGCCATCTCTCACTCACTCACTCACTGTATGTTACTGTGTCTGTATGTGAATGTGTCTGTATGTGAGTGTGTCTGTATGTGAGTGTGTATGTATGTGAGTGTGTCTGTAGATACGGACCGGCGATTGGTCTGATCCTCATTGCTTTCGGAACAGGAGGAATCAAACCTTGTGTGTCTTCATTCGGAGGAGATCAGTTCAAAGATAGTCAGGTTTGACTCCTAAAAATCATCCTTTCTTTGCAACCGCTTCTGCTACTACAACTACTACAACCTACTACAGGTTCAGGATTGTAGGCCTATGTATATAAATACACGAGACCAGGTCAGTTCTGTAGCCTAGACCAAGCACTTAATTGTGTTGGCTAAGTCCAGGAAGATCCAGGAAGCTGCATTCCGCCGATTACGAAATGGCAGGTGGGTCTTAGGAACCCAGATTATGAACTATCTCCCAAGAGAGAGAGACAGTGTATAGTTAAAAGGGTCAAACTAGAAGCACAACGAAGGACTTGATTTAATAGATATTGACAAGAATGCGTAGTCTAATATTATTAGCAATAAGTCTCGCTTACTTAACAAGCTCGCTATTTCATAGCTCTACTTTATAATTTTATTATATTGATCATCTCTATATTATGCTGATTATCTTCATTGAATAAATAATTGAACAATAAATGTTAAGTGCTTTGATAAAAATAATATCCAGACTTACCTAAAAGACAACCTTTGCTTTATTAGCCAAAGATACTCACAGCTCACCACAAAATAACTACTCCACCGAACGAGCACCTTTCTCTTAAGAGTCCATGGTATTTATTACACCACTTCAAAGCTGCCAAGAGGTCAACTAATCGCAACACAACCCTGCCTTGCTTAGTAAAAAAACTATTTGCCAATCTAGGGACAAAATTATGGTCAGATTTGAGCCAATGAAATCCTAACGGTTATCTTAAGTTACACCAATTATTGAAAATTAATTATTATAAACTTAATTATTCTATTAATATAATCTATTAATTTAGCCAAAATCTATGACAGTTCAAATAGAGGATAAAAGAAATAAGGAGATAACTTTTTGAGATCAACTATTCCATTCCAACTATAGCTATACCATTTAAGTTGTTATCCAACCTTCTTCTTCTTCTTCTTCTTCTTCTTCTTCTTTTTCTTCTTCTTCTTCTATTAATTTAGCCAAAATCTATGACAGTTCAAATAGAGGATAAAAGAAATAAGGAGATAACTTTTTGAGATCAACTATTCCATTCCAACTATAGCTATACCATTTAAGTTGTTATCCAACCTTCTTCTTCTTCTTCTTCTTCTTCTTCTTCTTCTTCTTTTTCTTCTTCTTCTTCTTCTTCTTTTCCGTCAGGCTTGAATTTATCCCTCTCAACGGAGGGGTCAGCCACTCGGATCCTCCTCTTCCACTTTCCTCTGTCTTTGGTGTCTTCATTTTTCAGTTTGAGTTGTTTCATGTCCTCCCGTATCGCATCCTCCCATCTCTTCTTTTGTCGTCCCCCGGCTGCGTCGTCCATAGACATCCGCCAACCTACAGCCAGTCATTTCATCCATCTATAATAATCGTTGAATCCGTTGGTTCAGGTGTCTCGACGCACCATGCAGGGAAACGACAAAAGAGACATGTACAACTGTACATGTAGCCTATATCACCGAATAATGTGTAATTTAAGAGACAGCTGGGCGCTATAGAAGTCTTCATGATTGTGTAAAAGATAATCAATATTGGTTATTATTGATCTGTGTGTTGTTGTTGAAACAACAGAAGCGTCAGAAGGAATCGTTCTTCTCCGTCTTCTACATGGCTATCAACATCGGAAGTCTCATCTCAACCATAATCACTCCTACAATACGAGGTTGGTCACTCTCACTGTCACAGGTCCTTCAGAAGGGTCAAATGGTCAGCCAACGAGAGGAAAATATCCACTTGCCACTTCTTTCGTTTCAGATGCCGATTAACATTTTCACTCAAACATCTTTGTCACATTATTATTACTCGTCTCCTATTTACTCTGACAGCAGACGACACAGATCGCCGTGCCTCTGAGTAGCCATCTAGAAAATGCGCTATGTAAGTGCTCTGAATCAATGGATGAATGAATGAATGAACGAACGAATGAATGAATGAATGAATGAATGCCGGAGACACCGAACTTAATAGTAGGAAGAGAGAAAGAGGAGGAGGAAGAGGAGGAGGAAGAGGAGGAGGAATAGGAGGAAAAAGAGGAGGAGGAAGAGGAGGAGGAAGAGGAGGAGGAAGAGGAGGAGGAAGAGGAGGAGGAAGAGGAGGAAAAAGAGGAGGAGGAAGAGGAGGAAAAAGAGGAGGAGGAAGAGGAGGAAGAGGAGGAGGAAGAGGAGGAGGAAGAGGAGGAAAAAGAGGAGGAGGAAGAGGAGGAAAAAGAGGAGGAGGAAGAGGAGGAGGAAGAGGAGGAGGAAGAGGAGGAAAAAGAGGAGGAGGAAGAGGAGGAGGAAGAGGAGGAGGAAGAGGAGGAAAAAGAGGAGGAGGAAGAAGAGGAAAAAGAGGAGGAGGAAGAGGAGGAGGAAGAGGAGGAGGAAGAGGAGGAAAAAGAGGAGGAGGAAGAGGAGGAGGAAGAGGAGGAGGTTGTCGAAGTCTTCGTGTGGTTGAGCAAATTAATGGTGTTGCTTAAGTAGAATATTCTAATCGTCATTCCGAAGAGAGAATTTTTGATTTAGAAAACAAACAGGTGTCTACTTACAGTAGCAACATATGCTGTTCTTGCTGTTGTCTACTGTAACAGGTGATGTCTACTGCTACAACACGAGCTGCTATGCTATCGCATTTGGAATCCCAGCCATCCTTATGATCGTCTCAATTGGTCAGTTTTAATCCATCTAATTCTACCCACATAGGCCTAAATTATATTAGCATCATCGCCATCCACATACTCAGCGTTATCATCACGGTCGTCGTCGTCATCATTGCAGACTTCTTCATCCTCATCGTCGTCAACATCATCATCGTGGGCTTTGCGTATGTGTCACATGTGCATCTGAACGCCTGTCATTGTGATCTGCATTGACGATGCTCCTTCAATCTGTGTGTGTGTGTATGTGTTTGTGCTGCAGTGGTCTTCATCATTGGAACTCGGTGGTATACAAATGTTCCTCCGACCGAAAGCGTCATCTCTCGATTGGCCGGATGCATCGCGGTGAGAACGATGCCAATGCTTCGGAAGAAACACCCGTCCATCCATCCTTCCATCCGTCTGTCTGTCTGTCTATCTGTCTGTCTATCTCTGTCTGATTGTTTTTCTGTTTCCATGTTTCATCTCTCCATTTTCCTGTCTGTCTATTTGACTAAGTTGTCTTTACTTCAAGATAATTATTTTGACTCTCATTGTCTCGAGTTTCTTTGACTTACATTTTGTTGTTTTGTTTTACATTTTTCAGGTTTAGAGTTAGGGTATACTTATTATTTTATGGTTAGGGTAACTTCCATTACTTATAACAGGGTTTACAAATTCTTTCTGTTCATAATGCCAAACATGAGTCTTGTATAATGATTATG
>OX243828.1:42500-45130 GCA_945859605.1 Lumbricus rubellus
CTTGCAAATGCAACTACATGTAAATAAATGCATTCTGCAGAGATGACATCCGTAAATGTAGCTGTTGCTTTTTCTTTGTCGTTTCATTGCTTTCACTTTGCGTTGCACGAGCATGCCTCTGTCACCTGACAACCGTTGTTGTTGTTGTTGTTGTTGTTCATGATGTTGTTGTTGTCGTTGTTGTTGATGATGTTGATGATGTTGTTGTTGTTGTCGTTGATGTTGATGATGTTGTTGTTGTTGTCGTTGATGTTGATGATGTTGTTGTTGTTGTCGTTGTCGTTGTTGTTGTTGTTGCCGCTGTTGTTGTTGTTGCTGTTGTTGTTGTTGTTGTCGTTGATGTTGATGATGTTGTTGTTGTTGTCGTTGTCGTTGTTGTTGTTGCCGCTGTTGTTGTTGTTGCTGTTGTTGTTGTTGTTGTTGATGATGATGTTGTTGTTGTCGTTGATGATGTTGTTGTTGTTGTTGATGATGTTGTTGTTGATGATGTTGTTGTTGTTGTTGTTGTTGTTGTTGTTGTTGTTGTTGTTGTTGATGTTGTTGTTGTTGTTGTTGTTGTGTGGATTTCCGTTTTCAGAAAGACATTCCTGTGCCGCTGTCAGTTGGTCAGACGAGGGTTCAGTTCATCAATACGTCTCCATGTTCCATAAACATATCAACAGCAGATCAACCTAACTCAATGTTTACACCTCAACTCATCGACTCATTCGCAGTAAGAAAATTTCCATTTCAATTCATTTCTTAGCTTCTGGTTTAATCGTTTTCCTAACATCCTCTCAAATCCACATCCTCACGCCAATTGAATCAATTTCCAACAATCCATTATCCATATGATTCGATCATAAGCTTACTTCGATAGCGTGTAATAATTACATCAGGGGTAGCGAGCGGTCCCTTGTGTTTGCGGTGTGAGAACCATTACTAGACTCACAGAAGAAGAGACTTAACTGATTAAGACAACGAACCAAGGATTAGTTGAAATAGTGATGTATTACAACAGTTTAATAATTGGAGTATTATATCAGAAACTTAGCAAAGTATTAATAATCAGTTCACATTGAGAATTACTGTACAATGGCATTATATCATTCAGTACAGTAGGTGACAGTTTAATTAGTTTATGTCGTTATATATCGGAAGTGAAAGCTTTCATACGATATACATCACGTAAAACACAGAGGAATATCCACACGAGTGTAAATCATGGACTCTCAATAATTAGCTATTATCTGTAGTATTATTTAGTAATATTATGCTTATGGATGAGTGATAATTTGACAAAATTTAGTAATAATTATTATGTTCAACCAGAGCTAGCGAATCCATAATTGCAATAGTAATCGAGTATTTAGAAAAACTCAACTCAACAGACTCGATTGCGATTATGATGAGATTCGTTTGTCGGACAGAATACTGAATACAACGAAATGAAGTCAGGAAACGTGACGCTGACTGTTGATTGGACGAAGTGTGGAGACATGAATGGCCAACCACCTGTTAAGCAATTCCAATTCCAGTTCGATGAGAAGAAAGCCTATCAAGTCTTCCTCGGCAACGACTTCGATGCACACAAGGTTTCTCTTCTAAATGTGTAGTATAATTCTTGTTCTGTCTTTGAATCAATTACATCTATCATTTTGGTCTTTTGTAGTTGTTCACCTGCCATTGTTTTCCTGTCATTGTCCTTCTGTCTTGTATTGTTCTTTTGTCACTGAACGATTTTGATTAGATGTCGACAGAGTTGATGCAAACTAAGTGGACGATAGAACAGGTTGAACGTTAAGAAAGGAATTTCGGGTGAAGTAGGAGGAGAGAGAGAACGCGTAGAGGAAGAGGAAATGAGGAAGCAGAAGAGTATAGAGAGAGGGGAAGAAGGCGGATAAATATGGAAAGGATCAGAATGAGGAGGAGAGCAAAGACGAGGAATGATGGAGGGCGCAGCTGTGATGTCCATTGCGTTTTAGACTTTTAGTGCACCGTATGAGTTACGTTGGCATTATATAATGTTAGAAAGAAAGTACGGTAGCCTATGTATGTGGATAATAAATTATGTGGTATCATTAATTACCAACATCTTAGAAACAACGCGATTATAGGCTATGCAAATATTATGCAGATAAGGTTTGAAAAGACGCAGGCCTTCGTGACCATCTGTTCCGTTGAATAGGTTTAGTTGAAAAACAACTATCGAAAGAAAAGGATTACCTCCATGCAAGGTCGTGGAGGGATGGAGGGACAGGCATTCCTTTCCACTTCTAAGCTGGTGAAGGGCTTGATATTTTTCTTGGACTAATTGTTTTGCGCAATGTAGGCTACTAGGGAAATGTTCGCAGTTCCTACGCAATGCTGTTATGTGAGCGTCAATGTGAAAGCACTATTAATTTTTCTTTGTCGTCGGTTCTTATTTTTCTTCGTCCACTTCTTTTGTAGTTCGAACAGACGCAGAAGGTTCCAACCGACGGACTTCAATCAACCGTCAGGTCAGCCATCATCATCATCATCATCATCATCATCATCATCATCATCATCATCATCATCATCATCATCATCATCATCATCATCATCATCATCATCATCATCATCATCATCATCATCATCATCATCATCATCATCATCATCATCATCATCAT
>OX243828.1:45330-60330 GCA_945859605.1 Lumbricus rubellus
TTCCATTTTCCATGGGGGGGAGGGCAGTGCCCCTTGCCCCTACGTGCGGTCGTCCATGTTTAAGAAATCTAATCGTAGAAAAGTAAAAGGATAATAGCCATTAGGAGTAGTACATAATGTTCATCTGTCAAAATTTTATCCTTGCTTACGGATAAAATCGCCAACTAGCAACATTATGTACTACTATTAGGCATCACTTTTACTAAACCAAATGTAGAATAAGGTCTTTTAAAACTTTGCATTTGCTTATAGGATAAGAGCTTTGTCTTGTCAGTTTATTGCAGTTATATTTGTTATTGAATTTTATTAATTTACTTCCGCGTTCGCCCTCTCCTCCTACTTCACCCGAAATTCCTTTCTTAAAGTTCAGCATTTTCTCTTTTCCATTTAGTTTGCATCAACTCTGTCGACATCCAATCAAAATAGTTAAGTGACAAAAGAACAATACAAGAACAATACAAGAAAGAAGAACAATGGCAGATGAACAATGGCAGATGAACAATGGCATATGAATAACTACAAAAGGACAATGACAGAAGAACGATGGCAGATGAACAACTACAAAAGGACAATGACAGAAGAACAATGGCAGATGAACAACTACAAAAGGACAATGACAGAAGAACGATGGCAGATGAACAACTACAAAAGGACAATGACAGAAGAACGATGGCAGATGAACAACTACAAAAGGACAATGACAGAAGAACAATGGCAGATGAACAACTACAAAAGATCAACATGATAAAGGTCATTGATACAAGGACGGAACAATACTAGACGAAGAACCTTGTGTGCATCGAGGTCGTTGCCGAGGAAGACTTGAAAGGCTTTCTTCTCCTCGAACTGGAATGAGAATTGCTTAACAACTGGTTGGCCTTTCAACTCTTCACACCGCGTCCAATCAACGGTCAGCGTCAAGTCGCCTGCCTCCAGTTTATGGTATTCAGTATTCTGTAAGACACAGGAATCTTATAATAATCGCAATCGAGTCTATTGAGTTGAGTTCTTCTAAAATTAATACTCGATTACTATTCTGTGAGTCCAGCAATCGTTCTTCCACAGTCACAAGGGACCTCTACCTCCGATATAATTAATTATTACACGATACCGAAGTAAGATCGAATCATATGGATTGTTGGAAATGGATTTCAATTTAACTTGAGGATGTGGATTTGAGAGGATGTTAGGAAAACGATTTAACTAGAAGCTAGAAAATGAATTGAAATGGAAATAATTTTCTTACTGCGAATGAGTCGATGAGTTGAGGTGTAAACATTGAGTTCAGTTGATCTGTTGTTGATGCTGATGATATGTTTATGGAACATGGAGACGTATTGATGAACTGAACCCTCGTCTGACCAACTGACAGCGGCACAGGAATGTCTTTCTGAAAACGGAAATTGACACAACAACAACAACAACAACAACAACAACAACAACGGTTGTCAGGTGACAGACGCATGCCCGTGCAACGCAAAGTGAATGCAAAAAAGCAATGATCCGACAAAGAAACAGCTACTTCAACAGCAACATTTGCGGATGTCATCTGCAGATTGCATTTATTTAGTTGCATTTGCAAGAATCCCTTAGCTAAGATTTCAACTCGAAAGCGTTCAGTTAAGCAGAGAAGCACAGACAGAAGGACAGAGATAGTATAGGGCCTACGCAGAGAAGTACACGAACACAATGAGAGACAGAGAGCAAGACAGACAGACAGACAGACAGGCAGGAAGACAGAGAGAGACAGAGAGAGATGTACAAGAGATAATTATAATGTCCGTCTTACATCAATGACAGCCTGTAGTCCAGCGGAGATGACGAAAGACGCTGCGGCGAGAATCATTCCCGAACCCATTCTCTGCAGAGGTCTGCGCAGCAAAAGAAACGAAAACAGGTAAATAAACGGACAGGAAGACATAAATACAGACAGGCATAATATTAGCCTACATACAAACTAACACAAGCGCATACGCAGGCATACGTATCCGGATACACAACTTGAGATTACTGAATGAAAACGAACCCTGAAAGAAAAGTAAGAGAGACAGACAGACAGACACAGACTGATACAGACACAGACACAGACAGACATCGACACAGGACAACAACAATCACGCACACACACACCAAATACGACTTTTCGTAGATCCTCTGTCCATACCAACCACAGAGAACATTCTATAGTCCTCCTTGAAGAGTCGTTACAATGAATTCTTGTAATAAATTAAAAGTGAAATCTAATTGGATGATGAGTTAGAAAAGAAAGAAATGAAAGAAGAGAAGGAGATTTTGTTGTTCCCTCAGCCGTCCTCGCAGCGAGGGTTGGCCGCATCATGAACTATTCTTCTTCATTCCTGTCGATCCTCCGTGCTTCTCGTGATCTGCTCCATCGTCATTCCAGTCCAGGCTCGAATGTTATCCATCCATGTCATATTAGGACTGCCTCTACCTCGCCCACCCGGTACCGGTACCGTGCCCTGTATCAGATATTTTTCTATACAGCTTCATTTTTCCTAATTATATGACCATAATATCCCATCTTCCTCTAAAGAGAAAAATGCGAAAGAAAACTTTTGTCTGAATTATTCTGACCTGAATGGAATTCCATGTTTAATGAGACACGGGAAGAAAAGACTTTCCAAGAGAGGAACCAAGATGACGATTAACAATGGATTTACCACCTACAACACACACACCAACACACCAACTGTTGCACACCCACACACCAACACACCAAACACACACCAACACACACGATTACAACCTTATTAACACCAACAGTGCTCTGGAATTTGATAATAATACATTTAGCACCTACAGATACATACAGACCTACCATTTCCACACATCAAGTAATCTCTAAAGAAAAATTGCATATTTTGTTTCTCTTCTAGAGAAACCAAAGAATACGATAAGTCTGCAGAAACTAAAGATGGTGGACGCCATCCACCCTCTGATACCTCGGATGATTCAAGTAGACTATAGTTTTTAAGGCCTGGCATAGGTTACAACATTATTTTTTGTCTCAAAATATTTTCATACTCATTTCATTCATTCATTCATCCATTTCGTGAATTTATATAGCGCTTCTTCAAGAAACTACTCAGAGGCGCTCCCAGTCCAGCCACAGCTAAAATAATAGGTTTTGAGCGACTTATAAAAAGCAGGTGAATTTAGTCTAGGCATAAGTCGCAAGTTTAGTGGGAGGCCATTCCAGATAGCGGGACCCACAGAAGAAAAGGCTCGGCGCTGTCTTGTAGAAGTGCGAGCTCGAGGAACCAAAAGCTCCCCCGTTGTCGTAGAGCGAAGAGCTCGACGGGCTGCAAGGTCAGAGACAGGTCGACAAAGAATAGACAGGTATGATGGAGCACAATCAGTAAAGCAACGCCAGACAAGTGCAGCAACTCGGTAGGAGATGCGCTGTGAAACAGGGAGCCAGTGAAGAACATCACGCATATAAGCAGAGACGGGGGCATATTTAGGAATGCGGCCAATGAGGCGAGCAGCCGAACGAAGAACTCGTTCAAGGCGCCCAATTAGTCCAAGTGGCAGACCCATGAGTACCGAACTGCAGTGATCAATTCTACTGGTGACAAAGGCATGGACAAGTGTCAGAGTAGCACTATGAGAGAGAGATCTTGAGACAACTCGGAGTTGCCGAAGCTGGTAGTAGCAACTGCGAGTGACCAAATTGATATGCTTAGAGAAATTGAGCTCTTGATCCAGAGTAATTCCAAGGTCGCGGACTGTGAGAGAGAAAGATATATCAGGGAAAGTTGCTGTTATTAAGTGCAGGTCAATGGATGCCAATTGCCTGCGAGTACCAAACCAGATAAACTGAGTTTTAGAGGGATTTAGTAACAAACTATTAGATGCCATCCATGATGTAAGAGCATCAATGGCATTGGACATTAACGATACAGTGGACACTGCATCAGTGGCAAGGCAGTGAGCATAGGCCTGAACGTCATCAGCATAGAGTTGGTGCAGAAGGCCACATGCAGACAACAAGGAACCAATACCAGCTGTGTAGAGAATGTACAGTAAAGGGCCCAACACAGAACCCTGTGGCACACCAAAAGGGGCTGGGACCCAAGATGACCTCGAGGCACCCAATACCACACAGTTAGTGCGCCCAGACAGAAAAGAACGAAGCCACTCCAAAGGAGCATCAGCTAGGCCAAATGAAATAGAAAGACGCTGGAGCAGGATAGAATGATCAACTGCATACGGACTCCTACAGTGACTTAGAATGTTGAAATGCTATTTCATATGAAAACAAAGTTTGTGGTGCAGTAAAAAAAGTAAGGGAGTTACGGAAACCGCCATAGATCTGTTAGCTTGAGAGTAAAAAAAACCCTAAAAACTATGAGCACATTTCTATAGCGCAATCTTCCTACAGCATCATGGAGTCATTCATTCATTCATTCATTTCAAGAATTTATATAGCGCCTCTTCAAGAAATCCACTCAGAAGCGCTCCCAGTCCAACCACGGTGAAACAAAAAAGTCTTAAGGAGCTTGTAGAACACTGGCAAGTTGACCCTAGGCAGCAGGCGCATCTGCAACGGGAGACTATTCCAGACAGAAGGACCTACAACTGAGAAAGCACGACGCTGACAGGTTGATGTTTCAACACGCGGGACCAAAAGCTTACCGCTACAGGCAGAGCGAAGGGCTCTGCGAGAAAGGACAACAGATTATTGGACAGCAGAGTTCACACAGATAAGTCGGGGCACAGCCAAGGAGACAATGCCAAATCAGTGAAGCAATTCTGTATTCGATGCGCTGTGAGATAGGGAGCCAGTGTAGAGTATCACGAATGTAAGATGAAACGGAGGCATATTTGAGGATTCGACCAATTAGCCGGGCTGCAAACCGAAGAACACGGTCAAGTCGGGATATCAATAATAGAGGCAAACCAACCAGAATAGAGCAACAGTTACTGTAGTCAAAGCGTCTGGTGACAAAAGCATGAACAAGGGTAGCAGCAGAGTCCTCTGATAAGGAGCGAGAGATGACCCGTAGCTGACGAATTTGGTAGTAACAGCCACGAGTCAGCTGGTTGACATGATTGTTTTGAGAAACTAATTTCTTCAACAAGCATAACACTCAAGTCCCGGACAGAATCAAAAAAGGTAACATGGGGATTGGGGAAATGCTTTAGCCACGGCACAACGATCAACATTTGCCAGTCGTCTACGTCCACCCAACCAGATGAATTGAGTTTTGGAAGCATTAAGTAGGAGGCGGTTTGAGGCTAACCAGCTAGCCAGCTTATCACATTATATCAATACCCTACATTGCTTCACTATAGTATGACTATTAATTTTGTAATAGATTGGCACAATACATGTAAGAGCTTATATAATCTGCTGACCTGAAGGTGGTCTGGCTTAATAATGTAACTTCCCTGAAACGAAATAAAATATTAACTGTTATACGAGGCATCGCAGCGCGCTCTCTCTCCAACTATCTATCTATCTATCTATCTATCTATCTATCTATCTATCTATCTATCTATCTATCTATCTATCTATCTATCTATCTATCTATCTATCTATCTATCTATCTATCTATCTATCTATCTATCTATCTATCTATCTATCTATCTATCTATCTATCTATCTATCTATCTATCTATCTATCTATCTATCTATCTATCTATCTATCTATCTATCTATCTATCTATCTATCTATCTATCTATCTATCTATCTATCTATCTATCTATCTATCTATCTATCTATCTATCTATCTATCTATCTATCTATCTATCATCTATTCAAAATTCTATATTCCTTGAAGAAAAGAAAATCAATGGCGCGATGTAGGTCAAAATAAAATTGACAGCGAAAAATTAAGGTTGAGGCAATAACAAAATTTATGTGGACTTCAAGCATTAAGAGAGAGACAGAGACAGAGACAGAGACAGTGACAGAGGCAGAGACAGAGGCAGAGAGAGACAGAGACAGAGACACAGAGAGGTAACGTGCTATCTTACAAGATCGCCATCCATCTGAGTCGCCTGTAAAGTCCATCGTGATCCCTGTTGCACAGAATAAAATTATCATCAATAATTATAATCACGAAATACTGTCACCAATAATTGTCATACGATTTTAATCATGTTCACTGAAAACATACAAGTCATGTGCTGATGATGAATGCAAGTTGAGTGATAGATTATTGATGACTGAACTGTATGATGCATGATTGTTAGAGAGATTATTGATGACTGAATTGTATGATGCATGATTGTTAGAGAGATTATTGATGACTGAATTGTATGATGCATGATTGTTAGAGAGATTATTGATGACTGAATTGTACGATGCATGATTGTTAGACTGCCTAGCATTATGATGATGATGATGATGATGATGATGATGATGATGATGATGATGATGATGATGATGATGATGATGACGATGATGATGATGATGATGATGATGATGATGATGATGATGATGATGATGATGATGATGATGATGATGATGATTGATGATGATGATGATGATGATGATGATGATGATGATGATGATGATGATGATGATGATGATGATGATGATGATGATGATGATGATGATAATGGGTCAGTTTTGGTCTCTGTCTCTCCACGTGTCATTAGGACGAATGAATGTATTTAAGTTTATATATATATATATGTATATATGTATATATATATATATATATATATATAAAACTAGCTGAACCCGGCCACGCTTTGCTGTGGCTGAAAAAGAGCATCCAACCATCCCTCCCTACCTCCATTCCATCTCTCCTCCCCTCTCCCCTCTCCTCCCCTACCTCCCCTCTCCTCCCCTCCGCTCCCCTCCGCTCCCCTCCCTCCCCTTCCCTCCCCTCCCCTCCCTGCATCCTCCCATCCCCTCCTCCCCTTTCCTCCCCTCCCTTCCACTCCCCTCTCCTACACTACCTCCCCTCTCTTCCGCTCCCTCCCCTTCCCTTTCCTCCCTGCATCCTCCCCTCCCCTTCCTTTCCCCTCGACCCTCCCCTCTCCTCTCTTCCCCTCCCCCTGCCATCCACTCACCTCCTTGCATCCTCCATCTCTCCTTTCCTCTTCGTGTCGCTCCCTCCCCTTCTTTCCTCTCTCACTCACACCGTCCTTTCCGATAGCGACGCGGATAGCGCCCTAAAACGCTTCAGCAAAAAGGCCGCAATGGAATGTTATGAAATGCGCTACATAAATGGAACACACATTTGAACCACCCGAATTGGAAGGCAAAGCTTATCGACGGGCGTATGTGTTGAAAACGGTCGAATTTGCAACAAAAAACAACTCACTTCGATTCGACCGATAAGAAACAACTTTCACTTCGATTCGACCGATTCTGAGTTCAAATTCAAACCGTTCATATGCCTTCGTCGAAAATAGGTCGCGTTTCAAAATGGTGGTTCCGCAAGGTTCGTAGATCTATAGCGCATATTCAACTCGGAATCGGTCGAATCGAAGTGAAAGTTGTTTTTTTGTTGTAAAAGATTTGAGCAAAAAAGCATTATGCAAACCAGCGCCTATATTAACGGAACGTTTTGCTGCAATTTTGAAAAGAATCGGCCCAGAACTTTCCAAGATCCTTTATAAGGAAGATTCGTGCGAACGCCGTTACATTTTTATTTATATAGATTATATATGTATGAATATACATATATAGGCCTATATTCGCTTTCGATGAAACATTGAGTCACCTATAAGTCTGGTTTAAATATTAAACTCGTGAACTCCTTCTTAGCTGTCGTTAGATGCAGTCAGTGGCAAAGTTGTTCGACCAGACTTGTGGCTGTGGTCCAAATATTTACAAATTTACAACTTACAAAAACTAATTGGCAAGACATCAAAAATATTGAGAACACCTCCATATTCGATTCTTAGTCTAGATGTACAGAGAAGCACATAATGTACGAAACAAGGTGCATATGTGGGGCACGGTGGTGTATTGAATACGTTTGTTGCCTTGCAGCCATAGGCGTAGGGGACATTTCAACGTTGGGGGGGCAAAAATTAGACTTTTGCCCGAAATTTTTTTTCCCTCCGGCCGAAATCTTAAGAAAAATTTCCGTTACGTTTGCCCGAAAATTCTGACGACCTTTTTTTAGTCATTCGGGCAAAATCTCCATTTTTTTCGGGCAAGTCTGATTTTTCGGGCAAGAAGACCCGAAAAAATAAGAAAAGTTAAAATTTTCTAAAACTTTTTTTTATTTTTCCGGGTCTGCCTGCCCGAAAAATCAGACTTGCCCGAAATTTGGGGGGGCATTTGCCCCCCCTGGACCCCCGTCTCCTACGCCTATGCTTGCAGCCGAAGGGTGGCTGGTTCGAATCCACCTCAAGCCACCTCGTAAAGACCTTGGTCAAGTCCTTCACTCGCATTTGCTCAGCGCTTCGGCGTGAAATTCGGATTCAGTGTCCACGCTGTATTCGGGAGCGCGTCTGAGTAGTATCTTTAACAGGCGATAACAAGTGCATATACATAGTACATACAGATCTGATCTATAATTGTATAATACCTAACCATATTATTTTATGTGATGTATCTAAGCTTTTTTTGTTGCTGACTTTCACGGTTCATTTTGGCGGATCTTAAAATCAGTCTGAATATAAAAATATAAATAGACTCCGTGTAGACATGCTTGTCTTTCGTGGTTGAAGACAAGACAAGACAAGACAATCATGCAGTCCTAGTTCTGCTCCCTGCAGTTGGTAAATCCCAACATACCATCGTTCACCAGTTAACGTAGCTAGTAAGAAGACGATGATTGTATGAAATGACAATGGAGGGTTGTGGGCACTGGGTGCTGAAATGAAGTCTCAAAGACAAAGAAGCGACATCATTATCTGCCTACTTCTAATCTAATTGGATCAGTTCGAAAAGGCGCTATAAAAATGCAAAGCAGCTAACGCACCTGTTGATCGAAGAGCGTCCAGAATATAGGAAGCGGTAGGAACATCCGGATGACACGAGTCACGTCTTTTGCGTCCGAAATAAACTGGCGCTGCAAAAATTTAAAAAATTTTTATGAAAGCTGAACATTAGAAATAGAAAATGAATTTGAGTCGAAAAGGAAGAAGAGGAGTTGAGTTGGTTCTGTTACGTCAATACATTATGCTCAACAGACAGACGGTGGGGTGACACACACACACACACACACTTACACACACACACACACACACGCACAGCCAGACACACAATCAGACTGTAAGTCAGTCTGCCTAATTATTTGTGTGTGCGATGCTGTGCGTGTGCGTGCGTGCGTGTATGTTGCGCATAATTATGTATCATCAGACAGACATAGGCCTAATGTAAAAAGTGTGTATCCTCAGACAGTCCGAAAGACAGGCAGAGACAGAGAGATAGAGACAGAGACTGAGACAGTGACAGACACAGACAGACAAGCAAACAGACAGACAGAGATAGACAGACAGAACTCGACAGGCCATACAGATAGATACAGCGACAGACAGAATGATACTAGTTCCTACATCATGGTAGATACAACTAACATCGTAGTCAGGTTCAGCGTAATCGAGCCAATGTTCTTTCTGATTGGTCGAATCCTTCTTACAACAACACCAACTGCGATAGATGGCTTTCTACAGAAGACATCAACGAAACAAAACGATTAAATATCATTATACATAGAGTGCTTGTGGGGAAGTTCGACACATTAAGCATTTTTGCGAAATTTCTAGGCTAAAACGATATCACAAAATTATAACAAAAATACTTTATAGTAGTACTATATCTCTTTAAGCAAAAGCAATAACAATTTAGTCTTTGCAGTTTATTTCCTGAAATTACAAACACTTTTTCTGAGGGCTATAAATTGTCGAACTTCCCCTCACTATGGGGGGAATTTCGACAGTTACTGTCTGTAACTGGAATCAGGTTATAAAACGTGTCCAGATTAAATAAATGTCATTGACAGCATCTGTACACATCTCATGGAACCAACGCACACACATCTGACACCTTATCCATTCTTCTTCCTGGTTCTTGGGTGGATCAAAGTATGAACACCCACGTTGAGCAAAGGGTAATTTCATGGATCACTGACATTGTCAGCATTCGTATCATGACTATGTACGTACATACATAATACACACATACAGAGGCCTACATACATACATACATACATACATACATACATACATACATACACACATACATACATACATACATACATACATACATACATACATACATACATACATACATACATACATACATACATACACATGCATACATACATGCATACATACACATACACAATATTACACATACACATACATACATACACATATACATAGGCCTACATAGGCCTACATACATACATACATGTACATACATACATACATACATACATACATACATACATACATACATACATACATACATACATACATACATACATACATGTATGTATGTAGGCTATGTATAGTATACATACATAGCCTACATGCACAGCCTACAAACATACAGACATATACACAACTTACATACATACATTTCGTTTTATAGACATTTTGCATCTACAGTAATGATAAAAGCATAAAACGAATCACATATTCCCACGTAAATGCATGAGCCGCACACTGTCGAACTTACCCCAATTAGAGGTGTCGAACTTACCCGAACTTGGGTGGAAGTTCGACAGGTCACTTATTTTTCTACCCACTGTGTATTGAGCAATATGCGTCTTAACAGCCTACTTTTCATTGGCATTAGACCTAGCTCAAGCATCAACAACAAGAAAATCTCCCTCGAGATGAGAGATATGCGAATAAACTTTTCACATGATTTTACATTGGGCAATCGGATGCATTGATTACTTATCAGGTGCACTGATTTAGCTTAGGGTTTAGCGGATTGCATGGGGTAAAATTTTAATCTAAGTTGGCCAAAAAGACAACTAAAAAAAGCTTTATTAAAAAATATATCCAAAAATGACGTGTCATTAAAGCTCGTGAGTAAGTAAGCAAAAAGGTTACGACTGTCGAACTTCCCTCCAGTGTCGGACTTCCCCCCAAGCACTCTATACAAGTCACGTTTGGCATGATGTGCAGAAAGAATTTGTAGACCCTGTTATAAGTAATGGAAGTTACCCTAACCATAAAATAATAAGTATACCCTAACTCTAAACCTGAAAAAATGTAAAACAAAACAACAACATGTAAGTCAAAGAAACTCGAGACAATGAGAGTCAAAATATCTTGAAGTAAAGACAACGTGCGACCTGGTGGCTGATCGGCAACGCGCTCGCTCACGGAGCGGAAGGTTGCGGGTTCGACTCCGGGTAACGACCTTGGGCAAGTTGTTTACGCACACGTGCCTCTGTCACCAAGCAGTATGATTTGGTACCGGCGTAAGCTGGAAAGTAAACGGCAAGTCCTGCGATACACTGGCCCTGTGTCCAGGACCTTGTGAATCGTCCATTGCTGGCTCAGGGCCAAGAAAAGGAGACGAGCGACTCACCAACGGGCCTTCGGACCTCGGACGACTTTACTAAAGACAACTTAGTCAAATAGACAGACAGGAAATGGAGAGGTAAAACTTGGAAACAGAAAGCAATGAGCGGAAGATTCGAATAAAGATCGTTGTTTGTTGTCTTTTCCACTTCTAGTTTTACAACGGTAAGTGATTTGTTCTGACGTTATGTTGGTATAGGACGAAAAGAAGGACAAACAGACGGTCAGACGGACAGACAGAAAGACCAACGGACGAATGGACGGACGGGTGGATAGATGGATGGACGGATGGATAGACGGATAGCTAGATGGATGGACGGATGGATAGACGGGTGTTTCTTCCGAAGCATTAGCACCGTTCTCACCGCGATGCATCCGGCCAATCGAGAGATGACGCTTTCCGTCGGAGGAACATTTGTATACCACCGAGATCCACTGATGAAGACCACTGCAACACAAACACAACACACACAGAAGGTGAACCATCAATGCAGATCACACTGACAGGCGTTCAGATGCGACACATACGGCAACGCCCACGATGATGTTGACGACGATGAAGATGATGAAGACTGCAATGATGATGACGACGACCGTGATGATAACGCTGAATTATGCGGACGGCGATGATATTTTATATATATATATATATATATATGTGTATATGTATATATTATATACAGGGTGCGGCAAAATAAAGTAATCCCCTACGATTTTTTGACAATATCTTGGCCAAAAATCGAACTTTTCAGATCCAGTTTTACGGGCTTGAAAGCAATTCATATCTACGTGCAATAGACAAATTTCATCGCCATATGTAAAACAGAACAAATGTTATATCACTTTTAGTGAGGCTACCCACCGTTTTTTGACGATTCAAAAACGCGACGCAACAAAAAGTGACAAAAACCAATTTAGTTATTCTGGCCAATATCTTGGCCGGAAGTACGAATTCCGAAATGAAAACTTGACAGTCTTAACGACAATTCATATCTACACATGATGGCCAGATTTCAGCAAAATATTTCAAACAGAATAGCAGTTATGGCACTTTTAAGGAGGCCACCCCCACTTTTGAGGTTTCAAAGATCGAACGTAGCAAAAAGTATCAAAAGCACGATTTTTTAAAGTCTCATCACAAACAATTGTTATCAGATAGCCTTGATATTGCCAGATGATTATTATTATTACTATTTAAAAAAGAAACAGGGTACCAGCGTAGCTGCACGTCACTGAAAAGTCACTTAGCAAGATGACTGTCAAACTGGCAAATAAGGAATCTGTCAGATTAATCAACAGGTCCATCAAGAACTTTGTAAAGAGACTCAAAAGACGTTTTGACACTGGTGGTGGGCACATTGAACACAAGTTGTGAAGCACTACCAAGTTCATTTGACAACAGTTATTTGAGATGAGACTTAATGAAATCGTGTTTTGTTACTTTTTGTTGCGTTTGGTTTTTGAATCGTAAAAAACGGTGGGTGGCCTCACTAAAAGTGGTATAACTTTTGTTATGTTTGAAATATTTTGATGAAATCTGGCCAACATGTGTAAATATGAATTGTCTTAAAATCTGTAAAGATTCATTTTGAAATTCTTACTTCTGGCCATGGTATTAGCAAAAAAAACTAACTTTGATGCGTTTCGTTTTTGAATCGTCAAAAAACGGTGGGTGGCCTTACTAAAAGTGATATAACTTTGGTTTTGTATGATATATTTTGTTGAAATTTGACCATTGTACGTAAAAATGAATTGTCTTTAAGACTGCAAAGTTTCAGCTAAAACGTCTTATGTTTGGCCAAGATATGTGCTAAAAACCGTAGGGGATTACTTTATTTTGCCGCACCCTGTACACTTTTACAGGTAGAATTAGATGGATTAAAACTGACCAATCGCGATGATCATAAGGATGGCTGGAATTGCAAATGCGATAGCATAGCAGCTCGTGCTGAAGCAGTAGACATCTCCTGTTACAGTAGACAACAGCCAGAACAGCATACATGTATAGCAACAGAAGAACAACTACAGCTGCAGCTCTCATGCAGTCTATTGGGCGCTATAGAAGTCAAGCAAATTTCTCTCCACTTCATTCCTCATGTAGTTGCTATGTTGCTACTGTAAGTAGACAACTGGTTGTTTTCTACATAAAAATTCTCTCTTCGGAATGACGATTAGAATATTCTACTTAAGCAACATCATTAATTTGCTCAACCAGACGAAGACTTCGGACAACCTCCTACTCCTCCTCCTCTTCCTTCTCTCTCTCTTCCTACTGTTAAGTTCGGTGTCTCCGGCATTCATTCATTCACTCTTCCACTCATTCACTCTTCCACTCATTCACTCTTCCACTCATTCACTCTTCCACTCATTCACTCTTCCACTCATTCACTCTTCCACTCATTCACTCTTCCACTCATTCACTCTTCCACTCATTCACTCTTCCACTCATTCACTCTTCCACTCATTCACTCTTCCACTCATTCACTCTTCCACTCATTCACTCATTCACTCTTCCACTCATTCACTCTTCCACTCATTCACTCTTCCACTCATTCACTCTTCCACTCATTCAGAACACTTACATAGCGCATTTTCTAGATGGCTACTCAGAGACACCGCGATCTGCGTCGTCTGCCGTCAGAGTCAATAGGAGACGAGTAATAATAATGTGACAAAGATGTTTGAGTGAAAATGTTAATCGACATTTCATTCGACATGAAAAACGAAAGAAGAGGCAAGTGAGACTGGCCTCCCTCTCGTTGGTTGGCTGACCCCTTGGGTCTACTGCATAAGGCAGAAAATCAAAAGGCAGAAAATCAAAAGGCAGAAAATCAAAAGGCAGAAAATCAAAAGGCAGAAAAATAATAAGGTAGAAAAATCAAAAGGCAGAAAAATCAAAAGGCAGAAAATCAAAAGGTAGAAAAATCAAAAGGCAGAAAATCAAAAGGCAGAAAAATCAAAAGGCAGAAAATCAAAAGACAGAAAATCAAAAGGCAGTTATTTGCATTAAACAAACAATAATGTGACCTCAGAAAATGAAAAGGCAGAAACTGAAATGGCGGACAATACGAAGGCATTGATAGAGAACTGAAACAGTGGACACCACCTCACTTTTGTAAATGGATGCCTGGATGCCTTGAACCGGCTGCTTTGAAGTAATTTGTATGAAATCAACAATCAAAATACAGGGTCAGTTACTTGCAATACATACATAGGCCTAAACAGTAATCGTACCAGACTTTGTCAAAACAGATGCTGTTAAGTAATTTTAAGTAAATAGACGTTTCGAACTTTCTGCCCTGTGTGTCGTATAGTGTTTATCGCGACATACATGTATGTAAGCTCCACTTTGCAGCTTAAATATAAATGCACGATTACTTTAAACTTGCTGAAACTGATTAATCGGTTTACCATCGAACATTATAGCATTACAGGCCGATTTGTATGTTTTGAAATAGTTGGTGAATCAGGACATTTATAACGCAAATGGCGCATTATATTTGTTGTGTTCTAGCACT
>OX243828.1:67830-107840 GCA_945859605.1 Lumbricus rubellus
AAAAACTGCAACTCGAAAGAAAAAAGGTCAGTCACTGAAATGGAAAGCTCACAACATAAAACCTGTTGGCGTGACTTGCTCTTCTGTCTTCTCGGAGCCATCTGACGGCCTCACTCCTTTGGATTATTTCAAGCAATTTATCGATGACGACATAATCCAGAACATAACGAACCAGACAAACCTGTATTCTGTCCAGCAGACTGGAAGCTTGTTTGGTGTGACAAGTGAGGAGGTTGAACAATTTATAGGTATCCACATACTTACAGGCATAGTGAAGATGCCCAGTTACAGGCAGTACTGGGCAGATGATACCCGTATTTCTACCATAGCTGATGTGATGTCACGGAATCGTTTCGATAAGCTACGATCTCTTCTGCACGTGAACGATAATTCAAAAATGTTGCCTCGCACCGAACCAGGCTACGACAAGCTCTTCAAGGTGCGACCATTCATTGACAGCTTACGTAAGAACTTTGCTAAAGTTGAACCAGAGGAATATAATTCTGTTGACGAAATGGTTATCCCTTTCAAAGGCCAAAGTAGCCTGAAACAATATATCAAGAATAAACCACACAAATGGGGCTTCAAAGTATTTGCACGGGCCGGATCAAGTGGCTTTTGCTATGACTTTGAAATTTACGTTGGAAGGGGCACAACACCCACGGAAACACAAATCGGAATTAGTGGTGAAGTAGTCTTACGTTTGACTGAAGGTTTACCAGCAGGAGAAAATTACAAAGTTTTTATGGACAACTGGTTCACATCCTACCAGTTGATTCTGGAACTACAAAAGAAAGGGTTCCTGGCAGTTGGCACAGTTCGTGCGAATAGGATTCCTGGGTGTATTTTCGAGAAGGATGAAAACATGAAGAAAAAAGGGCGCGGATCGTATGACTTTCACCTTGAACAAAACAGCAACATCATTGCTGTAAAATGGTTTGACAACAAGCCGGTGCATCTCATATCGTCTTACGCTGGAATCAATCCAATTGGCCTCGCTCGAAGATGGTCACTAAAAGACAAAAAATATGTGATGGTGAATCAGCCGCATATTGTCAAAGAATACAACCGATTCATGGGCGGAGTTGACCTTCACGACATGTTGGTTGCTCTGTATCGAATAAACATCAGAGCAAAACGCTTCTATTTACGAATCATATTCCATATGATCGATGTTAGTGTTGTCAATGGATGGTTGTTGTACCGTAGACATCGCACACTTGCTGGAGAGAATAAGTACATGAGTCTCATCGATTTCCGCTCAGAAGTTGCTCGCGCATTGATGACTGCAGGTAAGACCATGACCAAGAAAAGGGGACGGCCTTCAATGGAAAACGCATCATTGCCAGAATCAGTACCTGCAAAGAGAGTACATTTTGTGAAACCAATCAGCAACGTTCGCTATGATAAAATTGAGCATTGGCCTGAACATTCATCTGTCAAGCATCGCTGTGCAATGTGTAAAGTCGCGAAGTCTCGAGTTCGTTGCATAAAATGCAATGTTGCACTGTGCTGCACAAAGGAAAAAAACCACTTTGAAGCTTACCACAAGCATGAGTAGAATCTACCATGGCCAGTTATCGCTGTACTTTGACTTTAGGCATAGAACATTGAACTGAACTGGCAACTCCCGTTGGGTCCAAAAGTACCCTTTTCACCATTTATTAATTAAATGTGATAAAATAATTTTTTTTATAGTTCTAGCTTATTTTAGGTGGGAATGATGAGATTTAACCCAAAAATTTTTTTTCTGATGGCTAGAATTAATTCGGGCTGGAAAGGGTAGTTATGGTTTTTGCTCAGTGGTTTCGCCAAACCCTAAGTGAAGTCCTTAGTTAAGTCATTAGTTAAGAGTAGTGTTGTTGAAAGTATCGGGCAAATGTACTTAAGCAAAAGTAAAAGTAAAATGGACTTTAATTACTTAAGTGAATATAAAAGTACTGATTCTAATGGCGATGAAATACAAGGCTCATTCTATGAACAGGAGCTACAGAAGACGACTCAAGAAATATTTAGAATAGAAAAGATTATCAGGAAACGTGGGAAGAAATCACTCGTCAAATGGTTAGGACACCCAGACTCGTTTAATTCCTGGATTGATAACGATAACTTGTTGACATTGTGAGACGATTATGGAAAATATTTTCTGTCATTTTATATACACAAGAAAAAAATTTTTTGCACTAATTCATCGATACTGCAGGTGATTCCCGGCCGGCGTAATCATCCAATGACTCATCATCGATACTGCGGTGATTTCTAATAGTATCGATGATGAGTCATAGGCGCGCTTGAGGTGGTTTGGCTTCGTGATAGGTAGGCCTAGGTGTTTTAACCCAGATAATCCCCACGTCCTATATGTAGGACAGTTAGTTTTTTGTCTATGCAATAATATATAATAACATCTCTGTGTTATATTATACTCTTTTTTACAAGGAAGATGTATTTCCTGTACGTTGTAATGTTTGTTGTTGACTTTGCTTGCGTTGTCATATCAGAGAAAAAAAATTTCAATTCGAAGAAAATCGGAATCTGAGAAATCGTCGATATGCCTAGAAAGAGGTGGGTGTACACTATTTCATGTGAAAACTAAAAAGATTATAACTATTTCTAAATTACCTACAGGTATGAAGGTATGCATGAAAATTATTAGTCCTTTGTTAGTCAATATTACCAGGCTTTGGCAGGGATCGTTAGTACACCGTCCTACATGTAGGACGCTGGGACTATGTACAACATATTATTTGGAAATTGTTTGTCACTTCATCCAATTGTTTTAGGGTCAGGGCTAGTTCCATGGGTTGGTATTAGGGGTTGGTATTAGGGTCATAATGGTCATTTTGAACAGGTGGGTCTGCCTAATATGCCAAAATATAAATTTTTATGTTCTTACTGTTGTTATATTTCTGGTAGCCTATATGGTATTGGCTTACAGACTAGTAACACAATGTATTAGAAATTTTTTTCTTGTATTTTTACAGAACGACAAACTTCATGAAGTGATGACCATGCTGGAGGATGATCCAGATTCTGTGCCAGCTGCTGGAGTAGGCCTAGACATTGTTATACTGCCACACGGTAATGCATGTGCAGAAGTAACTGATGAGGATTCGGGAGATGAGGAGACGGTAACCATAAACAACCTGCCTCCAGGTCAGTTGCGTGCCGATGCTGAGACGCAACGTCCACCAGATGACGACAGCATGTACAGTAACTGACAGTGATGATGGTGCGCGTCACCTAGCTGCATCCAGTCTTCCTCCAGCAAAGAAGAAGATGAAGGTCCAATGGTCTATACATGGAGAAAAGGTGATTTAGCGCTTTCTCCGATTACATCAAGGACTTGGAACCCGAAAGATGTCATTGAACTTAGGGAATCACCAGTTCTTTCTCACCTTCTTTGATGCTGAGGTCTTCGGCATGATCGCGACTCAAAGCCTGTACCGTATTTCAGTAAGAGGAAAGAAGTGGTACTTCCCTCTGATATGTCACTGTATCGATTTGGCTGAGCAAAATGCCTGGTAACTCCACCAAGCTCGCAAAGGATCACTGGATCATCTCCAGTTCCGCCGTCGCGTAGTAACCGCTCTACTGGAGACCAATGCCAACTCATCAAAGGGTGCAGACTGAACATGTCGACTCCAGATATGATCGATTAGACCATCTCGTGGAGCCGCAGGAGAAACAAACAAAGATGTCGACACTGTCATCAAAAGTGCACCACAGCAAGTGCAACATTGGATTGCACGTGAAGTGTTTCATTGACCATCACAAGAAATGAACAAAGTCTAGATTAACTCTAGGCAGAAGTCAAAATAGTCATAATAATGTCATCTTATCATTTGTGAGGAAAATAGATGTACATTATTGCTGTAAACAAAAATCTATGATAATATTCATATTTGGAAACTTCATGTGTTGTATGTTCCCAGCGTCCTACATGTAGGACGGTAGATTTCCAAGTAACCATGTACAGCAAACATGAAAATACATTTTCCCCCTCTATTTTGTATTTATTTCTATCAGATTATTCACAGTAATGCCTAAAACTATGAAAAAATATACCGTGGGAACATCTGGGTTAACCATACTTCTAGGTTTGTGCACGACGGATCGAAACTATTGGAAATTCCCTGGCGTTTTTCCTTGGCTATTGGTTGATGCTGGTTATTGGTTGTTGTTGGTTACGGTGATTTTTAACCAAGGCTATGGGTTATTAAAGGTTTTTAACCTATTAGGTGGACGATTTGAACCTATGTCTTGGTTAAATGAGCTCGTATATCCACTTGCTATCTACTATTGTCCATCCCTTCTGGGTCTCCCCTTCTTAACCAATTTATGTTAAAGTATTGTTCACTGTCATAATTGTATCATGTTTGTTTGTTGCTTTGGTTCAAAAAATAAAAAAACAAACATAGCCAGACGAAAGAAGACATGACTGGTTAAAGCAAGTTCCATCATAAATATTATTATTTCCTTAGAAACTACAGATAACAATATTATTATTGTCCGACCACTGCACTCAGTAGAAACTCTAATACTGTCGTCCAGCTAGAATCTTTGCCACTAAGCGATCTATGGGTCGTCATGAACGTGACCTTTATCAATAAATCAATCAAATATTTTTATTTTGCAACCAATATACATGAAAAGTTCACACATCTTGCACGTTGGTTAAAAAAAAGAGAGGCCCTAAAGGGAATTTAAAAATCCCGCTGTCTAGGGACACCAACTAATATCTTGAGTTGATGATGTGAGGTGGCCATGACGAAGTCTTTGCAAAAATCAACATAGTGACCGACAAAAAAGATAAAGCAACTTATAGAACGGAAGAAAAAAACCCAGGAAACTGAAAAGCACAACGCTGCTGAGTCACAAACATTAGTGAAAAAGAACAAAAAGCTTAACTAGGCTACCGAACAGAGATCAACTGCAATGCACACACTGAGCGAACACTAAGCTTATACTTTTACTTGGTACCTTCTATTAGAAAGGCGCTAAATTTCTTCTTAAATGCCCAAATACTGGGGCTCAATTTTATTTCCCTTGGAATTTTTTCCCCAAATGGTGATCCCAGTAGACTTAATAGAAAACCGTCGCGTGTTAGTGCGAACAAATGTTCGGCGGTAGGAAGAAGAGTATCTAGTAAAATGAGAATGAACCTGGGATGAAAGCTGAAAATAATTTTTGTGTATAGGTGGCAGAAGGCTACGATCAAACCGGTACATAAATTCCTTTAAACTACATCCATATGGAGGATTAAGTTTTTCATTGATCACATCCTGATTCTTCCACTTCTCCATACCTCCCACGCCGTTAAACTCTTCCATCTGAATTTCCTGGCTTTACCTTTGCAACCACGGTTCATGACCTTGGTGTCCAACTTGATCAAGAACTCACTTTTGCTCCTCAACTTCACCGTCTTGCACGAGACTGCTTTTATCAGCTGCGCCAGCTTCGCACTGTCATCCGTTCTCTTACATCTGCTACTACTCTTACTCTATTGTACTCTATTGTTACATCTCGCATTGACTATTGCTCTTCGCTCTACATTGGCCTCCCATCCAGCAAATTGACTTGTCTTGACCGGGTGTTGTGCTCTGCTGCGCGCCTAATTGGGAAAATCCCTAAATACGGTCATGTATCAAACTACATGCTTGATGTACTTCACTGGCTCCCTATTCGCCAGCGTATTGAGTTCAGGGTGTCAGCAATGGTATGGCGATGTTGTCAGGGCCTCGCCCCAATTTACCTCCGAGAGCTATGTAGCCTTACATTGGGTATCCAAGGACGTCGTCAGATACGCTCTGCTGATAAGGGAGTCCTCTTGGTTCCTTTTGCTCGTACTGCTACCATGAAGAATCGAGCCTTTTCTGTGGTTGGTCCGGTGGTCTGGAATAGCCTCCCTTTTGAGCTGCGCCTACACCCTGGGACTCTACCATGATCGTTCCTTGCTAAACTTAAAACTGTTCTTTTGGGCGCGCTGTAGTCGGGAGCGCCTCTGAGTAGTTTTTACTTGAAGGAGCGCTATATAAATGTCCGAATGAATGAATGAATGAATGAATGAATCATCGACTATAATATAGCCATCTGTCTTACTCCTCGTCTGAGTCGTCTCCGGATCCTGACCTCTGCCTATCGACTTTGTTTTTATTGTGCGCCTGTGAAAAGCTGGTTTCTGCGACTTCGCTTTTGTGGGCGCTATAATATACATTCCAAGTTTACTATTACGATTACAATCACGAACGCGCTTCATCAAATAAAATTATGTGGCACGACAGAGAGAGGTGGGCGTCTGATGGATATTGTATTATAATATTTTTTTCTTGCACTGACCTGCGCTTTCCGAGCCATGCGTCAGCCATGACTGCTCCGAATAGAGGAGTAAAGTATGAGCCAACAAGGAAGCCATGGTAGATGGCGGTTGCAGTCGACTTCGAAAGACCAACAGCACTCCACAAGTAGATAACAAGGATCGCTGAACAAATTGACAAACACACACGTATCATTGCCCTACACGCACATATACAAATATACACACGCACGCACACATAGCCTACACGTGCGCACATACACATGTACGCACGCACACATACACACGTGCACTTGCAGAAAAAACGGACAGATAGGACAGATACGCGAAACAGGCGACATGACAGAAAGCATAAGGTGCAATTTTCTGTCATTCAGTTTTCTGTGCTGAAATATTATTAAACAAGTCAACATGCAAAGCCAACCGGCAAAAAACTTGAGACGCCTTTAAAATCTGATGAATAACAACGGCCAGATTGGTAGATAACAGAGCAACAATTATAGACAAAACATTATTCTGTCCTTATATCCGTTCCTCTGTTCGGTCTTTGAAATTCCATTCTACGTCAGTCCTTCGGCCAATTCTACTTTTGTTAGTCCTTGTATCGGATTGACGAAATGATTTACAGACTGGGAAGAGACTCAATGCATTCGTCCTTACCTCTCATCCCGTAAAAAGAGAATCGTTCGCAGAATTCATTCGCCAGAATGAAGACGACATGCTTCGGATAGTCGGTGAAATATCCGACCTACACAGCACAGCCGAATACCAATGCAAAAGATGAGGTTCACATATTTAAAACTGAATTAATCAATCAATTTAGTCTACTGTAGCCATGAACTATAAATTATTTGTAATACATTGACTCACAGTAGAAATATGGTGGTGATAAGGAATGTCCACGAAGATACCAGTATTAAAGAAATCAATCCAAAGGAAGGAAGAAGAGACGAGTCAAGATGTTTGTTGAGAGTAAATTCAGAATTGGTAAGTGGCAGGAGTGTGATCAATGTCAGAAGTTATTTTAGAGTATCAACCATTCTGTCAGTTTCGTCATTTCTTATTCCATGAAATTTTTTAAAACGTTTTAGAAATCATGTAGAGTCGTTTACAAATCCTCTATAAAATGTCATTTGTCTTTTTAGCATCTCTTCTATAACAGGCCTCATGCAAAGGAATCAAACCGCTTCCGAATATTTTGTATATGCAGATCAGAAGAAACACGAAGTTTTAACAATTATAGACGACTTTGACTTTGACGTTGACTTGCTTAGAGTCGCCTGTATTAACCTGCTTTGATTTAGAAATGCACAGTATTGCAAGAACACCTTTTCTAACGACTCCCGATTCTCAACGAAGAGGGAAGGGTCAACAATCATGGTCGACTGCAATTATAGCTATAGTGCTGGACGCTGAAGAGCTGGAGATGAAGACGGCGGCCAAGTGCCTCCTTAGACCTGTTTAGAAAACTTTATACCTCCTTAGACCTTTATAGACTTCCTTAGACCTTTATCGACCTCCTTAGACCTTTATAGACCTCCTTAGACCTTTATAGACCTCCTTAGACCAGGGGTTCTCAAACTTTATTTTTATTGTACCCCAAGTAAAAAAAATTGAATGGTGGCGTACCCCCAGCAAAGTCAGATCAGGAACCAAATGCCATTAGCGAAGTTGACCCTTCCCTCTTCGTTGAGAATCGGGAAGTCAACGTCAAAGTCAAAGTCGTCTATAATTGTTAAAACTTCGTGTTTCTTCTCATCTGCAACTTTGGACAACAACCGATCAGATTCAAGATAAAGCTCCGCCGAACCATTCCTTTATCATGGTGTCCAGTAGACAATTAGCCTACCTATAATGCAAGAATAAAAAATCCCTCAAAGGTTCTTGGGACTGGTAATTGATTTGATACATTTTCGTGTCAATAATCCCACCGCACTTTCTCGTCCAGTAGCTCTAGATTTTGAACAAGTTTATAACCCGCTGTATTTATAGCAGAATGAGACAAAAACTTTCTAGCGATTCTAGCGAATAGGCCTAAGTTTATGATCATGGTCGACTGCAATTATAGCTATAGTGCTGGACGTTGAAGAGCTGGAGATGAAGACGGCGGCCAAGTGCCTCCTTAGACCTGTTTAGAAAACTTTATACCTCCTTAGACCTTTATAGACTTCCTTAGACCTTTATCGACCTCCTTAGACCTTTATAGACCTCCTTAGACCTTTATAGACCTCCTTAGAGTTCTAGGCTATAGTTCTTCATACACACATCTCTAAAATTCTCAAAGACGTCAGCGAGCAGGAGAACATCACTCACATTATATAAATCATGGTATTCTCTAAATGTTTTAAATCCAAACTCATTCCATACCACCTGCGCATGGTTGTAGTCTTCGTCGCTAATGCCCGAGTCGTTAGGCCCTAAGTCTCGAATAGAATGCCGACTTTGGTGGTAGTTCTGTTTCGTTCAGTCGATCGACGGAATCAACATAATCGTAAGGATACGCTCCTTCTCTAAGCAAGAGATCGAGCTGTTTACAGTATAGTGCTTGCTTATATTATTGCAATGGTCTTTTCTTAGGTTCTTCGATAAAGCATCGAGGCTGGAAGCCATAAATCTAAAACTATCGATGAAGTGTAATTCTCGTTTAACCTCCACTTCCTTATTTTCTTTATTTACAAACTTATCGACTACAACTTCTCTGCTAAATGAGATATACTTTTCTTCGTTGCAGGGAATGCAGTTAATCTTTTCATTATCATCACCTCTTAATTTCTTTACGAATAGATGCCTGTCACAACCGGATAAATTGTGAAATAGTAGCCTACAGGAATAAACTTGGGGACTTTATAGGCCTATTTCAAATTACAGCTGTTATGAGCAGCGCCTCTGAATTTACCGCTTAAATGACAATGGTCTCGAACTCGATCATTATCCAGTTCGCCTTCGCAAATGTGGCAAACAGTTACTGTAGCCGAGTCGTATAGCTCCTTGTCTTATCATTTTCTTCGGAAATTTAAATCGATTATAATTATCTTTTATATTCTCTATAAGAGTGTCTACACATTTCTGTGCCACATCATCGTCTTCGCTCTCCGCTGTGAATGTTACGGGGGCTTGTGAATATAGGTCATCATCAAAACATTTTATATAGCAACAGAAAGAACTTGTAACGTGTTTTTGGTATTTGTTGGTGTAGGACATGCTGGGATTTGGTTGACAAGTGCCTATAGGCTTTATGAAACTTTCGAAATCGGCGTACACTACAAATGGGACTCTCATCGTTCTATGATAATTTTTAAAACTCAGCATAGTTCCTGGTTCTGGAAGTTCTATCTTTTGAGCATCGTGCTGGGAACAGTACTCGATGTGTTTGTGAAGCGAACCTATCTCTCTATATCCCTGTAATCATCTTTTACAATAGTGCATTGAATGAATGGACTTGTCTGTTTGCACCGCCATCATTCTATTAAAGTTCTTTATCCAACAATAATGCTTCTTTTCTCCATCAGAAATGAGTAATAGATCAACACACCAATGATCGATTTCATGCTTTGATAAATATAGTGGGAATAGGTTAACATCTTTCTCATAACCAAAAACATTAATACTAATATTATTATTTCTCTCAAACTTACTTGTCACATTAGCATCCGCTGCTACTGGGAATTCGATACCGGACCAATTAAGTTCCTCAGACTGCTTGGTTAATTCTTTCGTAATTCTTTCTGGATGTTCCTCAACGGGGTTTAAGGCTCTAGTTAGCACCCTCTACCGTGTATTGTTTCGCGAAGCCCTTGATGGCCGAAGCCGTTTGATGAATTTCAAACTTTGATTTATTCATTATTTTCCTAAAATATGAAGTAATTTTTGTTTGCATTACCCCCAGCTTCTCCTTTACGATTTTCATTGGTTGCTTAGGTATGTTCTTTTCAATCGCCTTGGCACATGTATTAATCGCTAGTTTAGTTTTGCTGAATAATTTTTGTACTGTCGAGGCTGGTATAGGCGCTTGTGTTGGGATTTCAATCTGCAAGTTGACATTTAGTGAGATTGGTGTAAAATATGGGGGGATTAGTGTTTGAGCCTCGTGAGCTTCAATTTTAGCAAACAACTCCGCTTTCCGCAGTCTCGTGTACCCAACCAAGCCGCTCTGCTTGGCGATTTTTCTTAATTCAATAACCGTTTTCTTCGAGAGTTCCATTTTATATTGAAACGGCATTCCTTTAAGCTGTTTTTGAAAAGTATTTTCAGTCATTTTATATACACAAGAAAAAAGTTTTTTTGAGCACTAACTCATCGATAGGTCCTACTGCAGGTAATTCCCAGGCGGCGTAATCATCCAATGACACATCATCGATACCGCGGTGATTTCCAATAGTAGGCCTATCGATGATGAGTTATAGGCGCGCTTGAGGCGGTTTGGCTTCGTGATAGGTAGGCCTAGGTGTTTTAACCATACCTCTAGGTTTGTGCACGCCGGATCGAAACTATTGGAAAGTTCCTAGTTATTTGGTTGATGTTGGTTATTGGTTGATGTTGGTTTTGGTTATTTTTTAACCAAGGCTATAGGTTTGTGCACGCCGGTGATTTTAACCCGTTATGGACCAAAACTTTATTAGGCAAAATTTTTATAAACTGCGATGATATTTTGGACCATAAAAATAATGTTTGAACGTATGCATTGTGTTTTTGGATAAATCTCAAATAACATATGCAAAACGGCATATGTTCGTTTTACGAACATTGGGCTAATAGGCTACTGACAACATGCGGCATATCGACCTTGCAGGAAATGACATCACACCCCAATAAAGTGCTAAAAACAGAAATACAATTCATGCATGCATACATACATTGTACATACATACATACATACATACATACATACATACATACATACATACATACATACATACATACATACATACATACATACATACATACATACATACATACATACATACATACATACATACATACATACATACATACATACATACATACATACATACATACATACATACATACATACATACATAGGCTACATAAATACATACATACGTACATACATACATACAAATATATACACACTACATGCAAAATATATACCGACAACTATACATGCATACATGAATGCATGCAAACATATATGCATGTAGACATGCATGCATTTACACTAACACATCTATTATAATTTATGCATACTTGCGTGCATACATCCATACATGTATACATACATGTACATACATACATGCGTACATACATACTTACATACATACATATATACACATAAAAATACGCATATGGATACATGCATACATATATGCAGGCATGCATGCCTACATACCGTACTTGCATACACATATGCATATATATATACATATACATATTCACACATAGACACACGCTCATACATACTATACATGCATACATACATACATACATGCTTTGCATACATACATACATACATATATACATACATATATACACACATAGATGCATACATACGGTACATGCACATATGCACATGCAGCAATGTATCCATACGTTCAAGTGTACATGCATACGTACATTCCTGTATGCATACATACATGCACGCATAAGTGCACGTATGCATACATGTATACTGTACATACATGCGTACATGCATAGGCCTACAAGCATAGGTCTACAATTTGAGCTGGTTTATACATGTCACTCAGACTTAGATAATAGATATTCATGTAGGCGTCTGTAAATCAACGTTGACTTGACATGACGCATCAGTAGCCTATTGGACCATTGTTCGTAAAACGAACATGACCCAGATATGAATTTTTTACAACTTCGTTTTTTACAGGAAAATTATACAAATGCCATGTGCTTTGTGACAAATATGTGCACTTTTAAAATGCATATCAGTTTGAGTGTTCTCGCACATCACACCAAAATAACAACTTTGCTGACAAAAGACGGCGATTATACGTAGTTTTGCAGTTTTTTGCATTAGCTAAAAACAGTTCAAAACTTAAAAAAACTATAATTTTTTCATTCTATCTGACAAATCAATCTTCCCGCTGACATAAAAACATCGGTACAGGAGATTAAAATCATCGCGTCACCCAAATTGACGTCTTCAAAAAATATGTTCGTAAAACGAACGATGGTCCTCAGGCCCGGCCTTAGGGCAAGGCGAGCGAGGCAACCGCCTTGGGCCCCGCGCTTCCTGGGGCCCCGCGCTGCTGGCTATAATTTTTTACTTTTACGATATTGACAATGATTACGTCGTATAAAACAACTGTTCTTGCAGTCATTTTGTCACGCGAATGTGACATGGTGATATGGAAAGAACGAAACTTCGCTAAACCTTAAGTCGAGTCACGGCTAGCCTACTTTTTACCGTTGACCTGCATGTAAAGTTGTCTCCAGAAAACATTAATTAGGGCCAACTCATTTTGCTTCAAATTTGCAAATGGACATCTACATACATTTTTGCTGGAGAGAGCAAAACATAATGATAGTGGTGACAATTTCAACGACTGCTTAGAGCCTTAGAAAATGCAAAACAGGAAATTTAGAACATGGATATTTTCAGAGAGGTGCGTAAATGTAGCCTAAATTTATCCGTTTCACTTTGTGAATAATTAGCATCATTAGTGCTTTGACGCAAAGAAATTTGTCAAAAGCCAAAACGCAGACCTAACATTCATCATTTGAAAATCAAATATGTATAGGCCACATCAATGTGGTTTGTTTTAAAATAGTGCTCTTAGCTCAAAAGAAATTTGGAAAACAACGTTAAGTGTCCCATCTCAGGTGACTCTCCCCCCACCAGTGCCGCATTGACAGGAAATCAACTACGTAAATTTAAGCTTGAGGACCCGCTGCTGCCTTGGGCCCCGCAAACCCTAGGGCCGGGCCTGATGGTCCTTAACGGGTTAACCAAGGCTATAGGTTATTAATAGTTTTTAACCTATTAGGAGGGTGATTTGAACCTATGTCTAGGTGTTTTGTCCCAGATTAACCACTTCCTATCTACTGAAGTGTCGCGTTATAATATCAAATGTCGTCAATTCCTAGGATTGATTTAGCAGTCCTTTCCCGCGTCTTGCTTTTTCAACTTCTGTTCGCGATCTTGTCATCGTCCTTGATCAGAAGCGTACATGTACCTTTGCACAACACATTCAACAACTCTGTCGTGACTACTGTAACACTATCAGTTGCGCCAGCTCAGAGTTGTCTCCCGCTCTCTTACGGTCTTGTCTCTGATTCTACCACTGCTCTTATCCATTCTTTTGTTGTCACCCGCCTTGACTACTGCTGCGGTCTCCAGTCTGAATAACCATCTTCCCAACCAATTGAGGGCGCTATATAAACCGTATGGAAAGAGATGCCCCATGGAATGACGGAGGATGAACAGAGATCGATTCTTTGAACTGGAATCGTCAGCTATGGCTGTGCATAATTTCCTTATTCAACATATTATATGCAACATCAGTGAAGACAATGCTATCATAGGCGCAGTGTCCAATAACAAAATTTCTTCGTGATTCAGATTTGATTCGAATCTCTTACCCCCCCCCCATTTTTCTTCCTCTTTTTGTGCTTTCTCTGCTCCTTTTGCTTCTTTTGTTCTTCTTGCTCCGTTTGCTCCTTCTACTCCTTTTGTTCCTTATTTTCCTGCACAATGTCCTCAACGAATACGACTACGACGACTACGACGATGATGTTGTTGTCGTTGTTGTTTAAAAAATCTCGATTGTCACAGGCCATGCTCTTCTCAACTGGGTATACATAAATAGGAATCAAATTAAATAATAGCCTTCTGTTTGAAATCTACTTCACGGACTTCCAACATTAAAAATTCTTCTGGAAACATGGAAATTAACTGGACTCATTATCCATTACACCGTAACGTATATTAACTATAATTTATTTCATTTTAATGTACCATGTCTGTAAACCAAAATGCGGTTGGCAATATGCCTATTGGGGAATTAAAGAATATTCTTATCTTATAATTTGACGCCGAACGAATAGGACGAAACGAATGGGTCGTGGGGATTTTGAAAGAAGGGAGGGGCCGGTACGTGATTCGCCGTCTAACCTTTTTTTGCTGCGACGCTGGTGATCCATTGGCAACGGCCACCCCGTCTACCTCCTCTCCTGACTTAGGCAATGCCTTCGCATCCTCGTCGATCTTCTTCACATCCGTCGCCATCATAAGGTTTGACGACGTTAACAGAAGAAGAAGAAGAAGACACACACACACACACACACACACTCATAATGACGTAATCATAACAGATCTCATGGATGACGTAATTCGAATTTCGCCTCAATATTTCAGTCTCAGAAGCATAAAGTATTTTGTTTTAATGCATTGAATTTGAAAATTATGAATAGGAGCCCTATATAAATTTCACTGCTGGCTGGGTGCGCCTCTGAGTAGTCTTTGCAGGGGTGAGGAAATAAATTTTCTGAAAACCCAAATTTCACGGGTGGCTTACCGGTGGAGGTCGGCGTATGGTGGGGTGTCGTGGGTGAGGTTGGGGTTGGGGAGTGGGGCCCGCTGCCACCCAACACACCTTGACCTGCAGGGTCCGGTTGGGGTGAAAGGGTGGAGTGAGGGGTGCAGAGAAATTTTCCAGAAACCCCAATTTCACGGGTGGCGTACCGGTGGAAGTCAGAGTGTGGCGAGGTGGGGTGGGGTGGGGAAAAGGTGGGTTGTCAGTAGAAGTGTGGTTGGGGTCCTGGGGTACGGAAGTAGAAGATTGGCCGGGAGCTGGGCGAATCCTAAATTTCTGGGCAACGCCAAGTACCCCGGCTAGTATACTACCGTATACCCAGAAGGGACAAGTCCCGCTAGACAGGGTCCCATTGAGTCATAAGGTTACTGATGAATGCTTGAACAGTTACTGTAGCCTAATTATTGTAATAATATGGCCGGAAGACTACCTACACTCCATCATGGTACTTAGTCTAATCAAATAGAAGCCAAACGCAACAAAATGTGAGGACCACCGCACAATCAGTCTCATTACACATGCGTCAAAGATCTTGATCAGAATATTAACAAAGAGGATACAAGCGAAAACAGATGCAATACATGAGATAGGAGATGATCAGTTCGGCTTTAGGAAGGGCATGAGAACTAGAGATGCAATTGGGTCGCTGAGAGTAATAACTGAACGAAGCTGCGAAATACATGTAGGAAAGGATGTATAATACATAATTATGTTTCGTAGACTACGAAAAGGCGTTCGACAGAGTGGACTGGAAGAAACTGATGAAGGCATTGAGAAGAGTTGGAGTGGACTGGAGGGATAGAAGATTGATAGGCAATCTGTATATGGGGCAAAAAGTACAGATAAGAATAGATGGAGAATACTCAGAACAGGGGAAGGTAGGAAGGGGGTGAGACAGGGATGCCCACTGTCACCATTGCTGTTTAACATTTGTATAGAAGAGATAATCAAAGAGGCATTGGAGGAACTGGAGGAAGGGATAAAAGTGGGAGGAATGTGGATCAGGGCATTAAGATTCGCAGACGATCAAGCAATGATGGCAGGAAGTCAGGAAGGGTTACAAACAATGATGGACAGACTGAACACAACATCAAAAGAGTATGGAATGAAAATCAACAAAAAGAAAACAAAGGTTATGAGAATAAGTAAAGGAGAGCAGAAGGTAGTCAAATTATACATTGATGGAGAAGAACTGGAACAAGTCACGGAATTCGCTTATCTCGGCAGTACTATTACGGAGGATGCGAGATGTCACAGAGAAATACAACGGAGGATTGTACTAGGAAAAGATGCATTTGAAAAGAGAAAAGAGCTACTTAGAAGTGGCAGTGGCGGCTCTACAGAGGAGGCCAGGGGGGCAGCTGCCCCCCTTGCTGAGCTCGTGCCCCCCCAGTTGCCCCCCCAGATTTTTGCGTCCAATTTATTGCAAAATGTGTTACATACTGCTTACTTATTTCAAGTTATTTGCTTAGACATAATTAAAGATTCACTTATTAATATTATATTTTCGCGTTAGTAATTATTACTGACACAACACTTACTTACTTGCTCATATATGATATATCTAGTCAATAATGGCATGCTCGTAAGTCTTTGGTATGAACTATGTATTTAGGATCGTTGGTTTATTTGCGTTGAAGCTCTTCCGGAAGTTCCGGCCATTGCGGTCAATCTTTCTTTCGCGGTCGGTTACAGAACTTTCACGTGTTCGTTAAGAATAACTTAAAATGAGTGATATTAGACAAATGTTCAGTAAACCGAAAAAGAGGGCTAGAAATGAAGACGAATCTGTGCCTAGGTTTAGCGTTACAAAGGAACCTTCTGCCGACATTTCATTAACTTTGGACCCTGTGGTGGTCACTTCAGAGAGCACGAGTTGCTCGATCGCGCTGTTGGACGATGAACTGCCCGACGATATCATAGATTTTGAATCGAATGTAGAAAATCTGGATGAATCTCAGGTGGGTAACTATATGTATAATGTGGTAATCGTTTTTTCATTTAAACGGACGAGCGGTGGTGCAGGTTCTCACTCGATCATTTCATTGCAAAATGAAGATGGCCGAGGCCATTAAACGGCCGCTACAGAAAATCGCTTTACCTTTATGTTAAATATAAATGTACACGCTTTTTATAGCAAAAGCTACTGTCAATCTAAATACTTAACTGTACCCCTTACTATAACTAACATTTGCCTTACTATTGTATGGCCTCGACGCTGACCTACACCACGCCTAAATAAAATTATAGTAATTAGGTAAGCTTATAATATAATCACTGACAGTTTGTAGGAGTTCTGCCAGTGCCATTTGAGGTTCCCCATATATGGAGTAGTCAGAATGTAATAATGTAAACTTGAGGACCGGCAATCACGTGAGTTGTGGTTCGTTAGTATTTGAGATTTCAGGGCTGCCTGGTGGGCCGCTAGTGACAGCCTTTACTGATAACCCATATTACATTGTACAGTTTGCTGAGTTTGAATATCAACATGTGGCAAATTGTAAATGTTGTCTTATTTGTTTATTACAGACATTTTCTGAAAGCCAGACTGGAGACGATCCTCCATTTATATCAGGGCAAGGGAGGCATGAAAGAAGTCCAGGTCCCTCTGACTTGTCATCAACACCTACTGATGCACCATCTCAACCCATCCTGAAACTGTATCCTGTAAAAGAACAGTCTGGAAGCAAGCGTTCTTTTAGATCAGTTTGGTTTTCTTTGTACCCGTGGCTAGAGTATTCACAGCTGAGAGATGCTGCTTTTTGTTTTGTATGTAGGCACTTTCCAGTTTTAGGTAAAGTAACTGAAGCAGCTTATACTTCTTTGGGTTTCAATAATTGGAAAAAGGCCCATGGTACTGGCTGTGGATTTCATCAGCATGCAAAGTGTGATAATCATGTGACGTCTATGATTATGTGGACCGAATTTAAGGAACTTAAGAATAGAAATCTTGGCAGCGTTGTTCAGTTGCAGAGTGAAGCTGCTGCCCAGCAGATAATTGAAAACAGACGTTATGTCATAACAGTGGCTGAAACATTGATGCTTACAGCAACTCAAAATTTGGGCCAAAGGGGGCATCGAGAAACAAATGCTGGACTGGGTGAAAATCCTGGAAATTTTAGGAAAATTCTTGAACTTGTTATAAGACATAACACTTCAATTTCAGAGCGGTTTAGGGTTGGTCCTTTGACAAACCGCTACACAAGCAAAGACATTCAAAATGAAATCTTGTTTACCCTTTCTGATATGGTTAGGGATCAGATAATAATGGAGGTTAAAGAGTCTATTTACTTTTCTATCCTTGTTGATGAAACAAAGGATATTAGCCATAAGGAACAGCTATCTTTTGTTGTACGCTTTTTTGCAAACAAGAAAGTTAATGAATGCTTTCTCGATTTCAAACCTGCAAATGGACTAGATGCAAAGTCATTGTCAGAGCTTATTTTGGATACTTTAAAGTCATATGGGTTAGACATTGGTTCATGTTTAGTAGGTCAAGGTTACGATGGTGCAAGTGTAATGAGTGGTGTAAATAAGGGTGTGCAGCAGTTGGTTCGGCAATCAGCTCCGCTGGCCATATATGTCCATTGCTATGCACACAAATTAAATTTAATTTTAGTTGATGCATGTAAATCTGTTTCAGAAGCTAGGGATTTTTTTGCATTACTTGAGAGATTTTATGTTTTTACTTCAAGTTCTCTGATGCACAAGAAATGGGTTGAAGCACAGAGTGAGTTATATCCTGGAGAACCGATAAGGCAGCTCCAGCGACTCAGTGACACTAGATGGGCATGTCGTGTAGTTTCTTGCCGTAACATTCGTGATCGTCTAGATGCATTGGTATATATGCTAGAGGATGTTGCTGGAGGGCGAAACGCTGAAAGGGCGGTTGAAGCTAGAGGCTTGTTGTTGTTGTTAGATTTTAAATTTGTGTTGTTTTTGCACTTATTTTGCGATATTTTGGGCAAGATACATATTGTATCAAATCAACTGCAGTCTTCAAGTGCTGACTTATCTGCAGCTGCAGACCTAGTTAAAAATTTAATTAGTTCTTTCAAGGAGAATAGGGAAGAGACAGGTACATTTATAAGCACTCTGTTCTTCAAAGCAGAAGAGCAATGTAGGAATTGTAACATTGAACCAGTATTAGCCAAACAGCGTGTTCGTAAAATGCCTAGGCGCTTTGATTGTTCTGCTGTTGATGAAAGCGTGGGGCATCGTTCTGAAGTGGACACACAGACTGCATTTAGGCAACATATCTACTATCCGGTTATTGATTGCATCATTTCTGAATTGGCAAGACGATTTTCTGACCATTCTCTTACTGTTATGATTGGCATTCAGGCGTTAACTCCAAAACACAAGTCTTTTCTAAATTACGATTGCATTGAGTCATTTGCTCACCTGTACAAAAGTGATATTGAAGATCTAGGCCACGAGATTCCTCAAGTAGGGCGTTTGTTGCAGCGTTCGGGTACATGCACAACCAATATGTCCACAACGGTAGACCTGGCTTGTTTTTTAGAACCATATAAACTTGCTTTTCATGAATTGTATAGACTTTTGAACATAGCTATTGTTTTACCAGTGACATCGGCAGCATGTGAACGTAGCTTTTCTACTCTGAAATTAATTAAAACATATCTGCGAAGTACCATGTCTGATGTTCGGTTAAGTAGTTTAGCAATGCTGTCAATTGAATCTGTTCGTGCAGAATCAATTAATATGGATGCTTTTGTGGACGAGTTTGATTCGAGGCACAACAATCGTAAACTTGCTCTTCATTAACTGTATGTACATGTATTGTGTCTAATTGATGTTTGAATTGTAAATTAAGTTATTCTGTTTTCAAAATTGATATTTATGTGTATAGCTTAAGGTTGTCGCTACCGTCGCTACGAAAGATAACTTTTCAGTGCCCTTCTGTGTGGATTCATGTATGTTGTGCAATAGGTTTTTATAGGCCAGGCTTTAAGCTGACCCCCCATAACGTCCCTTTGCCCCCCCATTGCCCCCCTGTTGGAAAAACCTAGAGCCGCCACTGAGAAGTGGAATCAATAAAGAACTGAAAAAGAGAATGGTAAAAACCTTAGTGTGAAACGTGATGCTATATGGATCGTAGTCATGGACTATGAGGATGGAAGACATCAAGAGAATAGAAGCATTTGAAATGTGGTTATGGAAACGGATAGAAAGAATCAGCTGGAGGGATCATGTAAAGAATGAGGAGGTATTGAGAAGAGTTGGAGAAAAGAGATCGATGATATACACAATTAGGGAAAGACAAAGAAGATGGGTAGGGCACACACTCAGAGGAGACTCGATGCTAAGAACAATCATCGAGGGAAAATTGGAAGGGAAAAGAACGAGAGGCAGACCAAGACAAAGACTGTTGGACTGGATGATGAAATGGACGGTTATCAGAAGCTGAAAAAGAATGCACAGAACAGGGAAGAATGGAGACGTCAAACATTCGAACCTGCCTAAGGGCAGAGAACAGAAAGAACAATTATTGTGACGATAAAATATTGGAATGTAGGCCCAGGGGCGGATCCAGAGGGGCCAATCCGGCCATGGTTCCCCCATTGAAAACTGCCATGGGACGTGCCCCTCCATTTGGTCTGAAATTAGCAATACAAATATGGGTGTAATTAATATTGGCTTCCCCCCCCCTATTCGAAAAACTGTATGGAACGTGCCCCCCCCCCATTTAGTTTTCAAGTTGAGGACTAAAAAAAGGTCATCAACTTTTTGGCGGATGAAATGGTATGATTTTCCCGAAAAATTTGACAGATTACTGAAAAAACAAAAAAGGTCATCAACTTTTTTTGGCGGATGAAATGGTATAATTTTCCCGAAAAATTTGGCAGATGACTAAAAAAAAGGTCCTAAAGATTTTTTGCGGCCGAAAAGTACTTTTTTCCTCAACGACTGGTCACTATTTTTGGAACTTTGGAAACAAATTCCTTTCTCCCGTCCAAGATCTAAGATTTTGGCCCCCCCTTTGAAACAGTTATGGATCCGCCACTGTGTAGGCCTACTGGAATTAGAATGAAAGATAATTAGTTATAGTTAAATGAATTGTTGATTGTGAATGCACGGACAAGTGTTTTAAAAATAATGAGTAAAACTGAGACAGTTCGAATATCATAGGGTAAATTGTTCCATAGTAGGGGACCTTGGTATTTGAATGAAAATTTGCGGATGTTTGTTCTAGCAAAACTACACATGTACAAGCACGATTACTTCTCGTATAATTTGTGGTTTGCAGGACATATACGATACTCCAGGCATAACGCACTCTAGAGTCCGTCATATCTACGCACGAATTTCTTTATAGAATCCGTCATAACTAGGCAGGGGCGGATCCAGGGGAGGGGGCAATCCGGCCATGGCCCCCACCCATTTAAAACTGCCATGGGACGTGGCCCCCCATTTGGTCTAAAATTAGCAATACAAATATGGGTTAGGCCTAATGGCATATTGCCCCCCTATTCTGAAAATCGTATGGGACACGTCGCCCCCCCCCCCCCCCATTCGGTTTTGAAGTGGAAGACTAAAAAAAGGTCATCATCAACTTTTTCGGTGGATAAAAAAGGTCATCAACTTTTTCGGCGGATGAAAAGTACTTTTTCCTTCAGTCGATGACCAATGACTAAAAAAAGGTCATCAACTTTTTCGGCGGATGAAAAGTAATTTTTTCATCAGCCGAAGACCGATTTTTTTGGACTAAGAACGAAATTTCGAAAACATTCTAACATGTCCCGTTCAGCATACGCTCTAAGATTTTGGCCCCTCCCGTAGAACAGTTCTGGATCCGCCACTGTAACTAGGCACAACGTAATGTGACGTCGGTGCTCGAAACCCGTCGTTTCTCGATTCCCCCAGATATTGCTAGAAGATGAATTAGGCAAGAATGTAGAATATTCTTCAATTCGGTGGACGACTATGAATTCGCCACAATTTGCGAAAATAACGGTAACCCGATTTTGATGCCGCTTGCAACAGTGATTCAGACTATATTCCTATTGAGATTTTTGCATTGTGCATGCGCCCAGCATACGCTCAGCATACGTGTGTCTGGCCTAGCATAGCCTACGCTCAGCATACGTATGCCTGCCTAGCATACGCTCGGCATACGCCCAGCATACGCCTGCTAGCCCAGCATACGCTCAGCATCCATGTGTTTAGTCCAGCATACGCTTAGCATACGCCCGTTTAGCCTGCCTAGGATACGCTCAGCATATGTATGCCTGCCTAGCATACGCCCGTTTAGCCTAGCATACGTATGTCTGCCTAGCATACGTCTACCTGCCTAGCATACACCTGTTTAGCCTAGCATACATCTACTTTGGCCTAGCATACGCGCAGCATACGCTAGCATGCATAGATGCCTTTAAGGGTATATAAGGAGGCTTGCACGCCTGTTTGGAAGCAGACGGATGGTCTAGCGAACGCGGTAAAACGTTACGGAAGTCACTGGGACCTGCAACGACGGTTCTACTCCTGGCGACGAATCTACTCCTAGCCTCGACGGTTCGAATCCTGGTGCTGCAGAAGCTGCTACGACGACGGTTCTACTCCTGGCGCTACGGAAGTCACTGGGACCTGCAACGACGGTTCTACTCCTGGCGACGAATCTACTCCTAGCCTCGACGGTTCGAATCCTGGTGCTGCAGAAGCTGCTACGACGACGGTTCTACTCCTGGCGCTACGGAAGTCACTGGGACCTGCAACGGCGGTTCGACTCCTGGCGTGTCCGCGACGAATCTACTCCTAGCTTCGACGGTTCGACTCCTGGCGAAGTTACGACGGCTTTCCTTGGTCCGCCGTAATACACATTGCCGATCCGTTCTGACAATATACCAGACAGAACCCGCCGTGCTATCGAACTCTGACGCTGCAGAAGTTGTTGCGGACTGCGGCGAACATTTCGAACTCTGGCGCTATTATAGAAGTTGCTGCGAACACTGCGAACTCTGACACTACAGAACTTGCTGCAACGACATTGCCCTGGCTGCTTCCTGCATTATCTCTGTCGTTTTCTTAATAAATGAGCATAAGCCTAGTCGGCTAGTCTTTGGTCTACAGCCAAAGCCTTACTGCACGGACTGACTGACGGTACCTTGACGACTGGGGTTGATACTCGGCTCCTGGTGTTTTCGCCCAACCCTGGTCCGCTACATTCCTTTATGGCCCAGCAAAATTGCAGAATAATCCGTTAGTAGTTTGTAAGAACTTCGATGGCACGATTAGTCATAAACTTTTTATTAGATTTTATCTCTCTACAATATTGAAGCAGTGAAACGAGTTCGACAGTTAGAAAAAGATTTATTCTTTAAAAGTATTTTAAATCAGAACAACCGTAGAATAGGACTGAATAAAAAAGTCAGAAACCGAACATTTGACAGGTTATGAGTCAATGCGTCACATTATTATTAGTAGAATAGGACTGAATAAAAAAGTCAGAAATCGACATGTGACAGGTTATGAGTCAATGTGTCACATTAATTAGTGACGTCTGTTTTGCTTCATACGCGCTGCTCCATCTGGCCTTCCTCAGCACCAGCAGAAGCAGCACCAGCAGCATCCTTAGGCGAAGCTTCGTTGCGGTCTGTGGTCTCGCTTCCCATCTTCTCCTCCTTTGACTTTTCCTCTCCGCCCACTCCCTTCTTCTTCCCGTCCTTCTCCTTCTCATCCTCTTTCTTCTCTTCTTTGGCTTCGGGTGACTGCTGAGTCGATGATTGGTTGGCGACGGGAACGTCGACGTATTTGTAGAAGAGAGAAAAGACGATGAAGACGATCGTTGTCGCGATCATCAAACAACCGTAGAGAGCGAACTCATACACCTACGACGACCAGTTAACATATTGTTATTATTACAGTCAACAATCACAGGCACACAGTGCAACGGGCGGTTAGATGGGGTGGCTTGTGGAAGAGTGGCGCCAGAAAACATTGCCAGGAAGCGCTACAAGCGGGGAACGGGAGGAACTGATGGCAGGTGCGGTGGCAGCATGCGCTGGAAGCGAGAGGTGCGGTGACAGAGGGCGTAGGTGGCGGGGGCGTTGGCAGGAGGCATGAGTTCATAATAGAAGATCTGAATAGAATGAATAGCGAATAGAGTGGATTAGTAACTAAGACTGCTTTCCATTAGATTCATTGATTGATCTAAACTAAACGTTTATTCTGGACAGATCTCGACATGACTAAAACTTGACATCGTCAAATCTCGATATAATCATTTGACTTAATTGTGATTTATTTCGTTTGGAGTGCCATCGGTTAGTGCCTTACGCAGTAAAAAAGCTGCCATAACATTTAATACGCAATCATATCATTTGCTTGTTTCATGTTTATTTTATAGCTAACTAGCTATACCCGGCCACGCGTTGGTGTGGCAGAAAATACCTTACCCTTCCCCTTCCCTCCCCTCCCCTCCCCCCTCCCCCCTCCACCTCCCCCTCTCACTCCACCTCCCCGTCCCTACCCCTACCCCTTCCCACCCTCTTCGTCCCGCTCCCTCCCCTCCCTCCGCTACTTTCCTCTCTCACACCGCCCCGCCCAAGAATGGTGAAAGGCCGCTTTCGTTTATGAACGAAAATTATTATGCGACTCGCTTATGACGTCATGGTACGCAACCTCATTCATGTTTCGTCTGTCTGGTCACTGTGTTTCGGGACAACTAAGCGGTTTTGTTGAATTTGCAAATGGCGGTCGAACGGATTGCAAAGTTCACTTTTTGTGGAAAAGATTGCGTTTTTTCGGGAAAAAAGCATAATACAACACGGTTCTATTGGAATGGAAGGTGTTGTAAAATTTTCAAAACAATCGGTCCGTCAGTTATCGAGAACACTCCTTACATACGGTTGGAAAGTTTCATTTTTATATATATAGATGATGATATCATACATGACTGTCTAAATTGTATTCAGACAGATTATGTTTAGATCAGAGATGATCAGAGACAAGATGTTGGCTAAAAAGCGATGTTGGCCTACGACGTAGTTGACTGACTAGGCCTACCTGTCGTAGAAAGTCTTCGAACGCAGTAATTATGAGGACGACGATGTTTCCAAATGCCGTTGTTAAATGCCAATTGGCCATCACAAATGACTTCATCGAAACGGGAGACTAGATAACATACAACATAGATTTGAGCCTTTTCAATCACATACAATTCTGCTTCTAATGTTTTTGAGGTTTCTAGGCCTACTGTGATTATCGAAAATTGCATATTTCGATATTTGTATGAATGTACACGCCATGTTCTGTTCTCATATAATGTTCCCGCAGTGCGTTTGCAGGCGGTTCAATAAAGCACATACTTACTTGCTTACTTACTTACTTCTTTAACGTTCAGTGCAGCTGTCTATGTACACTTTACTCAGATATTTTCTAATCGCTGGTTATAAATATGTACAGTCTGTAAACTTTATAACCTTTTGTTTCGCTCCGCAATCAACGATAAGATGTAGGCTACAGCTGCCCAATTATTGTTGAAGTTAGGTTTTTTAAAATCACATCTTGTATGAATATTATTATTCTCGCCATACAGCAAACCCAATAAAATGGGATCAGGTGCCTTAAAGTTAATTCCTCAATGGCTAAACTTGAACTCACTAATCTCTACAAGATCCACTGCAGCTGTCTTAAAACTACTCCACTCAGATCGACTCCAATGCTCACGAAAGGCGTGAAGTATCATTACACGGACTATTGAAGGGTTCAATTTTCATGTCACTGAATGTCTTTCTACCAAAGACACTATGGGCGCGGTGATGTAGTAGTGGGATCAGTGCCTTGGAGGCGAAGAGTTCCAGGTTCAAATCCATCTCAAGCTTACAGAGTCAGACAGACAAGCAAGCGTATAAAGAGACAGACTTGGGTTGAAGTTCATTGCTTCATACTACCAATGTATTTTTCTACGCAATAATAATAAATTATTTATGGCAGAGTTGCATCAAACTAAACCTGTGTTCTGGGAAGTGTGTGTATGTGTAATTGTGTATGGCCGACCTGTGAGTAAGCGAATGATAGGCCAGTGATGGAGAAGAGACATTCTCCAGCCGTGAGGGCGATGTACATTAGAAGCTGCCAGCCAATATTCACTGACCACGGAGGAATGTCCACCAGCTGAACTATCTCAAGATGCAGGTTCTGATGATGAAACAACAAATTATAATGGTTCACACAATCGCGGATTCATCGACCAGCCGGACTACAGCAAAGTCAAGGTCAAGACTAAGGCCAAAGCCAAAGTCAATGTCAAGGTCATGGTCAACGCCAATAATAACAATGACAATTTCTATGGCGCCGTACAAGGGCGCCTCACATACTAAACTAAACAAAAGTCAATGCGAAGCGAAGGTGAGCGTTACGAGGACATTTTATTTGCTTTAATTTTGGAGCAAAGAGTGAAGTCTGAAGACAGACAAAAAAGAAATGAAGAAACAGACAGACAAAGACAGATAGACATACGCAGAAAGGAACAGAGAAAGAGACACACACACAGATCAGCCGTCGACACCGAGTCTTAAACTTGAGAAGAGTAAAGTTAGATTGCTTCTTCTTCCCTTATATTCACAAGCTCTGTCCGTTTGTCCTATCGTCTTTGTTGCTACACGTATGTCTGTCGGTCCGCGTGTCTGTCTGTCTGTCTGTCTGTCTGTCTGTCCACCGACTACGAAGTGAATTGACTCACTGACGATGGTGAGGATGGGGAGATCTGGGGCGTCGTTTGGTTGCGGAGGATGATGGTGCAGACGGCGCCATTCCGCGAGTACAATTCCGTTGAAATTGCCTGCTTTGAACCGTCCGAGAAAAAGACTTCGACAGTATGGCTTCATGAACAAACAATAACAATTAGTAGCATAATAATAATAATAATTAATAGCATCATTATTATATTCGTGTAGTGGCACCAAACACTGATAGACACACCGCTATCTGCAGGTGCAAAAGTTTATCAAATGGAATACATACCTGAGAATTCAGTGTTGTTGAAAGTATCGGGCAAATGTACTTAAGTAAAAGTACAATGGATTTTAATAACTTATGTAAAAGCAAAAGTACTCATAATAAATTTTACTTAAGTAAAAGTAAAAATTAGTCTCTTAAAAATACTTTTTAAGTAGAAAGTAAAAGTACCGAGTCTTTCTATAACTCAATCCATTATTAACCGCTAAATGCATTCTCGAAATGGCACTTATCGTTGAGTCTAGCTTCCGATTCATTGTTAGCACAATGCACAGCTGAAGAGTCGTTCTGCTGCAGAAATGTCAGTGCATCCAGCGTGCACCAGCCATCGAAAATCTATTTTTAGGCATGCAAATTTGAATCAGCTGTCTTAGCTTAGCGTAACGAAATATTGATTAGCGCATAGAAGTAACGAACATTGTAACGAATGTCACATAAAATTGTAACAAAGTGAAAGTACTGAAATATGGGTACAATTTAACTTCGTTGAAAGTAGAAGTATTTAATTTTTTCGATACTTCGTTACATGTTAAAGTACTCAAACTTTTACTTAAGTACAGTAACGCGTTACTTTTACTTCGTTACTGTACAACACTGAAAAGATTGCATTTGCGCATGAGTAAAAACATGACTATTGGATTTATCACAGAGTGAGCATACAAAATAACAGGAAATTGAAGATAGGCTACACCATTTTGGTGATGATGGTGGTGACGACGAAAAAGATGCTTTGATTGAATGAACATGATGATGATGACGACGACGACGACGATGACGATGATGATGATGATCTCACTTGGTGTAAATGATGATCATTTCATATGCAGAGACGGATCTCATCGCAGTTGGACCGAGTGACCTTGATTTGTCCTCCTGACCTTCCGATGTCATCACAGTAATCGAAGCAAACGATACGTCCAATGAATTGTAGAACCTATCATCACACATGCTAAGCACATACAACATGTGTATGCAGAAATTGCGATGTTTTAAACTCAAGTGATGAGCGGAAATAAAGCGAGAGATGGCGTCACATGCGAGTGTGAGGGTGTTTTTAAGGTACGTGTGAAATTTTCAACAAAAAGATTGTTTTATTGACCAGATGAATTTATCGTGACAAATCATGTGTAAACTAAATATCCGAAATTATATCTCGATAGCTGAACATTTAGGACTTGCTCAAGAAGACTGAAGTTAGGAACTCTGTTGCGTTGCAAGCATTCTATGTATACGATTTCAATACATGCGAACTGAGTGGAGAACCCTTCTCAGTTTATTCCCAACCAATAAACATTGTGGATCATGACGTTACTGATTTGGTGTTGTATTTTTCACTGGTCGTGTGCTGCAAATGCCGGGAAACGGTGCTTTTAATTAATGTACCATAGTATGTGCAATGGCAAAAATTGACTGCAAAACCCTGAAATTTAGTTGATTGTCAGTACTGATATTATCACTTAGGCTATGCGAAGCTGTCTTCACAACTAGAGTTTCCCAAGATACTGTTCAATTTACCACGGAATCAGAATCTGGATGGCAGCGTAAAAGAAAAAGTAGCAATTGTACTTTTCAATTTTTTACAGATAATCTTGAAGCTCAAGTAGCAGATATTCTTTTGAGCCATAGGTTCCATACCTCTTCACTGGAATGACAAGATCATGTCAGATGTTACAGGAACAGGACGATAATGGTATAATATCATCTCATAATGATGTTACCGAGCTATTGGCCATATCCAGACTCCAATAAGTGACAGCTACTGTCATGTCAGATGCTTGTTGCATGCTGAGATCTGAAGCTGGGGATAAAAGACAAAATCATGGCCATGTGTTTTAACACAGCGGCGAGCAACACGGGTTGCAAAGGCGGAATATGCATAGCAGACTGAAGCTGGAAACGGAGTTGAGGAAGGACCTCTTGAACCTTGCCATCGATATCATGCTTCTGAAATTGCTCTGGAAAAAGTGTTTCCCTGCATGATTTTGCAAGGACACCGGCATTGGAAGTCTTTAGTCAAGAGGTAATAAAGCTAACAGTCATTTTCCAAAAATTAAGTCTACCAAAGGTAATAAAGTTCAGGTAATCATTGCAGATGCATTTCACCAAGGGTGTTGGACGGCATGTGCGATTATTTACGTGATTACCGGTGAGTTGTGACTTTTCAGTAACATAAATTTTCCATTCCGTAACGTATGTCCTATCGTCTTTATTCCTATGTCTGTCTGTCTTAGTCGCTCCCCAAGAAGTGGATGTCATTCATAATGAGAAGTCGGTGTCATTTATAATGAGAAGTGGATGTCATTTATAATGAGAAGTGGATGTCATTTATAGTGAGAAGTGGGTGTCATTTATAATGAGAAGTGGATGTCATTTATAATGAGAAGTGGATGTCATTTATAATGAGAAGTGGGTGTCATTTATAACGAGAAGTGGATGTCATTTATAACGAGAAGTGGATGTCATTTATAATGAGAAGTGGATGTCATTTATAATGAGAAGTGGATGTCATTTATAATGAGAAGTGGATGTAATTTATAATGAGAAGTGGATGTAATTTATAATGAGAAGTGGATGTCATTTATAATGAGAAGTGGATGTAATTTATAATGAGAAGTGGATGTAATTTATAATGAGAAGTGGATGTCATTTATAATGAGAAGTGGATGTCATTTATAATTAGAAGTGGATGTCATTTATAACGCGTCAGAGCACGGCTATCCTACTCTGAAAAGGTATGGAATCATTTACTTGAAGTGTCAATTTCTGTGACAGAAACTTAGTTTGACATGATGTACTATTTCACCTGCATACCTCAAACAATGAAGCCCAAAGAAATGATCTTGAATTCTGGAAGGGAATCCATACTTACCACGCCAAGGAAGTCTTACGTGTCGCCCGAAAAGTATTTTTCCGACACGTTTGGTATTTGTCAGAGACCCAGGTTGGCCACGGCTTTTTGACGAGTCATGGACTACAGCATGCGCAACAAATTATTTTGATAATCTGTGATCTGATCTCATGAGAGGCTTCCTACTGCACCTAAGCCACCACCAACATATTCAAGATCCTCGGATTCCACTACTCTCTTCGTGATTGAGACCCGCAACAATGGTAGTCAGAACAATCACACAGTGAGCCAAAATTAAGTGGTCATAATAATTATCTGACCTATGAGTGACGAACAATCTGGCGGAGTGGCTCTTATGCAGACCTTCAATGAAGCCCTGGTTAGAAAAAAGGAGGGAAAACAATGGGGGGCGGGGTCCGTAGCTCAGTTAATAGAGCGCTGGTCGTTAAAATGATAGTCATAGTCATCCACGCGACCCGGGTTCGAGCCTCACACATGGCATTAATTTCTAAAAGTTTATGTTTGCTGCCATTGGCGCTTTGCTGTTGTGTTGCTTGACTCGGGTTCTGCTGAAAATAAGATAGCCCTTCCCACTTCTGGCTTGGTCGAACCAGGAGTGATCCAGCACTTGAGCCATTAGTGTTAACCCTCGGGCTACCAGAGGGGGGTGGTATCCACCCCCCCTAGGTTTTTCCTAAATCAAACTTTTTTCGTTAGGAATAAAATTTTGACGTTTTAGGTAGCTGTAGAGGATTCATTTGCACACATTTTGAGCTAAAATGTGTGATGATATACCATACCATTCAAAAGTTATACCCGATATACCCGAGGCACCAGGGGGGGTGGATACCACCCCCCCTTAGATTATCGGCTGTATCTTATCCGTCCTTTGACATGAAGAGACACCAATTACACCATTCTGTAGAGGGAACGTGGGGCTACATTTCCATGCTCAGTGAGTTGTCTTTGGACAACCGGAAGTGCTCAAAATAAATTAAAATATAAATAAAGGCGTTTTATTTTCATAACATTTTCATGTTTTTCCTATTAAAAATTATTCATAATTTATTTTTTTAGGAGAAATAAATTATGTCATTCTATAGAGGGCATTTAGGGCTATTTTTTGATACAATTAATTTGACATTTGATGACCGAAAGTGCTCAAAATAAATTTAAATGTGTGAAAATGTTGGGTTTTTTTACAACGCAAACCGATAAGTCTGCGTAAACGTTTTTCAGCATGTTTTACATGTTTTTTCTCTTTTTATTGTAACTAAAACTGACTTATTATTAGTTTTTATAGTTGAATATTGGACTTTATTATATGTAAACTATTTTTAATTAAATAAATTATGTTAAAACACACAGAATCTAATATTTTCCTTAGCGAAAGTATACATTTTGTGTAATCGACGGGTGCCTACGGTAAAAAATTCATAACTTCGGGGTGCTTTCATATATTTTAAACCTAAATATACCATTTTGTGCAGAAATGAATGCTGAATCCATAGGTGTATTACAAGTTATGATATCTCAAACCAAACCCAAAATCCAGGGGGGTGGTAACCACCCCCCTTGGTAGTCAGTGTTACAAAAAAGCTTGGTAGCCTGAGGGTTAAGCTACCGAACCCACTGCTGTAAAGCCGACCTGGGTGTCGTGCTATAGTGGGCCGTATTTCGTATAACCTGTACCTGTAATCATTCTGCGGTTCGTCAGATTGAATCATTAAAGAATTTTTTCTGAGGTACTTCATTCCCCCAGGGACTTATGAACTATTAATATTGAAGAATGAACGTCTGGTGGGTCAGGCAGGCCTCATGTATCAGAGTTATGTGCAAAAAAAGTGCCTTAGTTTGTTTGAACCACGGTGTAGATCGCTGCTAATACTAGCAGTTGTGATGACATGAGAGAGAAACACAGAACGATAGGAATCGGATATGGACAGGACAGATAGAGACAAACAGACAGACAGACGAACAAACACACAGACATGGGTCGTCTAACAACTTGATAACGATCATGTAATCGTTTTTCGTGAATTTTTCTGCAATAGACATCTTGGCAAATACAATCTGCGCTCTAGATCGCATTCATTTGAACTAAAATGTTTTCTTATATCTCTAATGCCTGATGATTAATCATTCTAAAATTTTCCAGATATGTAGAGAAGTGAACTAACAATATGATTCCAACAGTATGGTTTTATTATTAAATTAATTCAGATGCTCAAAATGTCCTCCTCCTGCTTACACGCAAGCCTGGAAGCGCTGGCGCCATGCATTACGCAACAGCATCGTCAATTATCCTATGGTCCAGGCCTTCCCACACTTCCAACAAGCGTTGGTTGCTTCAGATCGTTTATATCATGGATTGTTGTCTGCTAGACTCGGTCTTGCATCACGTTCCACATTTTATAGTCAACAGGATTAAAATGTTGGCTGGTCGGAGGTCATAATGCGGAAGAAATGAAGTCTGGCGTCTCTCTTGTCAGCATTTCGATGGTTTCCTTGGCTCTGTGGGCTGGCGATGTTCTGGTGAAAAGAAAACAGCCTTCTGGGGCTATAGATTTCTGATAACAGGTGGAAGATGTTGTGACAGCAGAATATTGCGATAATATACTCCGTTAATTTTACTCCAGGATTCCTGAAGACCAAAATTGGGAACTATCAAGCATCGAAACCGCAACGAACACCCTATTAACAGACTTTCTGAAAACAGAAGTTTCTGGACATGAAGTTTAAATATTCATATCTTTCTCTCCGTTCAAAGTTATAACATGATATTTTGGAATCCTATTCTTGGTTCAATCCTCTAAATATCTGGAAAATTTAGGTATGATTACTTATCAGGTATTGGAGATATAAGAAGAACAGTTTAGCTTACTTTTTACTGAATCTGGCAGAAAATTGCTTGTAAACTGCAACTTCGGCAAATGAAGTTGAAAGATTCATATATTTTTATCCGTTCAATGTTATCTCTTAAAATTTTTGAATCATATTTTTGGTCCACTTCTCTAAATATTCGGAAAATTTTAGCGTGATATGTTATCAGGCACCAGAGATATATGAAAATTAATTTGGCTTATTTTTTTAACCACGGTGTATATTTCTCAAGGTGGAACAAAAAAGAATAGCGGTCGTGATTAATTCCGAAACCTTAATTTTTAGACACACCCTAATAAAATTGTGTATATTCATGGTACGAAAAATCGGAATATAAGATAACTAGAAAATAGGAAGTGAGACAGAGTGAAATAATATGGAAAAGAACGAGCACTTGAACAGAGACAGAGAGAGATATATGAAGACAGACAGAGAGACAGAGACACAGGAAGAAGAGACAGGGACAGAGACACACACAGAGATAGATAGGTGGATGGATGGATGGATGGATGGATGGATAGACAGCCAGACAGACAGATAGATAAATGGATGGATGGATGGATGGCTGGATGGATGGATGGATGGATGGATGGATGGATGGATGGATGGATGGATGGATGGATGGATGGATGGATGGATGGATGGATGGATGGATAGATAGATAGATAGATAGATAGATAGATAGATAGATAGATAGATAGATAGATAGATAGATAGATAGATAGATAGATAGATAGATAGATAGATAGAGACAAACAGACAGACACACAGAGAGAGAGAGAGAGAGAGAGAGAGAGAGAGAGAGAAAAGAGAGAGAGAGACAGGCAAGCCACAGACAGACACAGACAAAGATAAGGGAAGGTCTTGACTGATGTCTGATGATATGACAGCTGACCTGATGGTTGACAGTGTGTTTTCTGTTTGTTTCTGTTTCTCTTGCTCGAACTGCAAAAGAAGAAATAAATGGATAAATAAGAAATGATGAAGAGACAATCACTATTGTTCATCGCGTCGTCAACTTGAGCGATTAAGAGACCCTGACCAATGACCATATCAACGATCTCTCTTTCTACCTGAAGTAGATCGTACCATTGGTAGGCCTACACAACAGAATGTAGAATATAATATTATATACACCGTGAGGCATTGATCCTAGGACAGAACAATGTACTAGAAGAGAAACCTCGTGTGCCTTGAGGTCGTTGCCGATGAAGACTTGATAGGCTTTCCTCTCCTCGAACTGGAATGGAAATTGCTTAACAACTGGTTGGCCTTTCAACTCTTCACACCGCGTCCAATCAACGGTCAGCGTCAAGTCGCCTGCCTCCAGTTTATGGTATTCAGTATTCTGTAAGACACAAGAATCTCATTAACAGAGTTCGGTCTTATAAGTAGAGGTTGGTATTATAAATAGAGGTTTGGTCTTCATATGGTCTGGTTAGGTTAGGGTTCTCAATATTTGTAGCACGGCTTTAGCAGAGGTTCGGTCTTATTAGAAGTGAGGAATCAGTTTGGTTTTGGTCTAAACAAAGATTCGGTCTTTCATACCATAGGTTCGGTCTCAGTGGAAATTCGGTCTTATTTGGTCTCACTAAGGTTCAGCCGAAGGCGATGTTCGGACTAAGTTGAAGTTCGGTCATGGACTCATGGTATAATTATAAAGGTTCGGTCTTTGTAGAGGTTCGGTCTTAGACGAGCTTCGGCCTAAGGCCCTGAGTAGATAATATTATTAGGTCTTATAATATCTTATTAGATTATCTATTCTCAATAAAGGTTCGGTCTCAAAAGCGATTTTAGCAGTTGTTCAATCTTAACGAAACTTTATTTGATTTTAAGTTATGACTTACTAGAGGTCTTGGTCTTAGTCGAGAATCGGTCTTAGTCGAGAATCGGTCTTAGTAGAGAATCGGTCTAAGTCGAGAATCGGTCTTAGTCGAGAATCGGTCTTAGTCGAGAATCGGTCTTAGTCGAGAATCGGTCTAAGTCGAGAATCGGTCTTAGTCGAGAATCGGTCTTAGTCGAGAATCGGTCTTAGTCGAGAATCGGTCTTAGTCGAGAATCGGTCTTAGTCGAGAATCGGTCTAAGTCGAGAATCGGTCTTAGTCGAGAACCGGTCTAAGTCGAGAATCGGTCTTAAAGTTGGGCATGTCCGTTGGGTATGTCATTTTCTCTGGTTGTCTTTCGTCATCTTTCTCTCGTCAGAAACCTCGGGTTGCACGCACTGGGAGCGCTTGTGAAAGGCTCTTGCTGTAAGAAGTGCTTTAAAATTTGTCAGATACAATACAATACAATACAAAAACATACAAAACGTGACGTATTCAACGAATGAACATTCGTCTTATTATTTCGTTCATTCATTTTTTACAATAATTATCAACAGGTCCAGCTATATTGTTCATCTTTTACGTTTGAAGAATGTTGGAGTTATTCGTAGACTTTTTTTACAATGGCACAGCCAGGGCACTCGCATGCAATAACCAGTGCAGAAGCGATTTTAAACCCCAAAATCTTTGCCAGGAAAATTTTCTGACAGTCTTGAGGCAGATACGACCAGGCAAAGTTTTACCAGGCCATTTGCCCTGATTTCCTTACTGTATAGCCGCACTGATTACAAACTAACACACATTTTCGCGGTGACGCCACTACACTACAAGTAAGTAAGTACGTATATTCCTTAATGTACCAGCTGCAAAAACGCACTCTGGTTTACAAGCGCACAAAAAACGACACATAAAAACAAATACAAGACAAAACTGGCAGCCATCAACGGCGCCCACTCATATAGCTCAAGCCTATTGATGGTAAAGACACAAGGACAGAGTCATCCTAAGGCAAAACTCCGCTCGAGAAGCACAAGTCACCACCGTCAAACTTCTACGCGTTGGCTACACGGAGAGTCCAGTTGATAGTTTCTCGTACCGATGATGGTAGTTCAACAGCATTTTCAGTGTCTACAAGGTCGAGATGTACATGATTGTATAAAGTCCGAAGAGCAGCGACGGGTAGCACAGCGCTGGAAACGTTGCACTACAACGGCACGGTTTTCGGTTGCTGGTAATAAGATTATTTCTTTCCCCATGCATGTGTGCAATCGTTTGGCTATCAATAATGATGAAAAATAATGACGAACCTTGAACCCCTAGATGTTCAGCGCAATAGACCGGTCCAGAGGCAAAAGACGCAATGGCGAAAGTTGAACGTCAACATTTATAATCAAGATATCATCCAAACACTTACGACACAGAAGAAGAAAAGTCAGAAACTCGACACTCGACATCAGTAAACATCAGAAAATCTGATCAAAAGCGAGCGAGTTTCGCCACAGACGTAAAAAACTGCCAAAATAACAGAAAGGCATGTACACTGTGTACACACTAGTCTAAATTCATTCATTCATTCATTCGAACATTTATATAGCGCTCCTTCAAGTAAAAAACTACTCAGAGGCGCTCCCAACTCTAGTGCGCCCAAAAAGAACAGTTTTAGGCTTAATAAGGAATGATCCCGGTAGAGTTCCAGGGTGTAGGCGCAGTTCAAAGAAAGGCTATTAAAGACCACCGGACCAACCACAGAAAAGGCTCGATTCTTCAGTACGAGCAAAAGGAACACAAAGAGGGTCTCCCTTATCTGCAGAGCGTAGCTGACGACGTCCTTGGATGCCAAATGTAAGGCTGCATAGCTCTCAGAGGTAAATTGGGACCATGCCCTGACAACATCGCCATACCAATGCAGCTACCCTGAACTCAATACTAAATATAATGAAGCTACAGGGTGTCCAATAAGTTCGTGAACGATTTTGCTAGCTTGTTAAAAAAAATACAATACAACAATTAACAATTATTGTACCATTTATTGGGCAATAGTGTTGCCTTTGCTGGCTAAAACAGCTTTCATTCGTCTGGGTAAAGATTCTATGAGGTTGTACAAAGTTTCAACCGATATCGAATTCCATGTTTTCGCAAACGACGTTCTAGCTGAGCAGGAGTATTTGGTTCAGGATCTTTGTAGACACTGCTTGAGAGTATACCCCAGAGATTTTCAATTGGTGAGAGATCAGGAGAGTTTGGAGGCCAGTTTTCAGTGTAGTTAGGGATATTTTCGTTCAGCCATGCTCGCGAAACAGCAGATGTATTTACTCGCCACTAACAACTGTTTTTCCTCTTTGCGTCTGTTAGCAATGGCGCCTTTCTGCGTTTCCAACTTGTCCACTTCAACTCCACTTTCATGTAAATTCTGATTGTTTCTTTGTTGCCCTTCAGTCCACCTGCCTTGAGAGATTTTTCTATCTGTCTCAATCCAAATCCTCGTCTGTAATTCGCCTTTTTGATTATTTTAATAGCAGCCTGTGTCAAAATCTTTGGTCGACCGCATCGTGCATGATCGCCTAACTCGCCTTGATTGCTTCTTTCAACCCATTTTGCTATCCAACCTTTCGATCGTCCTAATTTATCGCCTATAACGGAAGATGAATATCCTTCTTCAGGAAGAATGGCAGTTTTTTTAGCGCAACCGAGCGTCTGCTATTTCCCCCATTTCCCCCTTGTTTATTTACGAAAAACGATCGCGAACTGCATAAAATTCGCTAAAAATAGCCCTTCAGCATAAATTGATAACGTCATTTCCTCGTTGCAAAAAACTAACACTTTTTACACTTTTTGGTTTCGGGACATAAAGCTCTTTCAAATGACATAAGCATTATAAATGTTTGTTGCAAGAATTTTTTGCTTTCTGCAAGCAAAATCGTTCACGAACTTATTGGACAAAATGGACACTCTATATTATGCGCCGTATAGCATTTTGAATTCCGATCGGGTGAGGTATTAAGCGTTCTAATAGACAGTTAAGACTGATAGCTCTTACTAGGATTTCTGACTGATTTTAAGATCAATCTGTATGTAATGGAGATTCCATTAAGGGCCCCCACACATTAGGGTGCATCACAGATGCATTGCAAAATTTTGAAGTATATAAAACGAGCTGTCTGGGTTTGGGTTTTGTTCCATTGTGATCAAGATTAAATTGGGTGAAAAGATTTTTGAAATCCGCATATATTTAGAGGTCCCTCCACCGCTGTGTTCAAACTATGGTTTTAACAAACCCGAACGTGCAAATTTGAGCAAATCCTTTGTGTTAAATTAAACATAATTGCTTCATTTCAATGGTTCTATGACTAGAACAATGTTAAACATCAAATTCAATGTTGCTACAATGTTTTTAATTAATATTTAGAAATAACATTTTAAAAAACCAAATTTATTCAAACAGATGGAATTTAGAATTACCTCATATTACATTTGTATGTCAAATATACGAAGAGCAGACCATTAAAAATAAAATATTGATATAATATGTAGCTAGTAACCAGTGCTAGTTTTTGAATAGTGTAGGCCTACTCTTGTAAGAGTGGTTAACTGTTGCAGATATCTAATAGGCCTAGTTACTTCATTTTTGCCACTTAGTTTTTAGATGATTTTTTCTCAGTCTGATCGAGTGTCTTCGACAATTAAAGTCCTACATTACTTTGATGCCTCGTTCCGCCCAATCATTCACAACACTCACTGCCTCTACAGTTTCAGCACTTGAAACGTAAGCAGCTGACATGCAACACTCATTGACAGGAAGGTTAAAAAGCTGGTATCAAACTCAAGATGGTACATTGCGAACCACGGATTCACTTGAACAGGGTTGTGGCACAGTTGTGTTGAAAAATTATTACATGATGGAAATCGTGGTTTGGATTCAACCATTTCCCAATCGATTGATTTGGACCTCCAAAAATTGAACTTGATTAAGACATCTGCTGCTAGAGTGTCTCGTTCCAAAAGGTACACACTCACTGAATAGTGCCACAGGAACCATTTCAGCATTTCAGAACCAATTTCTCACGTGTAAGTAAGATGCCAAAGATGTTGATTTACTCTACATGTAGTGCTCGAGTTGCAAATTGAGAAATAACCTTGTCAACAGCCTGATACTCCGGTAAAAACTTGCACAAGTGCACATCATTCCAAGGTGCACATAGGGTTTCTTACATGTAAGACACCATGTGGCAAATATATGAGTGATGAAGGTTGCAAATGCATGAATTCTGGGTCTTTGAGAGTTATTGGTTATAGTTCATCGCACAGTTTTGCGATATGCGACACACAAAGAGCACTGCTAAGGTCAACAAAGACATCATGTATTACTGTATTATGCATGCATTGTCTAGAGCACCAGATCTTCTAAAGGTCACTTCGCTTTTCAAAGCAGACAAGTAAACAAGTGATAACTCAGCAAACTCAAGATAATATCGTCACATTTAATTCAACTTGTTCAGTGGCTAAGGTGATCACTTGTTTAGGTAGGCCTACTTCCTTGGCTGTTGAAAATCTTGGAGTTGACACAATAGATCATGGGCTCTCACTTTGTGCTGTTAGATTGCAATGGCACATCGTGAATACCTTTGATCATAAACCCAGATTGCAGAAAGTGCTCTACCCTGTCAGGCAATGCATGTGGTATAGGGCTATAGGCCTAAGCTTAACGATCCAAATGAGACAAAACAGCAACTTAATTACTTAGCCAATGATGTTATATTCTGATAAATTGTCTTGTAATATGCAAATCAGAGAAAAGTCCTTTCCTTATCATATTTGCAATGCATGAAAATGTATAAATTGGTCAACAATCACAGCAACATAGATGATGTGACCATGCTGTCACCAGTCTCTCAGCTGCCGCTACCTTGTCTTCAAAAACCTTAGACTTTGCATTGGGGCCCGGTCAAAAAAGAAACCACAGACTCATCTGAGTATGGAATTATTCAAATTGGGTCCTTATGGCAGGCAATGCAATGCATGTGAAATGGCTTTGACAATTATGTACAAGTAATAAACCGAATGTGTAATAAAGCAATAGATTCCATTGATGTCTAAGCCTAATGCAAATTTCGTAATCGATTAATTAAAATTAATATTAAATATTTAGCAGTCCCACCTTTCAGACAGTATTGTTAAGTGAAGTAAAATGAACTCTATTTCAGTTTAGAAGTATTTGATATGTTTATTTTACTAATGCAAATTAGAGATGGCTATCGACTGAATAATTGACATGTCTTCCACAATACGTTTTCCACAATACAAGCAATGGAAACCAAACAAAACTTCAAAGGTCTGGAGGGACCTCTAAATATTTTTGAATTAAATTTTCTTTCTCACCATAATGCTTCTGTAAGGTAATGTAACATAAGTACATGCCAGACAACTGAAATTTTACACAAATTTTTTGATGCACCCTACCACACATGTGCAAGAAGTTGTATATGCTAAGGTCAGTAGTTTTCGAATTAATTATTATTTGACAACAATATGTTCTGAGATTTTTAGACTTGGAAAATATTCCTATTGCATGTGTGTGGGCCCTGAAATGGGAACCATGTGCGGCATAACACGTTGAACCATTACAAGCATTAGTTTTTTGCGAACTTATTATCACTAAA
>OX243828.1:108040-115540 GCA_945859605.1 Lumbricus rubellus
CTAAACCTTCAAAGATCTGACTATATGATTTTTGGTAACATGAAAAGTATGATAGTCCTACTGGTTAAAATAAATAAATAACATTAAATTACCATGATTGTGTGCAGGGGGTAAAAATCCTATGGGGTAGGCCTACGTATTAATGACAGACTGAAAAGGAACGGCCGCATGAATATGCTAGAAACAAAGATGTCCAAAGTAGGGGGCATACTGCGAAGGATTAGTCATATTCTGTCGATGGGCAATTCGAAATTATTACATCATACACCGATAGAACCATGTTTAAACTACTGTTGCATAGTATGGGCCTCCCCTTCTGAAACGACCTATCGTGACCGAATGATTAAACTACAGAAACAGGCAGTCCCGATCATCACCAGATCTGCGAACAGGGCCCACGCCATATCGCTCTTTGCTATACTAATTGGAGTTAGACAAGATACGCTGGTGGAACGACTAGGCATGTGCAACCAGACAAAGACATTAAGGAATAATTATGTTAGTGAGAGACTCCATGTGTCACTGAGACGTGAGCAGCACCAACACGAAAACCACCTAGCGCACTAAGGAGCAATAGCTTGCAATAGGCCTACCGGGTTTTAAAGACAGATAGGGCCCACTAGAAAAATTTATGTCGGTTGATCTGCCCGATCAACCGATATAAACAATGAGAAGAACAGCAGGTCCAAAGCTACAATTGCCCTCCACCTAATTCGGGCATCGAGAGGGTCCAAGAGATGGTTTTATGTGGGTGTCACCATCTCCGATCGGATTGGCTTTGAGGCTCACATGGACAAAATATGCTGCAAGATTCGGCAATCAATTATTTTTATTTAGCTTTTGCAGAACGCGTCCAGCCACTGAACATGCCTCATCACTGTCATCAGCCACATGCAAGGCGGTTAAACCACCCGGAAAGCGAGTTGTTTTGCAGTCATTTACGATGTGTGACATTGTCTGGATTTCACCACAGCTACACAGTGGGTCCGAAGCCTGTCTTCATCGAACCATGTTAGCAGCACGGCGTCCTTGCCCAGTTCTAAAACGATTTAACGTTGACCAATGCCCACGTTCCAGATCATGGCCAGGGGGCCAGACAGATAGCACGACCACGAGAGAATGGTTCACAATATCAGCTGCCAACCATTCAGCACACCAGGCCGAAAGAGCTGTCATGTCTTCCGCTGGTGGATTTAGCCATATGGGTCGTCTCGAAGGAAGACAAACATTCGGGCGGAACCTGCTAAGCAAAATTTCTGGCTCCAACTGGGGAGCCCACGCTTCAACCCTCAGAAATTCAGATTGGCCTTGTGTTATTCGGCGGCCGAGTATTGTGCCCCTGTGTGGGCTCGATCACACCACACCTATCTTGTCGACGTATAGCTGAATGCATCGATGCGTATCATCTCAGGGACACTGCGGCCGACTCCTTTGCCGTGGCTTCCTGTGCTAAGCAACATCTCTCCACCTCATCTTCGAAGAGAGGAGGCATCGGCAAAGTTACTAAGAAAAGTCATGGCAAATGACAGAACCCACTATATATACGGCAATCGATGTCCACTCTATACGCGCTTGGTAGATCACGGTCGCCAGGAAATGGTTATATTTGGGTGTCACCATCTGTGGTAGCCTTGCGATTGTAGTAACTCTAGCAACGTCAAACAAACCATCGTCTGTTTTACGTGGTTAGAGTTACGACGATCGAAAGATCACTTTAGGCATGTGCACGTTTCGTGTGATTTGCAAATGTCGTGGAGAGTAAAATGTCTTCATGGTCTTCAGAGAAAATTAACCCACTCAGGTTTTCAACGATTTTCATAATTTCGATTACCTCTGCAGCTCTAGAGCAGCTGACTCTGCTCTATTCTGCTTTCTCTTCTTAAACTCTCATCACACACCTCTCGATCTTCTTCCTTCGCCCCCCCCCCCCCATAAGGACACGCCATACAATACATAACAGACCCAGGCCACGTGATTTAACTCTACCCATAGTCGATGCCGCTGCTAAAAGAAGTTTATCATGAGTAGGCTGTGTATATATATATATATATAATTTTATATATATATGCTATTTATTTCGTCTTAAAATTACTATGCGTTTGCTGGAAGTCTAATGAAGAATATTCTTACTTGCTTATTTATGCATTGCACTGCCAAAAGATTTCTAAAATAAAAAGAAGGCACTAACACAGAACTGCCTGTTCGACGGTTGTTCGTATAACGGAATTGCATAGGCCTACTATTATTACTACTACTACTACTACTACTACTACTACTACTACTACTACTACTACTACTACTACTACTACTACTACTACTGCTGCTGCTGCTGCTGCTGCTGCTACTACTACTACTACTACTACTACTACTACTATTGTTATTATTTATTAACATTTAATACAGTTTATAATGTTAATATTATTTATAATTAACATTTAATACGACTTTGGAAAATTGATTTAATTAAATATATGCTAGAAAAATTACTGCGAATGAAGCGATGAGTTGATCCGCGGTGCTGGTAGCAGTTGCAAACGAGACGTTTATGGAACATGGAGACGTATTGATGAACTGAACCCTCGTCTGACCAACTGACAGCGGCGTCGGAACGTCTTTCTGAAAACGGAAATATATACAACAACAACAACAACATCATCATCATCATCAACAACAACAACAACGATTGTTTGGTGACAGATGCAAGGTGACGCATGCTCGTGCAAAGCAAAGAGAATCTAGAAAGCAAAGTGACAACAAAAAAACGTTGAGTGCTTCAGTAACATCCAAGGATGATGTCTGCAGTGAGAAGGGGAGTGGATGGGAAGGGAGGGGTAGAGAGGCAGGGTAATGGAGGTAGAGAGGGACAGAGGAAGGAAGGGTGGGGGCAGGTGATAGTCGTTTCAGCCACAGCAACGCGTGGCCGGGTACAGCTGGTATTTATTATAAAAGACGAATAAAGCGATTACACAATTATAAGCGTTTACAGGAATAAAATGGGGTTAAGGAAACTAGTCACGTATGTGAGCACTCTTCGGCAAAACATCCAAATGTTAAAACTACGAATAATAATAATAATAATAATGTTAGTCTGTAAAATCAAATAATTATTATAACAAAGCAACGGCTACTTATCTTATATTTCTTAGTCAGGGGCGGATACAGAAACGTTGGACGGAGGGGGGGGAAAACATTCCTGGCCCTGGGTCTGGAAAATGTTTCTTTTGTATCCTCCAAAAAGTTGATAAAATTTTTTTAATTCATTTGGTCGAAATTTCGGGAAAAGTATTATAGGCTAATCTTGTCCGCCGAAAATTCTGATGACCTTTTTTAAACATCATACACATTGTTCGAAACCTTGTTCAAATCAAATGGGGGTGGGCCACAATACACGACACGGGCATTTCTAAATCGGGAAGGCATGACCGGATTGCCCCTCTGTGGATCCGCCCTTGTTCTTAGTCAACTTAGTTCATTTTCTTTGTTCTTTTCCACCTTCGCCGATGTTTCTGGCCTCACTGCTCGACGTCTCCGTTCCCTCTTTCCATCTCACGTTTACCCGACTGCCCCGATAGCTCCTCCAAGTCCTAACTTAGATCTTTTCCTCTGGCTTCTCGCCCGCCAGACCTGGCAGAACAGCGAACCTCGTCTGCCCAGACAGTATCATTGAGCGGTTAACCTTCCTCCAAAATGCTCTTCCTCTTTTTCATTTTTGATAACCACAAACGCTTCCTGATCAGTTCTGCCTGCCTATCTCTACTGACTAAACTTACCTAACCTGCCTGTGGCTGAACTACCATCTAACCTGCTGTGGCTGGTCAGCTCTACTCTCTGACTCAACTTGCAACTATTTCTTTGTGTGCCTGCTTCATCAACCCTTTCCTCTATTTTCTCTATCTTCTCTATGATCATCACTGCATGCGCTACTTATCTACATACGCTTCTCTAATATTTTAACATTATTTTATATAGCACTTTTTCTATAGTGTGATTAGAGCCCTGCGCCGACTTGCGAGTGTCGGCGGCGGCGCGCCGGTCATATTTGGTCGGCGGCGGCGGCGCGCCGACCAACAAAAATCGGCGGCGGCGGCGCCTTCGAAATGTCGGCGTCGGCGGCGCGGCGTTGTGGGGTTGGTGCTCCAGCGTCGCACACTTATTTTTAAAGTTGTTACACAAGCAACCGATATATTGTTCAGCGATTATTTTTAGCAATTATCTGATCTTAAATTTATATTCCTGAGAAACATTTATTCTCACAATAGACGTTGAAATAAAAAATTCTACAAATTCTTGATTATCATACCACATGATAGCGGTTTCAGACTCAAGCCTCCAGCTTAGGTAACAAACTAATAGAAGTTAATTAACTGTTTGCACAGTGACTGAGCCACCTACCTATTTTCTTTTTGACCTGCCTTATGAACCGCCAAAAATCTTTTGGGTTTTTATTATCTTCTTTACATTCATTCTCTTTTACCTACTGAATAAGGCCCATTATCTTGACGCGACCAGCTGAAAATGTATGGTTGCATGCATGCATACATACATACGTACATACACGCATGCATGTAAACATGCATACATAGGCTACATATATACACATGCACGTACGTACATACATACATACTGTGTTTGCGTAGATATTGTTTCTGTCACAAAATGGGATTATCGTGAAAGAATACATGAGATCTTGTCAACAGATGATGGTGCTTGTAGTTCTTCAATTTCCCTTTTCAAAGCACACTGAGTAGTAACTTTGTTCAGAATTTACCACATTACTGATTTTTCGGCCAATAACGAACGACTTCCACTCGAAACTATTAGCATCTTCTTTAAACCTAATTGCTATGCACAGGTCTCTCGATCTAACCAAGCAAAGTCACAATAAGTTACACTTGTTTACGCGAAAATGATTTTCTTTTCCTAATCGGATCCCGGTTGCGAGATGTTGCTCAAATAGCTGACAAAATACAATCTATTGGCCAATTTCCTAACATTGCTCCATTGTGCATGTAGACAGGCCTATTAATGTTCGGAAGCTTAATTTCCAATTTCACATAGGTCACGTACAGCGCGGAAACTGATATTAGTGGAATAAAAATGGAATTGGGTAGTAACTTGCAGGCAATGGGGAATCACAAACCTGCAGAGGCGACCAGTCGCCTACGTAAAATTCGCGAGCGCCACTTCTTTGCAACGTGAGAGTAACATGCATAGTAATATTAAAGAGCTGACGGTTCTCTTCAATCCTAGCGTACGGTCAGACTATCATGCAAGAGGCACACACGTGACACGGCACAAAAACTCACTTAGGCCTACCTGGAGTTTTTTTTAATCATCGTTGCTGCCATAATTCAAATCGAATCACAAAATCCACAAAGTTTAAACGTTAGGCGCCCTGCTCAAAAGTCAAAACGAATAGGTTACGTAATAGGTTTCAGAGCATTGACGCCAGGAAAATTCGAAGATGTCAAGAAAAAGATTCTATTTCGCACTGACACGACAATTTTATGGAAAAATCATGCAAGAGATGAAAATGCAAAAAAATAAATAAAGAAATCTACGTGGCATCGGCGGCGCGCCGACAAATTGCCGGCGGCGGCGGCGCCGGCGCGCCGGCCAAGAAAAATCGACGGCGGCGTCCTCAAAAATGCCGGCGCGGCGCGGCCGGCGCAGAGCTCTGATGTGTGATACATACATACATACTTGTAAGTGATAATTATAAAGTTCTTCTTACATCGATGTGAGACTGGATTCCAGATGCGATGAAGAAAGCCACTGCTGTCAGAATCATTCCAACGGTGAGTCGCTGCAGAGGTCTGCAGCACAACCAACAACACTGAGAACGCTATCATAGTATAATATTATAATCATACGGACACGCAGACTTAGGCCTACAGCCAGATATAATATGTACGAGTACATACTGAATGAAAATGGACCACAAGAGAAATGGGGAGCGACGGGCAGATAGAAAGAGCGAGACAGCAGAGAGAAAGAGAGCGAGACAGATAGAACCATCAAGACAGAGACAACTTGAAGAGAAGAGAGATGCGAGTGAAAGGAGTATTTGCAAACGAACGAAGCGACAGGAAAGAAGAGGAAGAGGAGAAAAATAAGAAAGCAAAGAAAATGAAGAGGAAGAGGAACGGTTGATCGGAAGGAAGAAGAGAGGGAAGAAGGAACTGAGAGAGAGACAGAAAGAAATATATAGAGAGAGACAGAGAGAGAGCTATAGGGAGAGATAGAAAGAGAGAGACAGATAGACAGACAGACAGACAGAGAGAGAGAGAAGAGGTGAAGGTGGAGAAAGATACAGAAGATTTGCGAGAGAGCTGATGAGAAAATGGATTTTGAGGAGGAATTGAACGATATTGAAGATTGGAAATTAGAGATAAAGGAGAGGATAGAAGAGAATGGAGGAAGAATACGAATTATGGAACAGGAAGAGGACGGTGAAACAGAGGAGGTGGAAGGGCAGAGGAAGAATACGAAAATTTTAAAAAGAGAAGAATGTTGAAGTTCAGGAGGAGTCTCCAGTTTATCTAAACTGCTGAGGAGATACATTTTGTCCCTGTGGCCCGATAACGGATAGGCCTATAGCGTTATGTTGATTTCTTAAGAAAGCAGACAGAGAACCTTATAATTCTAGGGCCAGGAAGTTGAAATTGTGGCGATTGCTGAGAAGCAGGTGCAGTGTGCACGTGACTATGGAGGAGGAGGAGGAGGAGGAGGAGGAGGAGGAGGAGGAGGAGGAGGAGGAGGAGGAGGAGGAGGAGGAGGAAAAGGGAGAAGGAAGAAGAAGTGTTGGATGGAGGGCGTTATTGGTAGAGAAAACGATTTTCTCAATTCTGACCTGAATGGAATTCCACATTTTTTTAGACCTGGAAAGATAATAACTTCGAGGATAGGAATGAAAATGATGACCAGCAATGGATTTAAAACCTGCAAACGCATACACAATCATAGCAACAGCAACACTAACGACACACATGACTACAACCATCTAGCACGATCTGCAAAATAATATTGCCAGAAGCACCTATAGGCATAAACGCCTTTGCCACTCTTCGTGTGATCATACACTACATTCACTGGACCGCAGTATTAACAGTGCCAGATACGTAGTGCCAGTCTAGGTTTGGCATAAAGTAGGAGGGCGTCGTTATCGGACAGATAAAGGCATTTCAATTACATAGTTGCTGATCGATATAGTTTGGATAAATGACGTCACTTCGCTACATCTGAACGACACTGATAAAATTCGATACCGTTTTATCGTTACTTTCCGACTTCTGATCGAATCGATATTCATCGATTGATTGACTGATTGATTCATTATGATTATACTGAATTTATGTTCAGAATGTTCGGATGTTTAACGAACGATTTCAGTTTATTTCATAATTTTAAAAACAGTGCCGCCTTATATCACAGTGCGGCACTTCACTTGCGGGAGATTGAAATGAAAATATGTCAGCCGACCTGAATAGTGTCCGCCTC
>OX243828.1:120540-198040 GCA_945859605.1 Lumbricus rubellus
CTGTCACTTTTTCAGGTATGGGTATTTGATAGCACAACCCCCATATACACAACTACTCATATCCATACCGGCGGTCTCCCAATGTGGCTGCATTCGTTTACGGCGCGCAACAGTGGGTCGCCCCTTGATGATTAATTAGATTAGCGTCGTCAGCGGACGTTGAGAATGCTCGCCTGCCATTGGCCAGTGCGCCGTCGGCGCCATGAATATTAATTAGAAAAAATGATGCAATTTGAGGTCGACAGGTTCAATGCCTTGTGGCCTGTAGCAATTAGAGATTTTTAACTCACGAGCTGTCAGCTGTAGCCTATACGTTCTGAGCTGTGTATTACCCACTACTGATGAGGTTAGGCTATGTATACTTTTCGGTGGTGGAAATCACGGTTAATTTGGCAGATCTCATATCCGGCCGAGTTTATCAACTGCATGTAAGCATAGGCCCCTAAACACGGCTCTAGGACCATTGCTCATAGGCTGATTGCTCATAGGCTGATTGCTCATAGGCTTATTGCTCATATGGCTCATTGCTCATAGGGTCTATTGCTCATAGGCTCATCGGTCATATGCCTAAAATCAATGAACTTTGGCCTATGTTTAAAACAAATAAACCATTGGCGATATGGGTGACCGTCTTCACGCCTTATAGTTTGTGCTTATCTATTAGGGACAATTAGCGTCGTTTAAGTAGTCAACTATGTGGAAGTGGACATTTAAGACAATGAACAAACCTGTTGTTTGACATGTGAAGTAGTGAACAATCTATTTGTTAAAAAGTGTAACGTTTTTTTTATAGATGAACAATTTCACCTCTAGTGGTTAGTTATCAAGCTTTTACTTGAACAGTTCAACTTTTTTCTCAAATGTGAACAATTACATGACCTAGTAAATGTTTATATTTTCAATCAGTGTTTTCTTTTCTGTACCTTCATTCGACTAATTTAACTTGTAGCCTATTTTATTATGACCAATACACCCTATGAGCAATAAGCCATATGAGCAAAAAGACCTATGAGCAAAAGACCCTATGAGCAATGAGCCATATGAGCAAAAAGACCTATGAGCAATAGAGCCTATGAGCAATGAGCCATATGAGCAATAAGCCTATGAGCAATCAGCCTATGAGCAATCAGCCTATGAGCAATGATCCGTACACCCCTAAACACACTACGGTCTGCTCCAATTGGATAAACCAGATTCCACAATCCATCATGGTATACGGTACACAGATAGAAAGAAGAGGATTGTGTGAAATGAAGGGAAGGGGCATAGAATTAAAACTTTAAAGACAATGTTCAACTCAATGTAAGCATGGACATCAATCATGTCAGTAGATGTAAAATTAATTCTTTGGGAATTTTTTCATTGAAGAAACAATTAGCTAATAAATGAGTTTAAATGGTGCTAAAGGATTTTCTGGGATTTTTTCATTGAAGAAAAAAGCCAGTTAAAATAGGGTTTAAACCAGTTAAATTCTTAGTCTTTTTAATTTTCTGGATGTCTTTTATTATTTCCTGAGGGGGGTGCTCGGTAGTACAGTGGTTAGCGCGCTGAACTGTCAACCAAGAGGTCTTTTATTATTTCCTTCCTGATTCCTCCTCTTCTCCTTTGGGGTATTTTATTATTTTTCCTGATGCATAATTAATTACTTAGCTACCTTTTAAGAAATCTGATATTGAAGAAACAATAAGCTTAATTAGCGCTAGAAACCAGATAAAAGTCGAGGTCTTTTCTAACCATTAAAAAGTCTTTTGTATAAGCTATTCTATAGGGTCTATTACATGCGAGCAGGCCTTGTATGCATGAGCGCTCATGCAGCAACAAAACAACAAAGCAGCAGATGTCTCGATCACGACACAACAACCTAGCTGGGAGCGGCCTCGATCACGACAGCACGGCTAGGTCAGGACTATGAGTCGGCGAAGCACGCAGCCGTTGGCTGACGTGGCTACCTTCGCCATGCATGCTGGGAGCGGCCTCGATCACGACAGCACGGCTAGGCTAGGACTATGAGTCAGCCAAGCATGCAGGTCGTTGGCTGACGTGGCTACCATGAAACACCTGGATACATACACCTTGAAGATACGTATTCGTTGTAAGGGCGTCGTTCTATACAGGTGAGTAGGCTATAGAGCATTGTCTGTTGTAGGCTAAATTTTTTGATTTTACGAAAATTAGTTGTTGTTTTAAATCGGTTTAAAATGGTTGACTTCGTTAAGGATAGGCCTATGGCTAAGTTTTCAAACGATACAATCTACCTAGCAATAGATACCGCGTGTGATAATAATTTTGACGAAAAAACATTGATTCGAGGAACATGATAGTTTACATATTATCAAGCTAGGATACACGCGTATGAGCATGGCAAACAGAAGGTATCGTGTGTCGTTTTATAGTTCAGACCAAATTCTATAAAATAAAATGTCTTAAGAGGGGTGTAAAATTACGTGCGTGAATGTAAACACTACCTCTCTGATATGCTAAAACTTAGCGTAGTGCTGTAGCCGTAGTTTCTTCCTGTATAACTCTTTTAACGAAGCAAAATACACCAATTCAATCGGATATGAAGGGTTGTCTAAATTCATTGGAAAGTCATTATCATGATTTAGAATAAAGTGATTGTATTCTTCAACATTTGTTCGTAGCCTATCTGAGGAAGAATCGAGTCCCGAAAAATTTACTATCTCGGGATTCAGCCGTTGGTCTTCCATGAGGTCTTTGTCGCTTCGGCGGTTTCTTGAGGATGTTTCTCGGAAGCTCAAGACGACAATTTTTACAGTTAATTAATGGAGGTTGAAGAAGAACAAAGAAGGGATTCGATGATTTTGTATAATCCTTAATCTAATTGGATACTTGTCTTCACATAGCCTAACGTATTAAAATTAGTAGAAATGGTTGTTGTTTAGATCAGAATCATAAGAACCATGGTAGGTCTAATTGTAAATTTGTAGGACTTGTAGCGATGGAGGAGGTGATTATATTATTGTCATCGCCAAGGCGAAAATCGATTGCAATGACGCAGTTCAGCAAACGCATTCATATAGCACCGCGCGCATGCGTCAGACTTGACCTGATTAATCTATCATCCATGATAGATTATCTAGGTCACAAGCAGTTCAGCAGGAGCATTCATATAGCACCGCGCGCATGCGCCTGACTTGACCTAGATAAACTATCATCCATGATAGATTGTAAACTATAGACCTACCATTGGAACACCGCGCGCATGCGTCAGACTTGACCTGATTAATCTATCATCCATGATAGATTATCTAGGTCACAAGCAGATCACGCAGGAGCATTCATATAGCACCGCGCGCATGCGTCAGACTTGACCTGATTAATCTATCATCCATGATAGATTATCTAGGTCACAAGCAGATCACGCAGACGCATTCATATACCATTCATTCACCGCGCGCATGCGTATGACAGTAGAACTTATTATCTTGCGAATGTTATTAAAACGTGCTTCATAATCTGTTAATGTTATTACAGCATAGGCGGAAACCTGGTCGAACAGTTTGGGAGACGAAGGACGAAGGAGTGGTCGGAGGGAAGAAAAATTTTGACCGCCCCCAAAAAGTTGATGACCAAAAAGTCTCCGTGAAAAAAGTTGATGACTTTTTTTTTTTTTAAACTTTTTTAAATTTTTTTTTTTTTTTTTTTTTTTTTTTAAACTTTTTTTTCAGCAAGAAGACTTCTTATAATTTTGGTATAATACTTATCAAATCCTTATTATTAACCCATGAATTGAATGAATCATCATAGCCTAACCATTTAACCAAAGACCGATTACCACTTTTCCTAATAATCTTCTCTATTTTAAATGTATCTTGCGTTGTCAGTTGTAACTCAGCTTCATAAAATGTCCCTTGTATTTGTTCTCCATTATAATCTGATATTTTATAGGTTATAGGGTCTGTGTATTGAATGTGTGTTATAGTAAAAATTTCTTGTGTCCAACGATTTGTGTAGCCTTTCTCAAATGTCTTTTTCTTCTTAGAAATTCTTACTTTATCTCCTACCGAAAATTTAGGTTTAATAGTTTCAGGTACAGCATCACCATACAGATTCATCCACACAACCCATTCGTTTGCTTTGATACTCGCTTTAACAGGAGTCATTTTAATGGAAGAATGTCTTGTGTTGTTGTATAAATTAACCATATTATCTAAAACATCGATATATCTCTGAGTTGAATTCGCTGTAAAATATTTGAACATTTTCTCTTTCACTGTTCTATTAAATCTTTCTACGATGCAAGATTTCTCTTCGTTCTCAGTTGAGTACAACTGCATACCTAGTGATTTTACCTGTTTATTATAGAATTCTAATCTCTTATCGACCCAAAGTTTATCACCCCTTCTTTTGCTCGTATTAAATATTTTAACGAAAGCATCTGCCACAGATTCTCCGCGCTTATCTTTTAAAGGCTGAATAAATGCATATTTGGAAAATATATCGATGACGCTTAACAAATATTTCACCCCAGAATTAAATTTAGCATAAGCCTGCATGTCAATCAAGTCTGCTGCCCAAACTTTGTCCACTCCCTGAACATAAACAACTCGCTTCCTGAACTTCCTGACTATAGGTTTATGCAATTCGTCAGCAAGTTGGTCTGTCCATCTCAGAGCTTTTTTTTCAACCCCATTCCAAAATGGGTCTTCGTCGATAATATTGGTTTAACTATAGATCTTTCAATTCGTTCGCGGAACGAAGGATTAGGTATATTATTTAATTCATCTATCATAGCTCTGTCAGCGACGTTTCTCCCTGCTGTATCAGTATGTTTAGCATAAGCCATGTCGTGGCGATAGGCTGCTTGATCAACTCTATCTACTGGTTTACTCCAGTCTTTTGGCGTCCCATCACTATTCAATCGCAAATCCAATCGAGTTCCTGGACCCGTGAAAGAATGTCCTGGAAGATGCATTTCGCCCGGATATTTTGCCCATGGAAGTTTAATGTTGGAAGTAGCAGAATTGAGAGCTGAGACTAAATCACCACCTGTAGCGGTGGACATTTTAGTAAACTGAGTTTTTCTAGCGCCACACTCAACGCACACACCCCTAAGCATAGGTCTACCATTCTTACTGACGACTCGTTGAACATCTTTAGATTCAGTTTGTCGCTTACATTTTACACAATACGAGTTGTGCTCCATTTTAATATAATATAATTAAAATGGAAGTCCAAGACCTATCGTGGAATGAAGAATCAAGTAAACGCTTTAACAGTCCTCTCCTACCAAGAAGCATCAGAGGTTTGATCGTCGGTAAGTCTCAATGCGGTAAAACAATATTACTACTTAATTTATTACTGAGACCTGGTTGGTTAGACTACGATAACCTGCAGATCTTTGGCAAAAGTTTATTTCAATCAGAATACAAGATACTTAAGAAAGCATTCGAAGAGAAATTACCAAAGGAAGCAATTATAAGACTTTTTGATAATCGCGATGAGATAATGAAATTAAATGTATCACCGACCGCCGTAGTCGAAGAGATGTCTAAAAACATGGAAAAGAAATCCGATATTGACTGCAAGTTCTTTGAAACCTCTGAAGATGTTCCAGATCCACGAGACTTAAGTCGAGATAAAAAGAATCTCATGATTTTTGATGATTTACAGTTAGAGCGACAAAATAAATGCGAATCCTATTATATAAGAGGTAGGCATAGTAATGTAGACTGCTTTTACCTAGCACAAAATTATTTCAAGCTGCCCAGACAAACTATCAGGGAGAATGCCAATTTTATATGTCTATTCCCTCAAGACCGCAAAAATATTAATCATATATACAGCGATCATATAGGTGTAGATGATATGACTATAGAAGAATTTCGAAAACTATGCAAAACTGCGTGGGATGAAACGCATGGTTTTGTGGTTATAGACCTTACTAGTAAAACAAATAAGGGCAGGTACAGATCTGGATTAGATACATTTTACATTAAATAAAAGCAATAATAAAATGATAACAAAATTTAAGATTTTATATTCTAGGTTTAAAAATAGCTATCTAAAATGGAAACCCTTCTTGACGAAATTTTATCTAATACTCAAACGATTGCACGCAACACAGAAGCTAAAGAATCCTTTTGCATTTTGTTGAGCGAAAGGAGCACACGAATTCGAACGAAATTTAATCCACTAATCGAACTGGACAAAAGTAAGAAGTATGAAATGGCCCTTGTTAATCTTGAAACTTACTACAGTTTTCCCAATATAGACGAAACAAATAATAAATTCGTATATTCGTCAGATAACGGTGTAACGTGGGAAGATTTAGACATTCCAACCGGTTGCTATGAAATCGATGACTTAAACGAATACATACAGAGAATTCTAAAAGAAGAAGGTCATGGACAATGTATAAAGTTGCAACCAAATAACAATACTTTGAAGGCTGTTTTGGAAATTGATGAGAACTATAAAGTTGATTTTACAGTACCAAATTCAATTAGTACGGTTCTAGGATTTCAGAGTCGTGTATACTCCGAAGGATATAACGAATCCGAGCACATAGTTGATATAAACAGCGTGAATAGTTTACGAATTACCAGTGATATAATAGGATCATCGTATGCCAACGGAACTACGGAGAACATAATTTATTCTTTCTTTCCATCGGTCGGGCCTGGTTATAAGATAATCGAATCTCCTCACAATCTCGTATATCTTCCAATAACGCTATACTCTATTTCATCGATGGAAACAAAACTAATAGACCAAAATGGAAAACTAATTAATTTAAGAGGTGAGGAATTGTCGATACGATTTCACATAAGAGAGGTTTAATTTAAAGTTTATATTTAATATAAGATGAGCGCTTACGCTAAGGTCAAAGTTAATATTTCTGAAGGGCAAAAAGAGAAGATTAAGCGAGCTGCTCAAGTAGGGACTGGAGTGAGTATAAGACTTTCTCATGAAGATATAACTGGTGAGCATGTATTAGCTCTAAACCAGAGGCAAATTAACAAGTTAACTAAAGCGTATCAGAATGGAACTGGTGTGACAATTAAAATGGGTAAAAAGCAATTAGAAGACAATGCGAGAGTCGAAGGCGGATTTATTGGCGCTATTCTACCGTTCTTAGCAACAGCCGGAAAGTTTCTTCTGTCTAGTGTTCTTCCGAGTTTAGCCACAGGAGCCTTAACAGGATTGGGTTCTGCAGCTGGTTCCAAAATTGTCGATAAAATAAGTGGATCTTCGATCTCACATCAGACAAGTGGATCTTCGATCTCACATCCGATAAGTGGATCTGGCGTGCTGTACGTTAAGAAAGGAGGAATATGCTGTAAGATAGTGCCTGCTGGGGAAGGTCTTTTTCTATCTCCGTGGAAAAAGGGTACTTCAATAACGGGTTCTGGTTTGTTTATGAAAAGAGGAGCAGGATATATCAGCGGTGAAGGTCTTATACTTGGTCCTAATTCACCATTTAAAAATATTCCTATTCTTGGAATGTTACTTTAAACAATCTCTTATATAAATGTCTGGATACGGTCACCCAATACACAAATTTATCACCAAACGGAAGCCTCGTGTGAGTCCGATAATTTGGATGCCTAAAGTGGTCACTCACGCTCCTGCAAGACAACGAGCAGGCGATAGATATGAGATTTTTGCTCAGCAAGCGATAACGATTGAACCAAAGACAAATATTACAGTAGAAGTAGGCCTTGGAGTCCGAATGACCAGTGGAATGTGTCTAGTCTCTCTTAGACAGAAGTTGAAACAACTCAGACTGAGCCTTCAAGATGGTACTGTCCTAGAGGACGCAGAGGATATAATAATTACAATACAAAACAACTCCGATTCACCAGTTACTATAAACGAAAAAGACTCCATATGTTATGTTAATTACTACGATGCATAACGTGTACGTTTTATGTTTACGTTTTACGTTTACGTTTTACGTTACGTTTTAAACATTATAATAAAAAATGTCACTACTGAAAATTAGCGATCCTGCAAAAAGAGATTTTATTATCGAAGAGTTTTTAAAAACGAAAAAAAACATTAAACAAAACTTTCTTTCAGAGAGAATAGATGATCTTGGACTTCAACGAGAATTAACGAAAATCTACAAACCAATAGTCGACTCTCAATCAGCAATTTCGAAAGAACAAAACGCTTTGCTGTCGACAATAAAGGATAATTCTGCAGCAACATCACTTGCTCTAAAATCACTTCCAGATTCGTTGAAAACTATTCAATTTCCCCAGTATCCGTCTATAGAGGCGTACGATGACGATGACCCAGTAGAAGGCATTAGAAGGTTAGAATTAGGAAATATTGCAGTTGAATACCTTAAAAAATATGCTTCCGATAGAAGACTTGTGGATACAACATTCGGATTAAGATCAAGAGATGGAAAATTCTACATCGGTGACAGCGAAGCCTCAATCCAAGGAAATGATATTACAGTTGGAACCACAACTTATCAAGGAACTCCAGGATTATGGGAATTGTTAACGTTAGCTAGTCCAAACAGTTCAATTTATGATAATCGTGATCTCGAAGAATACGCCGAGATTCTAACTAAAACGAATGCCATGAGTCAGCCAAATAAACCAAACAAACCTAAATCGTCTAGAAGTGTAAAATATAAACAGATAATAAAACCCATATGGGACGATTACATAAAGTTAAGAGGTAAAACAGGAAGCGGAATAATTACCATTCCTTCGGATCCAAATGAATTAGTAAAACAATTAGAGTTGCGAATATATAGCTACAAAGCGGGAAATACAGGAGTAAGAAATGAAATTGTAGGTATGACTGACGAGTTACTAAGACAAGGAGTGATAACCAAAGATGAATATAAAAAATTGATGATCTAATTTAAAAATTGATGATCTAATTTAAAAATTGATGATATAGAAATGCTGGTCGTTGCGAGAAGAAGTTATAAAAAAGTACACGTTGTCGGTGGAGCAGGAATATTCGATTCCATTGCAGGATTTCTCAAAAGACTACTGACATCGAATGCAGCCAAACAAATTGCGAGCACAGCTGTCAAAGAGATTGGAGGTGTTGCTAAGGATAAGGCGATCGACGTTGGAAAACGATTACTCAATAAGATACTCCCTAAAGCTCCCGTTCAGCAGCCGATAACTCAGGAAACTAAAGTCATTCTAGCTAGATTACTAGGATCGAATCCAGAAATGACGGGAGGAGCTATTAGAATTCAGGATCTCGTAAAACGCTTAAACGGAGGTGGTTTGAAAATGGCTTAAGGTTAATTTTCTTATTTAAAAATATATGTATAATAAAATGCAATCCGATATTCTAAGATTCACAGAGCAACCATTGATCGATGAAGGTATCGAGCGATACGAATGGCACGAGTACGAACCTGTAGCGAGAACTAACCTTAACAGTTCTGGTGAAATAAGAATAAATATTGAATTACAAGACTTATACAGTCACCCAGCAGAGTCATATCTACAATTCGACGGAAGACTAATTAAAGCCGATGACACAGCATACGTTAACGCCGATTTAGTCGCTCTTACGAATAATGGGCTTATGTATCTATTCAGTCAAATATCCTATCAGTTATCTAATCAAGAAATCGAAACGCTATTTCATCCGGGTCAAGCTACAACGATGCTCGGTTTACTTACGTATCCAAACGATTTTCAGCTGACTCAAGGCTTAAATCAGCTGTGGTATAAAGACACTGGAGCGACTGCTGTTATTGCGGACAACCCCGGCTTTGCCACTAGACAAAGCTTTCTCATTCGCAAACCAAACACTAAAGGAATGTTCAGCTTTATTGTTCCGTTGAAGCATATTTTCGGGTTTTGCGACGATTACGACAAGATTATTTACGGCTTCAAACAGACGCTGACTTTAGTTCGTAAAGCCGACGATGATGCAATATTCCGAGATAACGCTGCAGCTGCTGGAAAAGTTGCGATAAACAAAATTTCATGGTTTATTCCACACGTTATTCCTTCCGATATGGAACGAATGCAGTTGTATAAGACGATTGAATCGAAATTAACGTTGCCAGTTGCGTATAGAGCTCGTCAATGCGACACAATAACGGTTCCTCAGTCGACAAGTTTCAGTTGGCGTCTTAGCGTAAAAACATCACCTGAGAAACCCAGATATATCATCGTAGGATTTCAGACGGACCGTAGCGGTAATCAGGAAAGTAATCCGTCGCTATTTAATCACTGCGATCTCAAGAACATATATGTGATGATGAATCAAGAAAGATATCCAGCTGTCGATCATAACCTGTCGTTTCCTAATCAACAATTCTCCAGAGCGTACAGAGACGCGTCCTCCTTTAGTCAAAAATTCTATGGTATGGATAAGTTGATTACCCAAAGCAATATAACACCTGTAGATTATAAAGAATTATACCCGTTGTTCGTGTTCGATGTAAGCAAACAATCCGAGCGTTTGAAATCGTCAGTCGTTGATATTCAGATTAAGGCTCTTTTCAATGCAGCAGTGCCAGCCGACACAGAAGCGTATGCTGTCGTAATTTCAGATAGGTTGCTGCAGTTCCAATCGGATGGGCAGAAAATGAGTGTTGTGTATGGAAAATTGATTTAAAGAATACTTATATATTATGAAGCTACCAGAGCTTAGAATGTTAGCCAAGCATCACGATGTTACAGGCACTTCACATCTCAACAAACCTCAAATGATAGCTGTACTGATTGAAAAGAATATTCTTCCGACGGACTACAAGTCTGTGTCATATCGACATGACACGTTGAGCAGTATCAGGAAACAACCGAGAAGAGTAAATATTATAGATCGAGAGACTGGCGTTGTTACCTCGTATCCATCGATGTATAAAGCTGCTAAGGCGCATGGTCAGAGTGCTGGCATAATAGCTTATCATAACGGAAATGTCTGGAGAGATAGATACGAAATTAAAGTGTTTGAGAGATAGATAAGTGGATCTTCGATCTCACAGATAAGTGGATCTTCGATCTCACATGTTTTAATATTTTTGCGTGGTAAGATAAAATGGATTTAAAGAAAAGTAGTTAAGAAACATGAACCATGTTGAACACTTGCTCGACTCGCCGGTTCCTGACATTAAGATTCCTACGCTTACACCCACACCTGGTAAATACAAACCAGTAGCGCCTAAGAGAAAATACAAAAATAAGCTTAGAGCTAAATTAAATGATTTTGCGGATTGGCTACTTAGTTATGTGCCCGAACAAGCAGAGGTTAATGAAAAACTCGAATCGTTGAAGTCAACTGTTTCTAGGATATTCGATAAAACTAAAATTCGAGAAACGGCGTCGGCTATTAAAGGATTCACGAAGCAGTATAGAATAGATGGAATTAATGGAATGGACGCCTCTTCGTTTCTTGATTTCGTCAGACCGCAGGTAGTAAATCTGTTGTCGAACGATCGCCAGACAAAGACTAATTTAGTTCTTACTTGTACTATGGAACGAGTAGATATGAAATCTGGAATAGTTACTTCTGAGGATATACCATTCGTTTCCAGGGCAGAAGTTATTTTAGAAGCTACCGACTTGAATGAAATATACAGCAGAAAAAAAGATAAAATCATGGAGTCTATTGCTAGTTTTCAGATGCAAGGAAGTAATTGGAGATTTAAAGCTGTTGTAAAATTAGATATCAATACGGTAAAATATAAACCCTTGAGAGGTAGTTCTTACATTCCACTTCCCGACTTTTTAGCTAATAAAAAGGCTATTATAAATATGAAAAACCACGACGAAGAATGCTTCAAATGGTGTATCACTAGAGCTTTGAATCCGGTGGATGTCCATCCGGAAAAAATAACGAAAGCTTTGACAGAACAATCGAAAAAACTTAATTGGAGTGGCATTGAGTTTCCAGTTGCTGCTGATGCTAATGTGATAGGTAAATTCGAGAGAAATAACAATATTAATGTTAATGTATTCGGTTTTGAAAAACATGTCTACCCGCTTTATCTGTCTAAGTGTGAAAGTAGTATTTGTGTAGATCTATTGCTTATTTCCAACGGAGAAAGGAAACATTATTGCTGGATCAAGAATTTTAACAGATTGATGAGATTTCGGACTAATTCGATGTATTATTGTAAAAGGTGTATGAATGGTTTCACAACGCCAGGAGCGCTTAACAACCATAATGAGTACTGCTCTCAACATAACGCACAAAAAATAGAAATGCCAGAACCAGGAACTATGTTAAGTTTTAAAAATTATAACAATTCTATGAGGGTTCCGTTTATAGTCTACGCAGATTTTGAGTCTTTTGTAAAACCGATCGATACATGCCAACCAAATCCAGAGTTGTCGTACACTAATAAATATCAAAAGCATATTCCTAGCTCCTTTTGTTACCACATAAAATGTTTCGACGATAGTGTATATTCTCAAGATCCTGTGACGTTTACGGCTGAAAGCGAAGATGATGATGTTGGTCAAATATTTGTAGATAAACTAGAAGAGAATATAAAACAAATATATAATCAATTTAAATTCCCTAAGAAGATGATATTTACAGAAGAGGACAAGAAGTGTTTTGATGGAGCTACTATATGCCATATCTGTGAAAAACCGTTGGGCGAAGACCGAGTGAGAGATCACTGTCATCTTAGCGGTAAATTTAGAGGGGCTGCTCATAACATTTGTAATTTAGACTATAAAGTCCCCAAGTTTTTCCCTGTAGTGTTTCATAATCTTTCCGGGTACGATTGTCATCTGTTCATTAAGAAACTGAGAGGTAATAATGGAGAGAAAATTAATTGCATACCTAATAACGAGGAAAAGTATATATCTTTTAGCAGAGAGGTCGTTGTTGATAAGTTTGTAAATAAAGAGGGAAAAGAGATTACCGTCAAGCGACAACTGCGTTTTATCGACAGTTTTAAATTTATGGCTTCTAGTCTTGATGCTTTATCGAGGAACCTAAGCAAAGACCAGTGTAAAAATATTGGGAAACGATATACTGGAAAGAAGCTCGATCTTTTGCTGAGAAAAGGCATATATCCTTATGACTACGTCGATTCATTTACTACCTTTAATGAAACCGAACTACCACCAAAATCCGCATTCTATTCTAAGCTAAATGATTCGAATATTAGCGATGAAGACTACGAGCATGCAAAAACGGTATGGAAGGAATTTGGATGCAAAACATTCAGAGAATATCACGATTTATACAACGTTTCGGATGTTCTGTTACTTGCCGATGTTTTCGAAAACTTTAGAGATGTGTGTATGAAGAACTATACGCTTGACCCTGCATGGTATTTTACATCTCCTGGTTTAGCCTGGGATGCCGCTTTAAAATTGACAGGCGTGAAATTGGAGTTATTGAATGATTATGATATGATTCTGATGCTTAGGCAAGGGATGAGAGGAGGAGTGAGCACAATATCAAATCGTTACGGGAAAGCGAATAATAAATATATGAGCGATTTCAATAGTAACGAAAATTCTACATTTATTACTTACCTGGATGCGAATAATCTATATGGATGGGCTATGATCAAAAATTTACCTACTCACGGGTTCAAATGGATGAACGAAGATGAATTAAATAATTGGAGAAGTATTCCATGCATATTGGAAGTTGATTTGGAATATCCTAAAGAGTTACACGACCTGCATAACGATTTTCCGTTAGCCCCCGAAAGCATTGAGATTAACAAAGTCAAAAAGTTAATTCCAAACTTAAACCATAAAAAGAAGTATGTGCTGCATTACGATAATCTGAAGCTGTATGAGAGCTTGGGTTTGAAAATAACAAAAGTGCATAGAGGTGTACTATTCGAAGAAAGTGATTGGTTGAAAAAGTATATCGATTTAAATACAGCTCTTAGAACGAAAGCTACTAATGACTTTGAGAAAGACTTTTTCAAGTTAATGAATAACAGTGTCTTTGGAAAAACTTGTGAGAACATTGAAAATCGTGTTGATGTAGAGTTAGTGTGTCAAGAGGAGAGGGCTATTGAACTAGCCGCTAAACCTAATTATGAGAGATGTATTATTTTCGATGAAAATCTAATAGCCGTTCACATGAAAAAAACTAAATTGTACTATAATAAACCTATATATCTTGGCATGTGTATATTAGACTTGAGCAAAACGTTGATGTATGAATTTCATTACAATTACATCAAGGATAAATACGGAAATAGAGCTAAATTATTATTTACCGATACAGATTCTTTGACATACGAAATTAAAACTGAAGACTTTTACTCAGATATCGCAGAAGATATTAAAGCTCGATTCGACACAAGTGAATACCCGAGAGATCATCCATCTGGTATTGTGACTGGAGTAAATAAAAAAGTTATTGGAATGTTCAAGGATGAAGCTAGTGGGAAACAGATAAAAGAATTTATTGGACTCAGAGCAAAGTTGTATTCTTATAAGATGGCTGCTGGAGATGAGCACAAGAAATGTAAAGGTATTAAGAAGAATGTTGTCCAGAAAACTATTACTCACGAAGATTATAAAGACTGTTTATTTACTAAAAAAGAACAACAACGAACGATGAATGTTATTAGATCTTATCATCACGATATTTATACAGAAGAAATTAATAAAGTTGCATTATCTGCAGATGACGATAAACGGGTAATAATGGAGGATGGAATTCATACTTTGGCATATGGTCACTACTCGTTGAAAATTTTTAATTAATGTTTATATTAAATAAATGAGCGTCAAACAAATCGATGTTTGTGGAGTAGTGCTTCCAAATCATCCGTTAACAAATTTTGAATTATTGGATGCCGCGAAGAAGCTGAATATTCCGAATTTTAGAGGCGTTTTCGTGCGAGACGAGCTGCCGAATAAACCTAGACGGATTGAATGTGGGATATTGAATCTAGACGATTCTAAAGGAACCGGTCAGCATTGGTGCTCTTTCTTAAAGAGCGGTAATGAGAAAATATATTTCGATAGTTACGGCCTTCCTCCCCCTCTGGAACTGATAAAGTATTTACGCCGTCCAGTGTTATATAACAGCGAGCGAATACAACCCGATAACGAAGTGTTTTGTGGTCATTTATGTTTGTATGTATTGAAGATGGTGGGTGATGGAATGAATTTCCAAGAAGTTATAAATGGCTTGCATTAAAAATTATTATATATAAATATATATATATAATGCCTATCGATAAATTTGGTCACACCGCTGCTGGAGGAACATCACGAAGAGTAATCGCTGGAGGTGTTACTCTTAGCCAAGTAAATGCTAATTTTCTTCGATTGGATGGGACAAATCTGCTGACTGGAAATCTAAATATGAATGGATGTGTGATAAAAGGTCTCCCAGTAACGAATACTTCGACAGCCGGAATGGATGAAGCTTTAAGTAGGGGACAAGCCATTGATTTGATAACGAATCACAACGATTCTCCGTCCAACGATAATCATTTGACGAATAAGAAATACGTTGATGAACAAGATGCTGCTACAAAGAATTACGTCGATAAATCTCTGAAAAAGTGTCGTGTTGGGTATATTCCTCCCTTGGAAGCTGATGAAAGTGTGACAGGATTCGTTGCTAGTGCCAGTGATTGTTATTTCCAAAGCAAAGCCTACCATGCTTTTACTAATGATTTTAACGCAGCTTGGATTTCGGGTGATGATACAGCTGCTTGGTTACAAATTAAATGTCCTGAGCCAGTTAAAATTTGGAGAATTGCGTTGAACACCGATAATTTATCTATTTTCGATTTATTCGCTAGCAATGATGGAGTAGTGTTTGTAGACTTACGTTTTTCTTCATCGTCTAACGGGTTTGGTCTTACTAAATCATCGTTTTCAGGGGTTGGTCTGACATTTTTTAATATTAATACTACGGATGCGTATCAATATTACAGAGTTGTATCTATAGCAAGGGGAGTGGAAGCTAATCGTCAGATTCAGGTAATGCAATTATATGTATACGATGACTAATCTGCATTAAAAATTATTATTATATATAAAATGCCCGTCGATAAATTCGGTCACACCGATGTTAGTTCATCACAAAGAGTAATCGCTGGAGGTGTTACTCTTAGTCAAATAAATGAGAGTTTTCTTCGATTGGATGGAGCAAATCCAGTGACTGGAAATTTAAAAATGGGTGGTCACAAAATTAAAGGACTACCTACAACGAACACTTCGACAGCAGGAATGGATGAAGCCTTAAGTCGAGGTCAAGCTATTGATTTGATAACGAATCACGACGATTCACCGTCCAACGATAATCATTTGACGAATAAGAAATACGTTAATGAACAAGTTACATTGAAGGTGTCTAAGACTGGTGATACAATGACTGGTGATCTATTCTTAAACGTTGGCTTCGATCGTCTGCGTTCAATGGGTTGTAAGGACTTGAGAGGAGATAATAAAGAATTCACTATTTTCTTAGGTAGTATACGAAATAAACTACAATGTTCGTTAAACAATCCTATTACATTACAATCGATGGATGGATTTCGTTTTAGAATAAACAATGAAATCATGTTAGAGATGGTTAAGTCGACGCAATACAATATTTCATCTCAAATAAATGTGCATACAACCATCTTTATGCATGATGGTTACATTACAGGTCTACACAATCCCAACAGCGCCAGCGATGCAGCTACGAAGCAGTATGTAGATTCTATCACAATCGGTCCCGCGCTTAGCATTCATTCTTTAACTCGTCAAGCCATAGACGCTAAAACTCACACAAGAGTTTCTTTCGATAGTGTAAGATTCCAAACCGATGCTGGTATAAGTACGAGACTGACTCGTGTCACTCCCGGAAAAGCCGGATACTATTTGGTTTCGACGTATATAGAATTTTGTGACACTAATACCGCTCATGGTAACGTCTACCTGTATAAAAATGGAGCGAATTACATGCAAATTGCGGGCGGAGCGGGTACGGGAGCTGCGCATAACAATTCAACCGGTTGTAGCATAGTTTTTGTAACCAACACCGATTTTCTCGAGATATTCGTTTATTCACACATCGCACTAAATATATTCGCTAGAGACTTTTCGGCAGTATTCTTACGACCTTAATTTCCTTGCTGATCGAAATAATAAAAGACTTCCAAAGGGCGGTGACCAATCCTCTCCCTCGCCGTCTCATCATCCACTGACCGTGTACTCATCATAGCTGAGTCGGCTTGTGGAACAGAAATCTCGTAACAAATTTCTGCCCCGGCGGGGAATTGAACCCCCGACCTCTTGGTCGACAGCCCAGCGCGCTGTCCACCGTACTACCGAGCACCCCCCCTCAGGAAATAATAAAAGACATCCAGAAAATTAAAAAGACTAAGAATTTAACTGGTTTAAACCCTATTTTAACTGGCTTTTTTCTTCAATGAAAAAATCCCAGAAAATCCTTTAGCACCATTTAAACTCATTTATTAGCTAATTGTTTCTTCAATGAAAAAATTCCCAAAGAATTAATTTTACATCTACTCATGTCATCATCTGCATACATGTTATCTGTCTTGAAAATTCTAAGTGGCACCATATAATTTACCAGCTAGAAGCTTCTAATAAGTGTGTGCGCTTCGAGAGACACTATATAAATTCCTAGACACAATGCAATACAATATACTCACCATTTGATCGAAGAGCGCCCAGAATATTGGTAGCGGAATGAACATCCAAATAACACGTGTCGCGTCTTTTGCATCCGAAATAAACTGGTGCTGCAGAAAGACATCAAATCAAAACTGAGAATTAGAAATTGCATAATACGCAAAATAAACCGAAAGAGGTCTAAACAAACATCAAAATTACCAAGACTGAGAAATAGAGATTGCATAATACGCGAAATATACAGAAAAGGTCTAAACAGACGAGTTGTTCATATTAACTCAATACAAGACAGAACAGGCAGACGGTGTGCATGGGTATCGGAATGGGTGACAGGACAATTACCCCCTGGACAATTACCCCCCGGACAATTACCCCCGGACAATTACCCCCGTGGACAATTACCCCCCGGACAACTCCCCTCCCGGACAACTACCCCCCGTGCCAATTACCCTCCGGACAACTACCCCCCGTACCAATTACCCCCGGACAACTACCCCCCTCCCCCCGTGCCAAAAATTAAATCTATGTCATGTTAAAAGCCTTTAGTTAGCAATGCTAACTTAGCATAATAACTAAGCAAGGTTAAGAGCAACTATACGAAGATAGGCAAGTTATTGTTAAACGTTCAAGAAAAAGACCAGATCAAATCAAATCTAAAAACGGTTCTATAAGCTAATGTGTAAAAAAGGTTAAAAGTTCAAGAAAACTTCAACGTTTTAAACGCCTGCTTAATAAAATATTTACATGTAATTATCGATAGAGTTCTGCCTATTTTCGTAACCTACTCAGCAAAACGACACCATTTTGCTAAATTATTGTGTTTCTTCTGTTTAACGTAAAGAAAACCTTCGAAACAACTCTCTCAGATTTAGAAAATTCCATCATGACTAGATATCTAAATTAGACTGTGTGTAAGCTAACTCCGTATTGCATTGAATAAGTATTGTAGAGTGAGATAGTGAAGAAAGATGGCTATAGGTCTACCACAGTAGGCCCTTAAGTTTTTTAAGGATAGGCTTAGGCAGCGCTGAACGTCCGACAAATACAAAGAGACTGGTAAAGAGATTAACGCGTGAGAGAACAAGCTCACACTGTGGCACGGGGGGGTAATTGTCCGGGGGTAATTGGTACAGAAGGTAGTTGTTCGGGGGTAATTGGCACGGGGGGTAGTTGTACGGGAGGTAATTGTCCTGGGGGGTAATTGTCCCGGGGGTAATTGTCGGGGGTAATTGTCCAGGGGGTAATTGTCCAGTGGTAATTGTCCTAGAACCATCGGAATGTACACCATGGTTAAAAAAAACTTAGCAAAATTCGTTTTTCAAATATCTCCAATGACTGATAACATATCATGCGCTTCTTATCTACATACGCTTCTCTAATATTTTAACATTATTTTATATAGCACTTTTTCTATAGTGTGCCTGGATGGAGACAAGTCTCTCAAGAGGTTTAGAGATAAACGAAAGGTTAGTGATAGGACGGTAATTTTGACAGACAAATGTTTGCTTTCTTAAGAGTATATTAAGAGCTCTATAGCCCGTTTTTGACATGCTGGGAGGTGACCTTCAGTAAGTAAGTAAGTAAGTAAGTAAGCCGTTTATTGACAAAGCATCAAACACGTACAAAAGAGCAGTAATCAGTACAAATTCAATGACTTTCGAGTGATCGGTGCATAAGTCAAAGGGTCAATCCAAAAAGGTCGTATGGACCCGCTGAGGCTGGATTGACCCTTCCTTTCTCAATAACATTTGGCTATTGTAAAAAAACAGTGCAAAGCACAACATCTTACACATGAAACGAAAGCAAACTGAAATGAAATGACAAATAGATTTCAAAACAAAACAAAAAACAAGAAAAAAACAAATTATGACCAATTGTTTAAATCTAGTAGACAGAGATTAAACAGTCTTTTAATTTTTTCTTAAACATGTTAATGGTGGGTATAAGTGTAATATATTTTGGGAGGTTATTCCATATCATAGGGCCAGAACATTTAATCGAAAATAATTTCATCCTAGTATGTGCAACATCGGTGCGGTAGTGTAACAGAGTTCTAGTGAAATGGTTATGTAGGCCTACAGCAATTCCCTGACAAAAATAACCATCAAATGTCCTAGGCAACAATTTGTGATGATAGCGAAACATTAACAACTGATTTGAAACTTATATATATCTGATAATCGTAGTATGTTATAGGTTCGAAAAATTGGTTTGGTACTGACAGACCAGCATAATAAGAAAATAGTTCGAATGGCACGTTTTTGCAAACTCTCCAATTTTTTAAAATAAAAACTATAAGTTGAGGCCCAGCAAATGTTACAATATGACAAGTATGGAAAAATTAAGGAATAGTATAAGCCTTGTAATGTAGCTTGAGAGAGACAGTGACGGATTCTTGATAGCACGCTAATATTTTTTGCTATTTTTTAGATATCTGCTTAATGTGTTCTTTCCAGGTGAGGTGCTGGTCCAGATACACACCTAAAAATTTACATGATTCAGTCGGCATAATCATTTGACCATCCATTGTCAATCTGTAATCACACACTGGCGTTAGGGATCTATTAAACATGTACAATAAAAATGGAGCAATGTCATCCAGAATGTTAATAAGAACAAACGGAGGAAGTGGATCAAGTTCACACGATTTCTGGTTTGAAGAAATAATAATGCGACGGAGTTTCATCCTCTATGATGGGACGAAAACCGTATAATTTTGAATCTGTCCTAGAAAGTTGAGGTAAAGGAGCACCAGCCGTTGATGCTCGAACAATTGCAATCTTCTCAGTCATCATCTGAAGGAAGACATTGGCAGAGAATGAAGGAGCAGCAGACGAGCGGGAAGCTTGACCCAGGAGGCCCTTGATGGACGTCCAGAGTCGTTTCGGGTTCTTCTCATTTCAAGACACGAAGTTCTCCCAAACATTCTGCTTCCTTTTGGCGAAAAAGTCGATGGAGTGACCGAAGTTGAGTGACTCAAGCCAGGCCATCATTCGGATCTCTTGGACGACGGTAGCGTCTTTCGAAGCACCGTGCACGACGACGGTGATGGCGACATTCACCATCGAACCAAGCTGCAAGGGGTCGTAGAAGCGTCTTGACACTCCGCAGAGGAAGAAGATTGTCCACCAGTTCAGTCATGGTGGTGGAGTAGAGGTCGAACAGTTCCGATATTGACAGGAAATCAAGACAGAAGGGTTCGGAAGCAAGTTTTGAGTGACGCAATGCACTACTCAGAGTTTGATAGTTGAGTGATTTCCAACCCAGCATCATACGAATGATGTGCATGGGTTGATGAGTAGAGAGGAGGAAGAGTAAATTCTACGAGCGAGTGGCGAGCAGTGAGGAGAACAAGCAGATGAATGTAGGTTATAGAGACCCAGAAATCTTGACTTGCTACAATTTGGAATTTGTATTAATGACTGCAACCGATCAGTGCTAATTACTGCTATTGTGTAAGGCCAAAAGTATTGATTTTCTAAGATTTCTGCATTATTTTAACGTGTAAAAGAACCCCTTGTATTGAATTGTATCCAATAAATTTATATATACTGGTAGATACTACTATTTGAGACCTTTCCAATGGTATTAAACATGTCACCATAGGATAAAAGGTATGTGTCTAAAAGCATTTAGAAATTGAACACATCGACCCCAAATGATGGTAATTTTGGGAAAATGGGAGTGCCTTGAGGGAACCCTAAATATTTTTGTATTGTCATAAAATTTTATAGATGTTTTAAAGGGACCATATGGAAACTTTTTAGAGGGAGTGCATAAAAATTGTCCATAAAAAGTTTCTTTGAGACACCCTAGTATATAATTATGTCTGTCGAAGTGTCCATACTTCATACTTACGTCGTAGTCTGGTTCTGCGTAGTCGAGCCAGTTTTGCTTCTTCTCGGTCGGATCCTTTCGTTTGCATTTGCGATAGATGGCTAACTACAGACATCAATCACATATTGCAGTTTGTCATTCGTGTTTCTAATAAATGAAGATAATTACAACTATATATCATATATATATATATATTATATAATTATTATGTATATAAAAATAGGCCTATATAATTATTTACTGAATGTTCGCATAAATAGATCTAATAATTTTAGACCCGAGATTTGCCAACAATATTGATGAACACGCGTAATCTATATAAAGAAAAATGAAACTTTCCAATAGTTTGTTCCCCGTGTTCTCGAAAAGTTACGCAAAGATTGTTTTGAAAATTTAACAATAACTTCCATTCCAATAGGACAGTGTCCATTTTGCTTTTTATCCGAAAAAAAACGCAATCTTTTCCACAAAATGTGAAGTTTGCGTTCCGCTCAACCGCCATTTGCAAATTCAACAAAGCCGCAGGGTTGCCAGATTTCTGAAACGCGTTGTCCCGGAATCAAGTTGTAAAGTCGACCAAAAGTCGCGAGATGACCAACTTACTGGAAGATTCGATCAGGGTTGCCCAAAAGTTGCCCCAAAATTGCGATATCGCATATGTGGCTGTCGGGAAGGAACGGTGTGAGGGAAGGGGAGAGAAAAAGAGAGAGGGAGGGGAGGGGGAGATGGAGGGGAGGGGAGGGAAATGGGAAGGGGAATGGGAAGGGGAGGGCGTTGCGGAGGGGAGGGGAATGGGGAGGGGAATGGGGAGGGGAATGGGAGGGGGAGAGGAATGGGAGGGGGAGGTCTTTTATGCCACAGCAACGCGTGGCCGGGTACAGCTAGTTATCTTTATAAAAAGTATAGGTTGTCTGTGGAACAAAAGCATGCGACGCTAGAGCTGCACCGATCTCACGACGCTACTACCAGGTCGACATTTCGTCGTCGGGGCCGCCGTCACCAACTTCTTTTGGTCGGCGTTCCGCCGCCGCTGACCAAAAATGGCCGGTGTGCCGCCGCCAACACTTAGTCTTAGTCTAGTAGTTAAGATCTATGTATGCTGTTACCTGAGTTCCTGTAAATTGTTTCAACTGCATAATTGTACGCTCTAACGGGTTACGGACTGTCTACCGGATTGTCGAATAAACGAAAATTATTATTGTTGTTATTATTATAATAATTATTATTAACACTGTTACTACTAACAGTACTATCAAGCTACAACAAAAGATCCCGCGAAGGCCACAGCGTTAAAGCGCTGAATGGTCACCGAAAGTCTTTGATAGAGGAATGTCGTTTCTCTCAATTCGTCCGTCGCCTTCGTCAAGTGACGACCCAAATCTGTGATGAATTCAATGCCTCTTGAATTAACAGGGCCTAAAGTTTCAACGGCCAGTGGAACGAAGCCATGTGTGACTGAAAGAGACTGATATTTTTGATTTTTTCTGGTGTCTGCAATTTCTGCTGCTGCTCCAGCCGTGACAGCCGTTGCCTGCAGATACGATGGCGCCAGAGTGTCAACCACAGTGACACAGGCTCCGACCTGCTTTCCACGGTACAAGAGTCGTGCCGTCAGGTCTTCTACCATCTGAGCGCAGCATGCCTCGTGGCTCCTTAATCGCTGGGAAGCCGGCTTTAATCAGACTGCGATGAATCAAGTCGTTGATTGCTGCATGTCGGGCCACGCGACCAAACCCCAGAGTGCATGAAAGGCCGTGCGTGCCTCTAGCAGTGACCAGCGAGCCACAAGCGCAGTCGTGGGGTTGACAAATGTTGGCTCCAAGACGAAGCCCAACCGCCACTCTGATGGCCTCATCGCTGAGTCTAAGGCCACATGAGGTAATCGGTAGACAATGTAGCCAGTCGCTAGCGTGTTGAAAGGACACGGCTTTCAGGCGCGCCTGATCACTCGGCTCTGTGGTGGAGAGGAGAAGTTCCGATAGCTCTTTATGCAGAATAGGCATGTCCCATTTCACTTGCACATTCGAAGGAAAGACCTCCGTCAGTGACAACCCGGTTGTTGATTCCCAGAGCGATGACAAGTTCGAGTAGTGTATGTCAGGTTGACTGTCTAGCACGCTAAGGATGTTGGACTGGAGCTCGGAGGTGCCTGCGGCCGACGCTAGAAAAGCGGGAAGTGCCAGCGATGACGCCCTTCGGATGCCCAGTCCGCCTAAACCGGATTATTATTATTATTATTATTATTATTATTATTATTATTATTATTATTATTATTATTATTATTATTGTTGTTGTTGTTGTTGTTATTCTTTTTGTCATTATTATTATTATTATTATTATTTGTTTTTTGTTGTTATTATTATTATTATTATTACCATCAATTCGGAGCAGACCTCTGAATAACGAACGTCGATAACTTTGTCGACTCTGAAGAAGACGACTATTAACAGTTCTTTAGTTTTAATGGTAGAGGTGGGAAGGAGGAAGAGTAGAAGGAGGAGTAGGATGAGAAGTAGGAGGAGGAGGAAGAGGAGGAGGAGGAAGAGGAGTAGGAGGAGGAGGAGGAGGAGGAGGAAGAGGACTATGAGGAAGAGGAGTAGGAGGAGGAGGAGAATTGGCAGACGGACCGATAGATGGACAGACGGAAATGCAGACAAATGGACATAAAGATTGACAGACAGACGGACGGATAAATATGCATTAGCATCGTTCTCACCGCCATGCATTTGGCCAATCGAGAGATGACGCTTTCGGTCGGAGGAACATTTGTATACCATCGGAATCCACAGCAGAAGATGACTGCAACACAGAGAAGAAGAAGAAGATGCAGAAGATGCAGATCATACCAATTACTGATGCGATCAAATCCATAGACGATAATAACAAAGACGACAATGAAGACTGCAATGATAACAATGATGTGGATGGCAATTATTATGATAATATTTTAGGTAAATTGTTGGAAAGGCTCAAACTGACCGAGCGCGCAGACCATTAGGATTGCCGGAATACCAAATGCAAGAGCAAAGCAATTCTTGTTGAAACAGTACACATTTCCTGCAGATAAAACAAGAGCAAACACAAAAGCATAGCAACAGAAGAACACACAAGCTCCATTCTGGCAACTACTGGTCAGTCTCTTGGTGACTGTAGAAGTCAAAACAAAGGCGGATCCCACTTCTTCATTCCTACTCGAGTGGTTTCCATGTAGGTACCGTAAGTAGGTTTCTTGTTGTTTAGAAAGCACTTGAACAATTGAATAGTTCTCTCGTCCGATTTACAGGACTAGTGTTGCCATTGTGATGCAGCAACATCATCATTTGCTCAAATATCCAAAGCCTTCAGACAACTTCCTACTTCTATCCCTCCTCCTTCTATTCCTCCTCCTCCTTTTTCTCCTCCTCCTCCTCTTAGCTACAATGTCACCGTTATTCATTCATCCATTCCGCTAAAGCATTTATATAGCGCCTCTTCAATGATCCATCTAACTACTCGGATGCAATGTGACCCAGTTGCGTCTAACTGGCTACTTTTAGATTGGAGACGAATAATTCTGGTCAGGGTGGGCGACGTAGGTTGAGCGAATGTGATATATTCTAACTTTCCTTTCTATATTAAATGAACTAGACCATTTTGCTCATTGACATGTCAGACTGGTCTTGACTGCCCTTTTAAAATGAAGCAGCTGCGCTTCGACCTCCTGTGAAAAACCACTAACCTCGTATCTTCGGAGTGACTATCTTGGAAATGAGAGCTCCTACGTTGATGCTCATATAGAAGAGAGAGAAGAAGGATTCCTTCTGGCGTATCTGTTCCAACAATAACAACACTCAGGCATAAACAAAATGTAAAAAAAGATTTTATTATGTCACGTGACGTGATATTTTCATTAACCATAAGTGAAATTATTTGAGACGTGAGTCACTCACGTCTCAAATAGTTGTCATCAAATTAATGAACTTGATATAATTGCCAGATAATCATTGTCACCATTTAGAAAATAAACACGTACCAGCGTAGCTGCACGTAACTGTGACATCATTTGGCAGGATGACTATGAAGCTGCAAGTAAAGAATTTTTCAGATTCAAATTTTGCTATTAAAACAGTAAAATTGAAATTTTGAAACGCTAAAATGGCCAAGGCTTCAATAACAGACAAAATTATGTATTCGGATGCTTCATGAGCATGCAGGGTCTTGGAGCTTAAGCTATGATCACTACTTACTCTGATGAACAGTGAGAGCGGAGAGAAATTACGAGTTAAAATAATTGAAAGTTTAGAAATAATTATGCCGTTAATGAAAGGAGATCGGCTCAAAGTCAATATTATTATTGTTCTGGTTTCACTGAGAAGAATCAATAGCCCCAAATCTCCGGAATTTTACCCGATATATTATATCAAATGTGGAAAAACACCACAATCTGCAGCCATAACCAAGATGAAAAAGAGAATTATTATTGATGGTCGCATTGGAATTGATATGGGAAGACTTACTTTTGAACACATCGACAAGAGTTGCAAGACCACCAAGAACTTTACAAAGAGACTGACAACGCGTGCAAGCACTGGTAGTAGACGCATTGAATACAAGTTGTGAAGCAATATCAAGTTCATTTTTCATTTGACAACAGTTATTTGAGATGTTACTTACTGAAATAGTTTTTGTTACCTTTTGCTGCGTTACGTTTTTGGATCGTCAAAAAACGATGGGTGTGCTCAATAAAAGTGATATATAACTTTTGTTCTGTTTCACATATTTCTATGACACTTGGCTATTGCACGTGGATATGAATTATCTTTAAGCACGTGAAACTTTTCTTATTTTTGGCCAGGATATTGGCAAAACACCGAAGGGGATTACTTTAGGTCTAGATATGACGTCGCAACTGTAATTGTGTTATGCACATTTTTTCGTTGCGCCTTGGAAATTTCTGAATTCTGTTAACGGAACTCACTAGCCTACTACGATCATACTAGAAATGTAATAGAACAGTTATTCCATATAAATGAACAACTTCTCTTTTGCTAGGACTTCTTCTTGAGTTATAAACTACACTTTATTCCGTTACTTTATTCCGATACTATCTGGGGTACCCGGCGTTTCGCGGGAAATTTAGGATTCGCACGCTCGCGGCCAATTCCTTACTTCCCCACCCTGACTGCCGGCTCCCCACTCCACCCAGCCCACCAAGCCCAGTTCACCCCATCACACCCACCCTACTCTACCCACCCCACCCGACACAGTAGTGAAGGTTTGGAGTGAAAAGCTAAAAACACACTGTGGAAATGCATCCCAGTGAAACAGGGAAAATTAGGGCTTTCGCGCCCCCTGGCCCCATTGTGGCAGAGATTCGCCATCCCCTCCACCGGGTGGTTCTGATGGCCATCTGTCTAGGTACAAAGTTTTAGATCAATGGTTGCGTTTGATGAAAAAAAATTTTTTTTGGGGGGGGGGGAGGGTTGAGCCCCGCCTTGGCCTATATGGTGGGAGAGATTCGCCAACTTCTTCACGGGGTGTCTCATGCCGAGAGCGACAGAATAGCTGTTAAGGGTTGGAGTGAAAAGCTCAAAAACTGTGGAAAAAATGCATCCAGGTCAAACAGACAGAATCTTCTCTTTATATATACAGATTTACAAAGAACTGACGATAAAATGGTCACCCTATAGTGTAGGCTAAACACAAACCTGGAGCACAAAAACAAAAAAGGAAATCTAAAGGGCGGTACGTTTTAAAACGCAAAAGTCGGTAGTCATGAACAGGCCCGCCGATAGGAATTCCGGGCTCCTGTGGAGAGCAGTCACGGGCGGCGGGCCCAAACTATCTTTAGGCCTTCTGCTCTTCCCGTCCCGCTCTCTAACAATGATAATAAAATTATTGGTAACGTCCTCTGCTTGGTATGACCTTCCCCTTCTCTGCTGATTAAGCTTAATATATGCCCAGGTCTCATCTTCGTCCACTCGATGCCTGAAGGGTTGGAAAGATGTTCCCTTTTTTGGTTTATACTTATCCAAATTAATATTTGAGGAACACTATAATATATTATTATTAAACTGTGATGGATAAATTTTTAAAATAATTAAATTAAATTGGACAGTTCAACGTGCGCGTCCTGCTATTATAATCAAGGACTTCTTCCGCCACTGCTGGAACAGTGTTGTTCAAGTTAATATTTTCCTGATTTAAGGATGGACAATTTGGACACGATACTAGAATGTCATCAAGCAAATGTCGAATTTTTCACATTTCTAATGCAGGTTCTGAAGTTGCTTCAGTGGCTTGATCTTAATCAAAATATCGTTTTTGGTTCATATACGTCGAAAATCACATTGGTCGTAAAAAATTTCATAGGCAGCTGTAAGTGCATTAATTAAAAAGGACAGAGACATGTAGGCTACATGTACGCACTAGCGAATTCGTTTATCTTATTATAGAGTTGTCCTGTTCACGACATCCACATATTGATCTCGAACTTTATGATTCTGTTTCACTTCTATGTTTGCCTGACATTCCTGTTGCTTTTGAGTCAATAAACTATTTGATTGACTTCTATAGCGCCCAGTCGTGCACCTTCGGTGATCTACCATGCTTTCCTCGTTCATGGCTAGAATGAAGGAATGACAAAACCATGCCAGCGTTCTACTGTTTCAATGACCAACTGCTGGATGAAAATTACTGGTTCGGTTGAACTATGACCTATAATTGATGGCTTGAAGACATGATAATTATCTGGCATCGACGTGCATATAGATTGGACCGTGGAAGTCAACTGGTTGGATCGGTCGACTTATTGCAAAGCGGAAAGTAGGCCTAAGGTTGCGAGCCTGAGACGATTCACTGACGATAGACTTGCAACTAATAATAATGAAAACAGATCTAACAATGATAACACTGATAAAAAATAATGAACGCAGCAACTTCGTACTGGTAACAGTAGTAGGTAGTACCTTTAGCTACAGTAGCAGTGGTAGGCCTAGCAGTAGTGGCATTAGCGATAGTAACAGTAATGCAGTGGTGGTAGTAGCAGTAGTAGTAGCAGTAGTAGCAGTAGTAGCAGTAGTAGTAGTAGTAGTAGTAGTAGTAGTAGTAGTAGTAGTAGTAGTAGTAGTAGTAGTAGTAGCAGTAGCAGTAGCAGTAGCAGTAGCAGTAGAAGTAGTAGTAGTAGTAGTAGTAGTAGTAGTAGTAGTAGTAGTAGTAGTAGTAGTAGTAGTAGTAGTAGTAGTAGTAGTAGTAGTAGTAGAAGTAGCAGCAGCAGCAGTAGCAGCAGCAGCAGCAGCAGCAGCAGCAGCAGTAGTAGTAGTACTAGCATTAAAAAAGTGTGATTTTTAGGAGTCAGACCTGGTGAGCTTTGAACTGATCTCCTCCGAATGAAGACACACAAGGTTTGATTCCTCCTGCTCCTGTAGCAATGAGGAGTAGACCAATCACTGGTCCGTATCTACAAACATACTCACTCACATAGACGAAGGTTGCCAAATATGGAGCACGTAAGAATGACCGTACCGCTTTCGCAACATATTATTATCATAAAATAATTATGCAACACGGTCGTTATGCAGATTAGGTAGTGATACACAGTGGCCTTAATATAATTTTCATTTAAATTATTTGGATGACAAAAAATATTAAAAATAAAAAAATGCACAAGTGGTCCATCTAAGCCTAAGGAATCTGGGCTCCAATGATTGACCATGGAATAAAATGTACTGTTAAAGACGAACCAAAAGTTTTCAGTCATCAACCATGTCTACTTAAAATAAACTTTCATGAAACAGCACATAATGTGCGATTATTCGATAAATAATGAAAAAAATTGCGAAACTGCCATTTTGTAAATTTAAAAAAAAAATCATAAATATAAAGTAAACACACAATGTTGTAAGTTAACTTTCCTCACTTTTCAACCCTGTTCATGTCACTATCTTAAGTACATTGCAAATGCTAGATATAGCATGTAGCAGCTAATTGCAATAGTGATATTCTATATTTATTTTACATTTCTAAACTCGTTTCAGTAATAATCAGCATAGATGATGTTTGCAGTTTTCATGCACCCAGTTTTGAATCATCCACTTTGGCGCAACCTCATATCCGCATTAAGACCGTGGTGCAAAGATGATGAGTCGAAGCCAATGCTTGAACCGAATGGAATTTGTCAATTTTAATTGAATTGGAAAATTTAAATTGGCAAGATTAAAAATATTTCTGTCTTTAATTAGGCCTAACTCTGTTTATCGATCACTTTCTTTCTGTGACGCATCATCACTCAAAGTGTAATGCAACCATGAAATTCAGAGGATGAATGATTATAATTCGAGGTAACACTCAACAAATCCCGCACTACAAACGGATGATGATGATGATGATGATGATGATGATGTAATTGATGACTGACATGTGCCAGCCGCCGTCGAAAGGGATCGCAGTGACCGCCAACACGATATTTCCACACATGTAGACGATTGAAAGGTAGACGATGGTCCTAACAATCAACACAAACACAACATAATTATCAAGCTTAGGCTACACACTAAGAGCGCAGGCGTCGGTTCAGGGCCGTGTCATAGGTCCATGCGGTGCGTTGCACCGAATGCCCCTGAGCCGAGAGTTTTGTTGCTCTTGGCCAAATGTCTTTTGGAAGCCTCATTGTTACTTAAATCTGTTGTAAAAATATTAATCAGTGTAAGAAAGCATTAATTTCACTAATTTCACTGACGTTGCGTGCTTGCTTACTGACCCGCCAAAGCCGAAAAAACCATGTAGACTAGCATATTGAAAAGCGGGTTTTTGTAAAATGACTAATTTTTAAAGACTGTAGAACATTTCTTTGCCCCTTTGCACCGACACTCGAAGAACCTTAAACACGGCCCTGCGTCGGTTATAATTAGGAAGTGTGCAAAGATCGTCATTGATATGCAAGGAGACTGTTTTAACACTCGAGTGCCCATGGTATTTTTTGGTACACAAAGGCCTAAGGGGGGTCCGCGCGGACCCCCAGCGTTTTCATGCTAATTTTCTTGAGAAGGGATTGGAATATCATTTCAGAATTTAGTTATATGTACTCCCAAATGAATTTGCAATCGATTTATGTATTTTATATCACAATAGGTCTAATAGTGTAAACATCTCGTGATACACATTTCATGCTTGCACGCGTCATTTACCAAAGGAAGCATATGCGTCCGGCGCGTTCGCATGCAAGCCAGTCGGTTTAGCTGCTCTCGCTTCCAGTTATCGATGGACCAATTGCATTATGGTAGACTAAATTGTAATCGCAATTGTAAATCTGTATAGCGCCGCTTCAATAGAAACTTGAAACGATTGAAAGGGGTAATTTTCAAACAATTGTGGAGGAAGCGGAAGTGCGAACGGCTGTGTCACTGTGTGGTGTTAGGGCTATTTGTGGTGTGGGTCGAGTAAGAAGGGTAGGCCATAGGGGTCTGCGGGTATACCCGTACCCGCGGGTTTACCCGTACCCGACCCGTATCCGCGGGTCGGGTACGGGTCGGGTACGCATTTCACGGGTCGGGTCGGGTACGGGTAGGACCATCACGGGTACGGGTATACCCGGTTTTACCCGTCCCGACCGGAAATATTAGGGTTACATACTTTAGTGAGCTTTGCACTGCCAGAATAGTCACTCTGGTTACCTTGCGAATAATATATTCAACATAGACCATACGTATACATGAACCAAATATACTCATGTGCATTTTTAAATGGACACATCGTTATCATCTTCATCGTGACCACCATCCGTTTCTAACCAGACATTTGCAAGGCTAGGCTATAGTTACGAATAAATGTTCTTTATTGTCCTGTCGCTGTTATTACTGCTGCTATCACTGCTGCTGCAGCTACTGCTACTATCACCACCACCACTGCTGCTACTCTGCTGCTTTAACAACAGCTGCTACTGCAATCATCATCATCATCATCATCTTTATCATCACCGTCGTCGTCGTCCATTATCATCATCATCATCATTATCATCTTCATTGGCGCATTTGTTATCATAATTACATGCCGCGTTGCAAGTATATTTGCCTGGTAGAGACTTGAACCATGTGAAGTCTGGCTAATGACGTGGCGGGTACGGTACGGGTACGGGTATACCCGCGGGTACGGGTGGGGTCGGATAGCAATTTGGAGTACGGGTCGGGCATGGGTACGGGTAGCGGTCCTGTGTACGGGTACGGGTCGGGTAGCAAAAATGCTGTACCCGCAGACCCCTAGTAGGCCACTACCGTCTAAACTCTACATGTAGCCTACAACACCATCGGCCAGTAAATCTAAGTTCAACAATTTATATGAATCTTTCATTCATATAACGTCCGCTGACCATTTGCATGTATTTATTGGCCCGTAACCATGCGCTTGTATGAATATCAGCCGCATATCTTGCGGTACCCTTAGTAGGCCTATACGCTGTGGTTGTGGCCCACTTGTTGGGTATATGGTAGGACAATACTCACGCAAAATATACCATTCTATGCCCAAATGGATGGTCTAGGAATACCTAAAAGCATTTATGCAGATCCATAGCCTTTAAAAAGTTATACGGGAAAAACAGGCCTGGGGTCCGGTCGGACCCCTCCCCTTGGGCACTCGAGGGTTAATAAAGTAGCCTAAGCTTATATCAGCCGGGCGCAAAAAAACACAAAATTCAATGATCGGGTAAATGACCTCAAAGTCGATATCAAATTATGACGCTTGGCAGGGAAACAGTCTAAGGGGGGATGCATATAAAAGAACAAAACAAGCTCTTTTCGTGCATGGCGACAACGTGCTAAAGTGCTCTGATGGTTCCACGACAATTGGTCTACCGACAACTCGTCTACGGACAACTGGTCTAATTATAGTTGTAAAAACCGTTTTTTCCGTTTTTTTTTATTCTCTCTAAAAAACATCGTTTTTCGTTCTTTTTTTCCATCGTTTTTTTAATCGTTTTTTAAAATATTTTTCATGTAACTTTATTTATTTATTTGGTATCTATAATTATTTTCCTTAATTTAATTTTTGTCTGATATTCCATAAGTTTTCACCATATTCTCAAAGATTCAGCTAACTATAGTGTTATTGTGTAATTGCTTAAGTCATCATTCGAAAAATACATGTGGTAGGTCCCCACCAGAGATGAATTTATAATTTAGTACACATCTATGGTATTTGCCTCTGATTAGATTTTAATTGCGTTATGTCGATCAGCATGAACTTGTGTGGACCTATTATGAACAACTTCGGAAATAAACATTATATCAGAATACAAGAATAACGGCAATAAGACTTACATTATAAAATGAATATAAGATAATAAGAACATAGAAGCTGGGCTTCTATAGCGCACATACCTACAATAGAAGACTCTCATACTGAAGCCACTAAATTAATCATCAACCACACAACGATTCGGGTAGGACCATGGTTTCCGCCCCGAATGCGCGTTCTTTGTCTTCAAGGGTTTATAGATTCTTGGGGAGTGGGCTGGTCACGTGGTACATTTAGGTCTAGATAAATCGATTGCGTCACCAAAGTTTCCACTGCGCAGCTACCAGAAGAGTGACTCAACTATGGTAGGCCTACCTACCCCGGTGCCATGGGCCAAGGGCCTGTCAGGAAGATGGAGCGGTTCGGCCGAAAGTGATGATGAAAACTATATCTGATATGCCACACACTATTGCCAATACCAAGGAAGATGCTTACCCATTACCAATGTGATATACCAACTCTACATCTATATCTAGGTATAACTTATATAGCACTATTATAAATGTATGCAGTTTACTAACGTCTATTTCATTATCCATTGCCACCTCCACCACCTTGTAATTTCATCCCAGTATATACATATAGGCCCCTACTAAGCGGGACTCGTCCCTTCTGGAATGCCTATTGCTCCCTAATCAATTTTCATAGTTTTTGTCGAATCCTTACCTTAGACCTTAGTCCTTCCACGCACTTGTAGTGCATCGGGCGACACAGCTCCTCCACGTCACTCTGTCCTCCGCAGCTGCCCTGGCCAACTCCCACGTCATTCCGCCGTCCTCCAAGTCCTGCATCATCATGTCTCGCCAGGTCTTTCTGGGCCGCCCTCGTCTTCTCCTCCATCCAGTCTGAGTCCAATTCATAGCCTGCTTCATGATTCTTTCTTCAGTCGATCTGTGTAAATGTCCCAACCACCGCAGTCGCAATTTCTTCATCATCTCTTCCAATTTCTCCATAGATGTTCTTTTCCTTACGTCTTCATTTCTGATTTTATCTCTCCAAGTAATCCCCAGTATCCTCCTTTGCCATCTATGGTGAGCTGCCTCCAGCCTCTTCATGTTCGCTTCGGACACCGACCATGTCTTTGCTCCACACAGCAACACTGTCAGCACCAATGCTCTGTATAATCTTGTCTTTGTTGTCATACTGAGCCCCTTATCCCTCCATATGTTGTTTAATCTTCCAAATGTCGTATTCGCCTTTCCTAATCTGGTTCGGATATCCTTATCACAATTGCCGTTGTTCGCAATCACACTTCCCAGGTAGCAGAAGTCATCCACCTCCTCCAATACATCCTCTCTTACTCTGATGCACTCCGACGTTTCCCATTTTCCTATTTTCATGATCTTTGTCTTTGAAGTGTTGATCCATAAACGGACCAAGCTTCCCTGCTTCTCTACACTGCCCGTGAGCTTTCTCATTCCCTCCCATGAATCCTCCAGTAGTGCTATGTCGTCCGCGAAGTCTAAATCTGCCATCTTTTCATCCTCCCCCCACTCCAGGTCCCACCCTTCCTCTGCGCTTCGTCGAACGACTTAATAATATTGTTAAATACAACTTGTGTTATACTGTTCTGTTTATTATGTTTATTTCTGGGAACAATAAAGAATTTGAATTGAAATTGAATTTGAATTCCTTGCACTGACCTGAACTTTCCAAGATATGCATCAGATATGACTGCTCCAACTATAGGGGTAAAGTAGGAGACCACAAGGAAGGCATGGAAGACGGTGGTTGCCTGCTTCTTCGAAAGACCAACAGCATTCCACAAGTAGAGGGTGAGGATCACTGAAAAACAAGACAAACACACCAACAAATACGACTCCATTTATTTCGAGAATGTTATATAGCGCCTCTTCAACGTTGGCTAATTAGATGCTCTCCCGGCCTAACCACGGCAAAATAAAACAGTTTTAAGGTTTTCAAGGAACAGAGTGGAGTGACTTCTGAGAACTAAGCGCAATGTAACAGAGAGACCATTTTTCAGCTTGTAGGACCAGCGACAGAGAATGAACGACGTTGTCAGATAGCAGTCCGCGAACGGGGAACCAGAAGCCGATCGAAGGGTGGATCGACGCTGAACACCCAAGGTGGAACAACAGAGTTCTCGAGGATGCAATGGAGTCAGTCCCTCGATGCACTGAGTAAACCAAAGCACAGACAATGTATGCAACACGCTGTGGAGAAGGAAGCCAGTGTAAAACATCCAGCATATTAGAAGAGACGTGACCAAATTTCGGGATTTGGCCAATAAGTCGTGCCGCACAACGGAGGACCTGTTCCAGACATCCAATCCGGTCAGCCGGTAGTCAACTATAGTCACCCACAAACACAACACACGCACAAACGCACGCACACAATGGACCTTGAGCAAGTCATTCACTCACAATATTGCGCTTCTGAGTAGCAGCCTTGAATGGGCGCTATAACAATTGCATACATTTAAGCCATCCAACTAAAGGATGCAAAAAAGAGACGCCATCAGACTCTGATTAATTAACATAGCAACAGATAGATTCGTTGTTGCGCAGATGTCGACAACGGAACCTTCCTTCTCAACTTCTATCTTTCTTCTCTTGGCTCAAGTAGGCCAAACACCCATGGGCGCCCGCACAGCATATTATAGGGACAAGAGGGGGCACTTGCCCCATGTAAAACCGACATGTAGGGCCTACATGTATATTTTTAACTACTGCTTTTGAGTTTTAAAATATTGTTTTAAAGTATAAATTACACTAATCTTACATCTTAAACCATAAGGCAAAGTCGATTCTGTGGCTATGTCGCGCTGTGCGCAAATCTCTCCCGGTCAAAGACTCTGAAGCCAAACGGATTTCAATTACGAAATAATTTTTTAACCCTCCGGCTACCAAGGTTTTTTGTAACACTGTTTTGGGTTTGGTTTGAGATATCATAACTTGTAATACACCAATGGATTCAGCATTCATTTATGCACAAAATTATATATTTAGGTTTAAAATAATTATATGAATGCACCTTGAAATTATGAATTTTTCCCGTGAGCACCAGTGGATTCCACAAAACGTGTACTTTGGCATAAGTAAAATGTTGGATTCTGTGTGTGTGTGTGTAGAACATGATTTATGTATACAAGATTATTTTTTATATCATAAAGTAACATTTTCAACTATATAAACTAGTTATAAGTCCTTTTTAGGTATAATCAAAAGAAAACAACATGAATATCTATCAACAACCAACATGAAACAAGAAATTATGCCATTGTCGCGGTGCGTCGTAAAAAAATCAACATTTTCACACATTTTCAATTATTTTGAGCACTTCAAGTCACCAAAAAACAAATCAATTGGTATAAAAAAACAGCCCTAAATTCCCTCTATAGAATGACATAATTTATTTCTCCAAATAAGTAAACCATGATTATGTTATAATAGAAAAATCATGTAAATTTTACGCAAACAAAACACCTTTATATATATATTTTTTTAAATTTGAGCACTTCCGGTTGTCAAAAGACAACTCAGTGACCATCAAAATGTAGCCCCACATTCCCTCTATAGAGTGGTATAATTTGTTTCTTATAATATTAAGTGAATAAAAAGATATAGGCGAAAATCTAAGGGGTGGTAGTGTAACGATCGTGAAAATGCGTATTTTACGGTCTTACTTATTAACTTTTACGGCCTTAGTTGATTATCGACTTTAGTTAATTTGCGACTGGCCTCCGGCCTTTAGTTAATTTTCGACCTAGTTTAATTTAGAGTGTCGCAATGCGACAAACTATTTTTAGATTTGCGACTACGTGTAGGGTTTTTATTGGACCTCTTCGGTCACATGACTCGAGCGCGTCCCGGATTTAGTTTGTGATTGTCTGGAAGCAGCTAGATCGCCAGACAGACGGTGGATTCGGACAGTGAAGGACCTCTGTGCTCAGGGTGATGAAACAATCGAAGAAATTGAATAAGTTTGCGGCCTAAATTTTCTTGAAGAAAATTGGTACAAGAATTCTTTGTGTGGCCACGATTTTGGATCTATTTCTTGTCAAGACCAGGGTGTCTGGAAGAAGATTTAAAGATATTCAATTATACGATTTGGAAGTCGGAATTCTTCCGCTGCCGCATTTCTTTTGGTAGTCGATTGTGCGACTGACATTTTCGTCATCGACGATTGCTGTATAAATATCTGGAAGAGCAGGAAAGTATTCCCCTTGAATTTCTAAATTGGTATTGAAACCGAGAAACTTAGATAGGAATTATTTCTGTGAATAATGTTCTCGCTGTGTGTAACGTTAGGGCAGATAATTATAAATGGATGTATCGTGCAAAGTAATTAATTAGAGAATTAATTAATTAGTTGTTTGCGAGCGATTCTCACGGAAGGAAACCGTGTCAGTGAAACTATTGCTAGGTGTAGCCTACTCGAACTTACCAATAACTATACATTCTATTAAGACTGATTAACTCATCACTCGCTTAATTATAATTGACTGATTATAAATTAGTAAAGTGTTTGCAATCTTATTCGATTAAAGCTATTAACCTAAAGAGATTTTGTGAATAGATAGGGTTGATTCAAATTCATCAGAGCTATTGAGAAGTCTTTCCTCATTAAACAATATGTCGACCCTGAATTCAGAGGATGAAGGCGATCCGATAGAAAGTAGGCTTGATGAAAGAGAAGGTATAATCGAGGTAGTTACCCGAGAAGTGACAACACTTCTCCAGACATTCTCTGGCACGTTAGAAGACTTCATAGAGCGCCAAGAGGTTCAATTGCAGACCCTAATCCGGAAACAGGACCAGCTAGAAGAGCATCAGTCCCAAATTGAGAGCCAACTGGTCCCGCACCACTGTAGGATAATCGAGCAAGCCTTAGGCAAGGAAACCCTACTTGTAAGTGGAGGGGATTCGAACCCAGAACAGTCTGAAACAGGGACTGTTGCGTTCAGACCGAACGCCACGGACATATGTAGCCGCTTAGAGCCCTCGGTACCTGGTGATGAAGTAGGGGGTTTCGAACCCATACAGGGAATTGCCTCAAGGATGCTGGGTTTTCCTGAAATCGACCTGATCCTTCCGAGTAAGCTTGGGTCCCGCTAACCTTTGTTAGCGAATAGACCTGGTGCCTGGGAACTTAATGTCGTAGCCCCTCCCCGCCTTGCTCCTCGGCTAGGGACCCCCGGTGAGAACGAAGATGAAAGGAAGGATGAGGTGGGAGCTAACTGGGGTGGTCTTTTGGCTGAGGGGACGCGCGCAACAGTGGTATCCACCCTCTGGTACCTCGGGTATAATGGGTGTAACTTTTGAACGGTGTGAGGTATCATCTCACATTTTACCTCAAAATGTGTGCCAATGAACCCCCTACAGCTTCCTAAAAGGTCAAATTTCGGTAAAATCCCATTTTAGCGTCGGTAATTATTTTCATGGCACCGACAACTCGTCCACCGAAATAGAAGCCGGATTAATGAGAAAACGCTTGAGAAATGGATACTGGATGAAGGTTTTTACAAGTGAAATAGAAGCTGGATTGATGAAAAAACGCTTAAGAAATGGAAGATGGATCAAGTTTTTTTCTATCTGAAGTAGAAGCTGGATGCATGTTGAGACACATGATGAAAATCATCAATTCAGCTTCTATTTAAGCAAGAAAACCATTAGACTTTTTTCATAAACCCAGCTCCTATTTCGTAAATAAAGAACTTTCATCCAGCTTCCATTTCTCAAGCGCTTTCTCGTTAGGCTAATCCGGCTTCTGTTCGGTGGACCAATCATCATTATCTGTGCTTATACACGTATTACGCAAGAAGAGGTTTTCGTCAGTGCAGCACTTTTGTTGTTGCAGCCTCGCAGTTCAATCAGCATCTGTATATTGCCATGAAAATAATTACCGACGCTAAAATGGGATTTTACCCAAATTTCTATTCCATACGGAACAAGTTTGAAATCGAAAAAACCTAGGGGGTGGATACCACCCCCCCCCCCATTGGTAGCCCGAATCTGGAAGTCATCGTGACTATTGTCAGCTCTCAATTCATTTTAAAACCCCAAGTTATAGACATTTTAAATTTCGATGTGGTAGTTAGCGCCTATACATAATTATTATTTTAAGAAGAGATTTAACCTTGCGTCGCCATTATTAAATTAGCAAACGGTTGCATGACGTCATTCTTGACGCTCACAGTATTAATCAAGTTATTAATAGGCGCTCTCCGTGCATAGCCAGCATAGACCATAGGCCTGACCAGGCCCGCCGAGAGGGGGGCAGGGGGGACAAATGCCCAGGGGCCCGGCGATTTTTAGGGGGCCCGGGCTACGCTGAAAAAATAAAAATTATTATTACTATTTATTTATTATTATTATTTATTATATATTATTATTATCATTAATATATTTTAATATTATTTTAGGCCAATTATTATTATTATTAAACTGTCATTTAGGAATTTTAGGCTATAACGCGCCCAAGCAAAACAGAATCTTGCAGTAAAGCGCGTTACAGGAAAGTCTGCTTAAAATAAATCTTAAACAAACAAGTCTTCAGGTTTTCTTGAAAACAATGAAAAGTGATAAAGAAGATGATTTTGCGCATAAAGTCCAGACGTCTATTCAATTCTCTTGGACCAGCACAATATTTTTCATAGGTTGATTGCTGGCGGGGGAGGGCCCAAAATTGAAATTATTATCGAAATTGTAGAAAGGCTTGGTTTTGATGTTAACACTCTGCCATCAGAGCTTGTGAGTGTAATGAGGAAGTTGAAAGATCTTTCAGCAAGTTCAAGCAAATTAAAAGTATTAAACGATCTGTCACGAAGCAAGACAGACTGAACGGTTTTGCAACTCTTACAATCAGTAGCGTCGCCAGAGGAGTTAGGGGCTAACCACCCGTCAAAAGGCTATCTGTTTTTTTACATGTAAAAATTCAATATTTTCACGTTTAGCCCCCTTAAAAAATGCGAGATTTCCATGAGATTTCGACCAAGTGACTAAAAAAAGGTCGTCAGAAATTTTGGCGGATGAAAATGGAAAATTTCCAAAAGATTTCGACCAAATGACTAAAAAGGTCGTCAGCAATTTTGGCGGATGGAAATATGAAAAAGGAAAATTTCCTCCATGAGGATTCCGCGGCTTCCGCCCCAAAAACTGAAATCATGGCGCCGCCACTGTTTGCAATAGAATATGATCTTCTAAAATAATTGACCAACGAGGATATTTTAAACAATTTTGCTGCAGTTAATTCTCGAAAAAAATGCTCCTTGATTACCATAAATTATAAATTTTGATTCATAATATATATAATATATATAGCCTATATACAGTTTTGTACATTCGACCCACACCTTTGTTATTTCTATATGATTTTATTTAAAATTGCTCATAAAGCCTAAAGATAGTTTAGGGCCCGTGACTGTTCTGCCCAGGGGCCCGGAATTTCTGTCGGCGGGCCTGGGCCTGACTAGAGAAAGAAGAATGTGGATGAGGGTGTGTGTATGTGTGTGCGTTTTTGTCCATAATTATACGTCTACAGCTTCACAGCTATAATTGATCACCAGTGAAAGGGTTGGTGAATCTAGCTAACCACGAAGGCCTGCGTGGGGGCGTTAATTATACGCGCAGTTTCGGAGCTTTACACCTAAAACCTCTTGCAGCTAAAGATAGAATGTGACCAGACCACAGTCAGCATACACACACCGCCCCGCAGAGGTGAGTCGGATATGGTTGGGGAAGGAGTTTACCAAAAATGTGCAAGGGTTAACCAAAATGTTCCCCTTCCCCCTCCCTCTCCCTCCCTCCCCTCCACTCCCTCTCCACCCTCCGCATCTCAGTCCCATTCCCCTCCCTCCCTCTGTCTCCCTGCATCCCTCAGGGCCGAGGTGTGTGCTTGGTGGGAGCGAGGTGGCCCGTGCAAACACACCAAACACACACCCTCCCCTCCTTCCCCTGCCTCCATGCCTCCCTCTCTCCTCCATCTGTCCCGTCCGCTCCCTCCCCTCCCTCTTCGTCCCGCTCCCTCCCCCACCTTTTCTCTCTCACCCTTCCCTTTCGGACAGCTACATATGCGCTATAATAAGACGCTTGGATAGCGCCCTAAAAATGCGTCCGCAACACGGCCGCACTGTAATGCAATATGCGCTATAAGAATACGTGCGGAATCACGATAAAAAACGCGACCATTTCGACGGGTGGATGTGTATAATCTGAGATCGAAATAGGTCGAGCCGAATGCAAAAAGAAAAGATTGCTCTTTTTCCGAAAAAAGAATCTTACAACACGGTCGTATTCGAATGGAACGTTTTGGTAAAATTTTCAAAGCAGTCGGTCAAGTACTTTTCGAGATCACTCATAACAACGGAAGTGAAGTTACATTTTTCTTCACATAGATAAAGTCTTCAATATAGCCAGGCGTCTCAGTCGTTTTGTCCATTATTTTGGCTGCCAATACAGAATCTAGGGAGATCAAGCCGTAGAGAAACTTTGACATTTATTGCGCCTCTGGATTTTCACTCAAAACTGACGTCTCGCATGTTCTAGAGCAGTGCTGTCCAACGTGCGGCCCGCGGGCCGCATGCGGCCCGCGGAGCGATTTCAAGTGGCCCGCCAGAGCATACAAAATTCTTCCACTGTGTATAAAATAAAATTAAAGACAAAGTCTAGTCGAATCTAAGTTTTTTATATTGAAATTGTAGTGTTTCTTGGATTCGAAAAGTGACAGGAAAGCCAATTAAGAAATTTTTTTTCTCTGCCATAATCTGTCAAACGACTATCAAAAGACTTCTTGTTTTGAACATTTTCTATTTCTCTACTCAACTAAATTGACCTCGCATGACTAGGCTATATCGTCCAAACCGTTCACTTCTAGGTCCGTTTCTGAGATGTGTAGCCTACAGGCCCAGAGTTTCAGCACGTCTGTAAGTAGGCTAGCTGCAACAATTCCTTTCCAATTGGAGTCCTGAGGATTGAAGGTAAACTATCGATAGGAGTCCATGGACAGAACCGATGAATGGCGCGCGATGTCGTTAATTGGATCATCCTCAACCGATGGCTATTGACTGTTCCTTAGACCGAATTGACTCTGGTTTCGGCTCAGCCACAGAGTGAATATGAACCAAAAAATTTAACTGGGAGACGAAATGAAGAGCTGAGTTTGCCAGACCGTGGCTGCCAGGCTGGGCGAGAAACTTAAAATCCAGCTGAGCGCACCTAATAATTTTGGTGCTGATCTACATGTATAATCAAGCATTCAAGGTATTATGCACTGTTCATTTATACATTAGCCAATAATAATTCCGTAAAACAGTTAAAAATTATCAGTAGATTTTTTGCCGCTGCTTTTGAGCTTATTGTTGCGGCCCTCGGCTTCAAGATTATTGCTTTTGCGGCCCACGAGGCCAAAAAGGTTGGACAGCACTGTTCTAGAGAATTATTCATAGCCCAACTCATCTGATTAATATGACACCCACCTTAACAGTGACTCTGCCCCTTAGTTCTCTGCCCTCTGCCAACCGAACTCGTGCCTCCTCCTGTTTAAACAGCTCTCAGACTCGATGCATATCTCGTTAATAAGCTGGCGCGTGCGATTTACTTTTGAGTTTGTCCTAGAATTTTAGAAATAAATTAAAATATAGAAGTAACTAGAGGGAGCACTTGCTCCTGTAAAACTGATACCTTTTTCGTTCATTCATTCATTCATCCATTCCATGGTAGGCTATTATTGTGGGTATCTACTTCTTAATTAGCGTAAAACTTCTTTATATTTTTCTAACTAAATTTCTTTCATTATAGAAACTTTCATTTTAAGAATGGTAAAAAATGACACGAAGAAATCTACATTAAGAAACCTCTGTGAAAAATACCCATGCATGTTCTTAATTTCCTGCTTTGCATTTTTCAACCTCTTGCTACAACAAATAATTATGACCGTATAGCGATCATGTTTTGCCCACTCATGCAAAAAATTCTGCGGGCGCCCATACTGGCATACTAACATCGTTCAGATTCGTTTTATCTTTCGTCCTGTTGTCAGTCCGCCTGCCATCCTGTAGATCTAATTATCGGATCAATGACGAAATGACCTAAGAACTGGGAGACTCGATGCCTTTAATAGTCATTAGTCCTTACCTTTCATCCCGTGGAAGGAGAATCGTTCGACGAATTCAGTGACGAAAATGAAGAAGACATGCTTCGGATAGTCGACGAAGTATCCTTCCTACACAAACAGCACAAACAGCCGGACATCGCGCAAGGAACAAACTTTGATGAAAAAAATGTTAACAGACTTGTCAGATTAGATATTTAGATATATATATATATATATATATATATATATGAGCAATAGTATTATTTACATTGTTTATATATTTTACTTTTACATTAAAACGGAGATCGGTGTTTGTGGGGGAGGGTTGTGGTTTTTGTGTGAATTGCCAGACACTCCATCAGATTGTTAAGAAGGTCTCCTCTTGATCAACGCATTCTGGTCTCGTTGATTTCCGTTCGGACTTAGACCTACCACAAAATCTCAACAGTTCTTGATGTCTGGATAGCATTGGAATTATTTATCGATTGTCGACAGACTCTACATTTTCACAGGGACAATTATTATATTTACGAGAAACTGTCAATAAATTATTATGTGCTTATGAAGGCCGCAGTTCACATAACTGTTCACGCTGAATATGAACAGCTAGCAAAGCAGTGCATAGACAGCATAATGAGTTTCCCGTGATCGATGACTGACGCACTCACACACGCACGGCCCAACCAACTGATTGCCATCGAATGTTGACAGAGACTAAAGTCGATTTGTGCCAGAGATTATTCTTAATAGCTAACTTTGTCTGCTTTGCTTTTAGAACACTTAGAACACTTGGTGTCACTAACTAAAGTCGAGTTGCTTTGTGTTGAAGATTGCTTAGGACACTTAAAGCAATGGTAGTCAATATAAATAATTATTGATCAAAGCATAGATCTAAATTATAAGCATTTTACAATAATTGCGCGCTGGGGCAATGAATGGCTCATCCTCCGGATACTCTATACCCGATATATTTCATCCGAGGTATAGATTAAATCGCCCCCCCCCCCCACAGCTGTAGAGGGTGATAGAATGTCCCGCGACACCGGCCCATTAATTGCCAATTGATACATTAAAACTGTTTCCTAACCATTCAATTGATGCGGTTAATAAGAGAGCCCAACTCTGCCGTTGCTCCGTTTCTTATGGTTATATAATTATAGAAATAGATTATTATACATGTTGGCATTCTCACAAGGAACGACACATCCTTGAATCACAATAGCTCTCATCTCACGCAAGCACGACATTGCGCCCATTATGGGTTCCAAGAGATTAAAATAATAGACCATAGTACACCTCATCCCATACAAACACGGCATTGCGCCCATTACGGGTTCCAAGAGACTAAAATCTCGAGCCAGCACTGGGACCCTGACTGTAATGATGTGGCCATGGTAACATGGAGAGGGAAGGACCTCATCCGATCAATTCAGTGGAAGTTGAGCAGCTCTGGATAGAGGCGGTCATATCGTAGTATACGGTCTTTATATAAATCGCTCGGCTCTAGGACCATTGCTCATAGGCTGATTGCTCATAGGCTGATTGCTCATAGGCTTATTGCTCATATGGCTCATTGCTCATAGGGTCTATTGCTCATAGGCTCATCGGTCATATGCCTAAAATCAATGAACTTTGGCCTACCTTTAAAGCAAATATACCATTGGCGATACGGGTGACCGTCTTCACGCCTTAGTTTGTGTTTATCAATTAGGGACAATTAGCGTTGGTAGACTAATAGACAGTGAACAAACCTGTTGTTTTACATCTGAAGTAGTGAACAATCTAGTTGTTTAAAAGTGTAACGTTTTTTATAATTGAACAATGTCATCTCTAGTGGTTAGTTATCAAGCTTTTACTTGAACAATTCAACTTTTTTTCTCAAATGTGAACAATTACATGACATAGTAAATGTTTCTTTATATTTTCAGTCAGTGTTTTCTTTTCTGTACCTTCATTCGACTAATTTAACTTGTAGCCTATTTTATTATGACCAATACACCCTATGACCAATGAGCCATATGAGCAAAAAGACCTATGAGCAAAAGACCCTATGAGCAATGAGCCATGTGAGCAAAAAGACCTATGAGCAATAGACCCTATGAGCAATGAGCCATATGAGCAATAAGCCTATGAGCAATCAGCCTATGAGCAATGGTCCGTACACCAATCGCTCATGGTTCGATGGAGTTAGGCTTCACCCCCACTGTGTAGCTGCTGTGGTGAAATCCAAACAATGTCACACATCGATGACTACAAATTTAAACAAACTCGCTTTCCGGGTGGTTTAACCGCCTTGCATGCATGTGACTAATGAGGCTGCTGTTCAGTTGCTGGAAGCGCTCTGCAAACAGGGGCGCAACCAGAACATTTTGCTGGGGGTGCTCAGAATTATTGTAATCGCCGAAGGTGCCAAACAGCAAGTGCCAAAGGCACGAAGCCAATGCCGAGTATAGGGGGTTGGGGTAGCGTCGTAAGCTTCCCCCAGCGGGGTCTGTGACGGAGCCCCAGAAACCAACGCGTTTTTCACTTTTGACAACAGCTAAAGCACGTTTCAGGCTCTTGTTTGCCAGCTGTTTTTTTAGCGATAGTCATGAAAACTTCTGAAAACCATGGTTTAAGACTTCAAAAATGTCCTTTCCCATTTGTTTAGATAAGACAAAAAGTAATAGGCCTATAGCTCGCAAGTGGCAGAAGTAATAACCAGTATTTAATCTAGCCCCTCTCCCAACAACCAGTGTTATCTAGTCCCTTCTCTGTGAATCAAGGTTTCTGGGGAAAAGCGAGCATCCGACGGAAAAGGGCAGAGGATTTAGAAAGGAATAAGCCCACCCACATCATAAATTTTCTAATTTCCACACTGCAATGGTAGCATTTTAAGCTGCCATCTAAAGCAAAATTGCTATACTATTTCAGTGCTGATAAGAGTGATCTAAACTTCCATGAATATACTCACAGTTATAAAAAAAATTATTTTTGTGAGTTCCACGTTTAGCATGGTACCATTCCAAGATGTCAGATATACTAGGAAATGAGTTCATGGTATAATAATTATGGCAGTTCTGAGTTTAAGTATTACAATAATATTATAATAAACAGCAACTAGAAACTATCATTTTGTCAAATTTCCTGGGGAAAAGTTTTTATTTCTGGGCGCTTTCTCCGATGGAAATGTCTAGATCAAACAAAGCTGAATAACTATATATTATTATAATACTAATTTGAAGGAAACAATTCTTAACTAGGCCTTAATAAAATAGCACACACGGTACTATCAATAATTATTATTATGTCGTAACATAATATTATCAGACTGGCGGGACACTGCAATGTAAAGGCATAGTCATATCACTAACGCTTGAAATTCATCACTAGGCAAATTCTTGAGACCCCGGACAAACTCAGGTAGATGAGCTAAACACTGAAATCTAGTGCTTTATGAACCATGAATTTGACTAAGATTATAATACAGAAGAATGAAGAAACTTGCTTGATTGTGTGATCTGAAAGACTGAAAGAGCGAAAGGACCCCTACCCCGCCCCCACCCCACCCCCACAAAAAACTCATCGGATTTTGAAAAATTGCGTGGGTCACCTTATTAGCCCTGGGGTGCTCAAGCACCCCCAGCACCCCCTAGTTGCGCCACTGTCTGCAAAAGCTGAGTAAATAAATAATAATAAACCGCTTACATTCACATGTATTGCATTGGAATGTCACAACTGATGCCTGTAATAATAATAATAATTATTATAATAATTATTATAATAATTATAATAATAATTATTATTACAATGTTACGAGTTGATGGTTGAATCATGACGATGATTTCTCGTCTGCTTATTGCACAAGATTGTTCACGCGATGAGATATCATGGTGCCGCGTGTTGGCTGCCTCGTGTACCAGATCCTAAGTTTTACCGTTCCTCTTCATTATGTGGCTAATGCAATGGATTGTACGGTTTCGCTATAAGTTGCTGCTCAAGCGTGTAAAGTAACCGCAGATCTACAGTTGCATTTACTTTTCCAAATGGATAGTTTCCGTCTTGGGTTTTTGGTCTTTTCTTGGACCACCATTATGATATCGTTACTTGTGATCCTAGCTTTTTTCAGCCTTTCAGGCCATGCTGTTTTTAACTGGACGTAGGCCTACAACGGAATCAAATGCTAATAATGCTTTTTGAAATAATTATACTTCACAGACTTTCAACAATTTAAATTCGTCTGAAAAAAGAAAAATTAACTGGGCTCTGTTATGCAAAACACGGTCGCGCCTGCAGTATGACAGCGAGTTCCTACGTTACTTACAATCGCGCCATTTTCAAAATTAGTCCCGGTGACCACCTGCATAATGTTAAACAGATTTGTGCTGCAAAATGTTGGTCTCCGGTTGAAAAGGAGGGAATTGTTCGGACTATGTATGAAGCAAAGATGTCTGCCATGTAGCCTACGCCGTAAAGGCCCACGTCACAGGCGCTGTACGAGCCGACATAAAAATTTTGGTCACAGGATGCATGTGCGATCTACAAACATTTTGGGCAGTCCCTGAATCCCGAATTCACGGAAATCACGGAAACCGTGAATTTCGCCGTTTGTCGTGATTTTTCGTGATTTTTGAAATTTTCAGCACTTTTTTAAAAACACGTGAAAAATGGTTGCGAAACACGGCAAAAATGGCGCGGACGACCAAAAACATCGCGGAACCATTAAATTAATTTAAGAATTTATGTTTTTGGGAGTGAATGGCGTCGCTGATAAGTGAAGATTCATTCATAAATACTCGTTTATGCAACCATTTAAAAAAGTGCTGAAAATGTGAAAAATCACGGAAAATCACGGTGCCCGGAATTTCTGGATTTTTGCAAAAGTATGCCATGATTTTTTTCACTATTTGACCGTCATTTAAGGACTGCGCTAAATATATTGTATTTACTTTTCCAAACTGGACAACGTTGGCACAGGATTTTTGGTCCTCTCTCGGACCTTCATCATGAAGCACCGTTGCCTATAGTGCTTTTCAGGCCATGCTCGTCTCAACTGGACATACATGTAAAGGAATCAAATTCAATAATACTTTTTGAAATCTACTTCACGGACTTTCAACATTATGAATTCTTCAGGAAACATGGAAATTAACTGGACTCCTTTATCCATTACTCCGTAATTCTTTTTATTGTACCATGTCTGTAAACCAAAATGCGGTTAGCAATTGGTGAATAATTTATTTAAAGAATATTCTTATCTTATAATTCGACGCCAAACGAATAAGACGAAACGAATGGGGTGTGGGGTTTTTGAATGGGGGGAGCGGCACGTGATTCGTAGTCTAACCTTTTTTTGCTGCGATGCTGGTGATCCATTGGCAATGGCCACCCCCTCCTCCTCTCCTGACTGTGGCTGTCTCTTTGCATCCTCGTCGACCTTCTTCACATCCGTCGCCATCATAAGGTTTGACGACGTTAACAGAAGAAGAAGAAGAAGACACACACACACACACACACACACATACAAACTCATAATGACGTCATCATAACAGATCTCATGGATGACGTAATTCGAATTCCGCCTATACATGTATATCTGCCAGTCTCAGATGCATAGAGTATTGCGTTTTAATGCATTGAATTTGAAAATTGTGAATAGCAGCTCTACATGAATTGTGCGACCTGGTGGCTGAGCGGTAACGCGCTCGCTCACGGAGCGGGCGGTTGCGGTTCGAATCCGGGTAACGACCTTGGGCAAGTTGACTACGCACACGTGCCTCTGTCACCAAGCAGTATAATTCCCGGGGGGGGGGTAAAGATTGAAATTCTGCCCGAAAAATATATTCGGCCAAGAAGTTGACCTTTTTTTAGTGGTTCTGGGCTTTGTTTGCCCGAAAAACCGGACTGGCCCGAAAGTTGACGACTTTTTTTAGTCGTTCGGGGCTGCGCTTGCCCGAAAAATCGGAATTCCCGAAAGTTTACGGTCTTTTTTTAGTCGTTCGGGGCTGTGTTTGCCAGAAAAACCGGAATTCCCGAAAGTTTACGGGCTTTTTTAGTCGTTCGGGGCTGTGTTTGCCAGAAAAACCGGAATTCCCGAAAGTTTACGGTCTTTTTTTAGTCGTTCCGGGCTGTGTTTGCCAGAAAAAACGGAATTCCCGAAAGTTTACGGGCTTTTTTAGTCGTTCGGGGCTGTGTTTGCCAGAAAAACCGGAATTCCCGAAAGTTTACGGGCTTTTTTAGTCGTTCGGGGCTGTGTTTGTCCGAAAAACCACATTTGTCGAAAAGTTGGGGGGCATTTGCCCCCTCTGGACCTCCGCCTCGTACGCCTATGCCTTTACATTGCAGTGTCTCACCACTTTATTGATAATAATTATGTTACCACTTAATTGATAGTACCGTGTGTGCTATTTTAGGTGCATTTTAGGTGCTATTGCAGGTGACAAGGTGAACACAGCCATGCGTTACAAGGGTGCCTTACAATTTTACAAAGCAGCTAGCACGCTGGATAAGCCAAAGCGAACAATATGTTTTAGCATGGATTTAAAAGAGTCCACTGAGCCGGTGTCACGAAATAGAGTATCCCCCGTATTAATAGTATCCCCTCAAAAGAAGAAAAGTCGAAAAAACCACTTCCGCGTGGATTTATTTTTGCAAATTAATTTTCATCTGCTTTGTTTTGAACAATGACACTAACAGGTATGTTTATTCCTACTAGATAATTTGTTTTGCTTTGGTTTTATAGCACTTAAAACATTTAAAACACTTAAAAACACTCGGAGACACTAAATAAATTCGAGTTGCCTTGCTTTCTCTGAGCATTGCTTAGAACAATTAAAACAATTAGTCACTTTAAATTTTGATTAGAGTAGGCCTATACACGGTGATTCATTAAAAAACGTACCCCTGTATATTTCACTGTAACTCCGTCAAATGTCATGCTATGTGAAAGAAATTTTAAAGGAAGACAGAGGAGTTATTTCTAAACATTCGGAAAGTTAAAGTTTATGTTCAAATTGACCCCCTTTGGCAACTACGCATGCGCGAAGACGAGTACGCCACTGTTTGACTGATTCATCAATGATGCGCTGATCCATCTCGTCCCATACCTCCACAATTCGACTTCGCAACTCACTGACACCACATATTTGAGATCTCTAGACCTTCTCTTGCATGACACTCCATATCTTATAGTCCACTGGATTTAAATCAGGGCTGTTGGGTGGCCACAAAGTAGGCGGGATGAAATCAGGTGTTTCAGTTTCCAGTAACGCAACAGTGTCCCGTGCTCTGTGCGCAGGAGCGCTATCCTGCTGGAAGATGAAATACTCATCGGTAATGTCACGAATGTCTGGTAAAAGGCCCTGTTTTAGTAGAACATCTCTGTAATATTGTCTATTGATCTTAAAGCCCGATTCGATTAAATGAATATATTCGTACGACCGTGTGCAGGGACCCCAACAGATACCATACGGGATTTGCTTAAAATTGGTCGATTCCGCAAAAGACGATTTACAGGAACGTCCCTCTTCTGTGTACCGGAAGATGCGTTATTGTGAACATTCTGATTGTTACTGGGTGATGCCACAGTAAACAATTTCTCACCAGGAGGCTAAACCAGATTAAATTGACCAGGTTTGCATGATACAACCTCAGTGACTGACAGGAACATTGGAATCTTGCTTGTTTCTCGAGATTATTGTGACGTCATTAGTTTCGTCATCCGCGTTACGTGAACTTACGTCATTATAGCTCTTAATGTAAAATAATTTATACAGCACTTGGCTAGAACATCAAGCTTCATTACTGTGAAATTTCGTTAAATTTGATGGTCATCTGCATGAGTTATGCCAATTTATGTAGGGGGGACGTTTTTTAATGAATCACCGTGTATATGTTTTAATTATACACATTTTTCAAAAAATGGGATAGAATGGTTTATCCCCCCGGATAGTCTAGACCGTTTAATTCCATCCGGGGGATAGATTAATCCATCCCCCCGGATAGCTTTCAGGGGGGATAATCCTTTTCGTGTCACCGGCCGATCAAATTAATACCGAAATGAAGTCTCTAGAGTACATCATACCTAGGCACAACGCACTATAGGCTACAGTGCATCATACAAAGGCATAACGCACTTCATCCTATACCGACAGGCACAGCGTACTACAGTAGGGCCTACATGTAGAGTATTCTACATTCTGTCACTCCAGCCGACCTTGTTCCCTTGTTTTACCATTTCCACGAGCGCCTTAAATCCTCTCTTTATCAGTGAACAAAATGTGGACAGGGTCGACAGCGCCTCTGATCTTGAATCTGGCAGTAATGTAAATGCTCGACCAGGAATAATAACATATCAAGACACAACCTAGGCCCTACTGTACTACATTACACCTAGGCTAAAAGAATTCGGAGTATACCATATACCTTCGTGTAGAAAACATACTCTGGAGTTCATCATATCTATCGCACAGCGCATTTTTATTAGGCCTACACCATACAACGTGCTCTATTATAATAGTATTATTATACCTAAGCACAGTGTAGGCCTACTCTTGAATAACTCAATCCCACAGGTATCTGGAACCATACCAGAGTGCAAAGATTCCACCATTTCTCGTACACTCTCGAGTGTGAGGGATGCGATACGGATATAAGCTGACTGAATTATTCTAGAGTTAAAAGTACAATGTCTGCCTAGAGTCCATCCTGCTGCATATTATAGCCTACATGTATCTGTGTAGAAGTTGGTTGAAAGAAGCACTTCGTCTCACAAATTCAAAGCATTTTAAAGACTTTTTAAATAAATAATCATTTCGAATACGAACGCAATTTTATAACAATGTGAAATATAATTATTATCAGTCAATCAGTTCTTCATTAGGCAGATTAGATGACACAGACATTGGTTGCTGCTGCTGCTGTTGCCGTTGCCATGGCAACCTGCGTCTTCTATCTGTCTCTCTTCCCCTCCATGGAGTCTTCAAATGTGACGCCGGGATCGAAACCCGTCGTTTGTCGATTCCGATAAAAAAAATAGATTTTAGAATATGCTTCAATTCGGTAGATGGCTATGAATTCGCCACAATTTGCGAAACGATAGCTCGATTTTAAAGTCATTTGCATTATTGAGTCAGAATAGATTCCTCAATGGCCCAGCAAAATAGCAGAATAATCCGTTGGTGATTTGTGAGGACTCTGGTGACACTAATATTCCGATACCTTTTAATTAGATGTTTACTCTACATGTAAACTATTGAAATAATCAAACGAGTACGACCAGTTAGAAAAGAGATTTATTCTATAAAAGTATTTTAAATCAGAACAACCGATTCGATACGAACCGATACGAATGAAACGACAGCTCGATTTTAAATACTACTGAATAAAAATGACCGAAACCGACATGTCACGTGTTAAGAGTCCATGTATCACATTAATTAGTCACGTCTGTTTTGCTTCATACGCGCTGCTACATCTGACCTTTTCTCAGCAGCAGCAGCACCAGCAGCAGCAGCAGCTTTAGACGGAGATTGAATGCGGTCTGGGGTCTTGCTTCCAATCTTCTCCTCCTTTGACTTTTCCTCTCCGTCCGCTCCTTTCTCCTTCCGAGCCTTAGACGGAGACTGAATGCGGTCTGGGGTCTTGCTTCCAATCTTCTCCTCCTTTGACTTTTCCTCTCCGTCCGCAACATTCTCCTTCCGAGCCTTAAACGGAGATTGAATGCGGTCTGGGGTCTTGCTTCCAATCTTCTCCTCCTTTGACTTTTCCTCTCCGTCCGCTCCCTTCTCCTTCCGAGCCTTAAACGGAGATTGAATGCGGTCTGGGGTCTTGCTTCCAGTCTTCTTCTCCTTTGACTTTTCCTCTCCGTCCGCTTCCTTCTCCTTCCGAGCTTTAAAAGGAGATTGAATGCGGTCTATAATATCGCTTCCAATCTTCTCCAGCTTTGACTTTTCCTCTCCGTCCGCTCCCTTCTCCTTCCCGTCCTTCTCATCCTCTTTCTTCTCTTCTTTGGCTTCGGGTGACTGCTGAGTCGAAGGTTGGTCGGGGGAAACACGAAGGTCGACGTATTGGTAGGAGAGAGAAAAGACGATGAAGATGATTGTCGTCGCGATCATCAGACAAGCGAAGAGAGCGAACTCATAGACCTACGACGACCAGTTAACATATTGTTGTTATTATTACAGTCAACAATCACAGGCACACAGTTCAACGGGCGGTTAGATGGGGTGGCTTGTGGAAGAGGGGCGCCAGAAAACATTGACAGGGAGCGCTACAAGCGGGGGAACGGGAGGAACTGATGGCAGGTGCGGTGTCAGCATGCGCTGGAAGCGAGAGGTGTGGTGACAGAGGGCGTAGTTGGCGGGGGCGTTGGCAGGAGGTATGAGTTCATAATAGAAGATCTGAATAGAATGAATAGCGAATAGAGTGGATTAGTAACTAAGACTGCTTTTCATTAGATTCATTGATTGATCTAAACTAAACGTTTATTCTCGACAGATATCGACATGACTAAAACTTGACATCGTCAAATCTCGATATAATCATTTGACCTAATTGTGATTTGTTTCGTTTGGAGTGCCATCGGTTGATGCCTTTCGCAGTAAACACATCAGCCATGACATTTAATACTCAGTCATATCATTTGCTTCTTTGTCAGTTGAACGTGCAAAAAATATCCCAAATTAAATTCATCCAAACTAGTACATTTATGTATAGGTATGACAATAACCTCCTTCCACTTGCATTCTCATCTTATTTTAGACCTAACTTATACACTAAAGGCATTAGAAATAACAGAACCTACACAAGTGTCTTTGCAAAAACGAACACTAGAAAGTTTTCTATTAAGTATCAGGGTCCTCTCTTATGGAATAATTAATATACCGGAAAATATTCGTGCATCCAGGAGTCTCACTCGATTTAAATCCCAAATCCGTGTGCACACACATTAAAAAATGTAAAATGAACTACCAGGTACCCACTTAATCTATGTTTTTCCCTTTTTTAAGTTGAGCAGAGGGAAGGTATCCCATTGCTATTACATAATTAATTGATTCCAAAAATACTTCCATTTCCATCTGTTTCCTGGTCTATTATCATTTATCATATTATAATAAAAAATATTTTCTTTGGTAAATAGGCCCCAGTAGCGGGATCACTCCCTTTGGGTAGCCTATAATACTTTTCACAGAAATGATTGTACGCTAAGCTTTACCATTGTAATTGTTAACTGTAATTAATCACTTTGTGTACTATTATGAATGCTTAATTGTATGTTTGATATTCTTGGGATCAATAAACAAGTTCAAGTTCAAGTTTAATGCTTATATTGTAGCTAATAATAATTTTATACCTGTCTAGATTGGATTAAGACAGATTATGTTTAGATCGGAGATGATCAGAGACAAGATGTTTGCTAAAAAGTGATGTTGGCCTATGACATAGTTGACTGACTGACGACCTGGTGTAGAAGTTGGTCGAACGAAGTAACAATGATGACGATGATGTTGCCAAAGCACTGAGTGAGATGCCAGTTGGCCATCAGAAATGACTTCATCGAAACGGGAGCCTAGATAACATACAACATGAACTTTATAATTTTTTGCTTCGCTATGCAGTCAACGATATGATGTAAAGACCTCGTTATTTTTGTAACTGGACCTTAAACATTAATTTTACACGTCTCCGAATAGGCTACGACTTTAACTTCCAGAAACTCTTCAACGACCTCATTCTTCACTCTCCTATAATACCAATCCTTCAACGTAGGCTACGTAGTTCACTCTCCTATATTACCAATCCTTCAACGTAGGCTACGTAGCCTACAATCTCTCTCTCCCTCCTTATATACTTCCTCCTTCTATGTCTATCTATCTATATATATATCTATCTATCTATCTATCTATCTATCTATCTATCTATCTATCTATCTATCTATCTATCTATCTATCTATCTATCTATCTATCTATCTATCTATCTATCTATCTATCTATCTATCTATCTATCTATCTATCTTTCTATCTATCTATCTATCTATCTATCTATCTATCTATCTATCTATCTATCTATCTATCTATCTATCTATCCGTCTGTCTGTCTGCCTGTCTGTCTGTCTGTCTGTCAACGACCTCATGTCTGTCTATCGATCTATCTATCTATCTAGTTACTTACCTACCTATCCATCTTTCTACCTACCTACCTTCCTACCTACCTTCCTACCTGCCCACCTACCAACCTACCTACCTACCTACCTTTCTGCTTGCCTACCTACCTACCTACCTACCTACATGTACCTATCTATCTCCTTTCAATATCTCTCTGTGCCTCTCACTCGCTTTGAGGCACGCGGTCGTCCAGCAGCGGGTTCCCGTCCAAATTCTACACGTGAGCCAGGATTATACTCAAATTATAACTCAGCTGCTAGACTGATTGCCCGCCTTCCCAAGTACTCTCACATCTCTATACCTTCATGTTTGATGGACTTTATTGGATTCCTATCCGTGCTCGCACACAATTTAAGATCCTGATTCTGTCCCTAAAGGCTCAGCGGGGTCTTGCCCAAAATATGTGACTTTTTGTCCAGCATTGTTTACGGTTCTGTCAAAGAGTGATTGTCTTTATCATCGTTCCGAGGTTCCTGCCATCAACGCAGAGGATGGCGGCGGCACTTAAGGCACTACCCTTAGCTTCTTCAATGCCTCAGTTAATCTTCGGCAGGACACCAAGAAGAAGTTACTCTATATACTCTATAAGTCCGGACGACACGACAACACTCAGTCGGTCCACAGTCTCGCATTCAGTGATATTGGGCAACAGCTACATGTAACTGTGTATGTGTGTATGTGTATGGCCGACCTGTGAGTAAGCGAATGATAGGCCAGTGATGGTGAAGAGACATTCTCCAAACGTCAGGGCGAAGTACTGTAGAAGCTGCCAGGCAATTTTCACTGACCATGGAGGAATGTCCACCAGCTGAACTATCTCAAGATGCAGGTCTTGATACTGAAACAACAAATGGTTCACACAATCGCGGATTCATCGACCGGCCGAGCTACATCCAAAACCAAGGCCAATTATTTCAAGATAATGGTCAATGCCAAGCGAAGGTGAGCGTTACGAGGACATTTTATTTGCTTTAATTTTGGAGCAAAGAGTGAATTCTGAAGACAAACAAGAAGAGAATGAAGAAACAGACAGACAAAGACAGATAGACAGACGCAGAAAGGAACAGAGAAAGAGATACACACACAGATCAGCAGTCAACAACGAGTCTTAAACTTGAGGAGATGTTGTGTATCTGGTAAGTTTAGATTACTTCTTCTTCTCTTATATTCACAAGCTCTGTCCGTTTGTCCTATCGTCTTTGTTGCTACACGTATGTCGGTCGGTCCGCGTGTCTGTCTGTCTGTATGTATATCTACGTCTGCCCGCCCACCGACTACGAAGTGAATTGACTCACTGACGATGGTGAGGATGGTGAGGATGAGGAGATCTCTGACGTCGTTTGGTTGCGGAGGATAATGGTGCAGACGGCGCCATTCCGCGAGTACAATTCCGTTGAAATTCTCTGCTTTGAACCGTCCGAGAAAAAGACTTCGACAGTATGGCTTCATGAACAAACAATAACAATATTATAGTAATAGCATCATTATTATTATTATTATTATTATTATTATTATTATTTATATTTTTGCCCCGATGCATTTAGGATCCTCAGGGACATATCTCTTAACTCTCTTCTTTTGGTTCTCTGCTCCTAGGCAGTTTCGGTTGTCCAATGTCGCCACTCTTCCCTCCGCTGGGAATGGAGTAAGCAAGCGTCTCATATAGCATCTGCTGCCTCTGCTGCTCAAAAGTCCACCACGCCACCTACACGCAGCCCCTCCCCCCTGTCGAAAACGAAGTGCGTGGTGGGCGACCGAGTTCTCGCCGGTATATGCGAGAATCCAGAGGAGAAGATCCTGAAGGAAGGATGACGGAACTCGGCGACGCTGGGAGATGGTGTCTCGTTAAAAACACCGAGGGGAAGGCAACGGGAGATGATGGTGGAATTTTTGAAGATGCTGCAATGTTGCTGCTGTTCAGTATGACGTTGACTATGACGATGAAAGTGAAGATGCGTCATTTTGATGATGACGATGGTGATGACGAGAGGAAGGCTTTGATTGAATGAACATGATGATTGATCATGATGATGATTGATCATGATGATGATGACGACGACGATGATGATGACGACGACGATAATGATGATGACGATGATGACGACGACGACGACGACGATGATGATGATCTCACTTGACGAGAATGATCATTTCATATTCAGAGACGGATCTCATCGCAGTTGGACCGAGTGACTTTGGTTCGTTCTCCTCACCTTTCGATGTCGTCACAGTAATCGAAACAAACGATACGTCCAATGAATTGTAGAACCTGTCAGCATCAGTACACATTGACTCACATGAACATTTATATGCAGGAATTGTGTGATGTATTAAATTCAAGAGAGGAACGAAAATGAAGAGAAAGATGGCGCCACATGAGAGCATAGTATATATATATATAAACAAAATTATATAAATATTTATATAAACATATATTTTATATAAGTATATAATATATATGTATATATTGAGGCTAAGGACCTAAGTGATCAGCCGAGTGTGAAAGTACTTTTTAAAACTCGTTAGCAGTGACGGTGAAAAAGCAGTGGCCGATGGCTTCACTAACATCAGTCTCTCTGAATCACCTGCGCGTCATGTATTGCATTAGTAATACCAACAACACCAATGGCATCAGAAGGGTTAAGGCTTCGCTCAGCATCACCAGGCGATAACTGTTGGAGACTGGGCCGTCTACAGTAGGTTAATTATCACATGAGAATCTTAACACTGAGGTGGATTCGAACCCGCAGCTCTACGGCTGCAAGGCAACCAACTTACCCACTGCAACACCGTGCCTCAACACGGTTGAGATGTGTCAAGGTCTTCCATATGGTCAAACTAATGGAAAAGACCAAACGATGAAACAGGTTAAATGATGGAGAAGGTCAAATGATGGAGAAGGTCAAGTAATTAAAACAGTCTTAGACCAAAAATTGTTGAGAAACGAAAGACAAGAAGGAGGATTACGGAAAGATTTCTGCCGTGCATTTTTGAGACATCAAATGAGGAGAAGAAAAAGATTATAATTAGCTAGAGCATTAGTAAAAGAAGTAAATAAAAGAAATAGATAGACAGATATTGTTGGATAACGCAAAATGGGGAATTGAAGATTTAAAGAAGAAGAGGATATGATAGGTGAATAGTAGGCCTACAGAGGAAACGGAAAAACGTAATACCTGGTAAATAGATTATCGGTAATGAGGCAGCGAGAAATAATAGGGGGGAAGAAGAGCACATTGTGTTATGGGAAAGAGAAAAAAATGTCTTGATAGGTAGAATATTGGAGAGTGAGACAGGGAGATATACAGGGTGGGCCATAAAAAAGTAACCCCCTACGGTATTTAGTCCATATCTTGGCCAAACATAAGAATTTTTAACTGAAACTTTACAGTCTTATAGGCGATTCATATTTACGTAAAATGGTAAAATTTCAACGAAATATTTCTAACACAACAAAAGTTATACCACTTTTAGTGAGGCCACCCACGGTTTTTTGACGATTCAAAAACGCGACGCAACAGTTAAAAAAACAATTCAATTATTCTGGCAAATATCTTGGTCAAAAGTACGAATATCGAAATGAAATTTTACGGGCTTAAAGACAATTAATATTTACACATGATGGCCAGATTTCATCAAAATATTTCAAACAGAGCAAAAGTTATATCACTTTTAGTGAGGCCACCCACCGTTTTTTGATGATTCAAAAACCTAACACAGCAAAAAGTAGCAAAAAACCGATTTTATTAAGTCTCATCTCAAATAATTGTTATCAAATAGCTTTGATATTGACAGATGATCATTATTATTACTTTTTAAAAAAGAAACATGGAACCAGCGTAGCTGCACGTCACTGAGAAGTCACTTAGCAAGATGACGAACAAATTGGTAAAAAAAGGAATCTGTTAGATTAATCAACAGGCCCATCAAGAACTTTGCAAAGAGACTAAAAAGAAGTTTTGGCACTGGTCGTGGGCACATTGAACACAAGTTGTGAAGCCCTATCAAGTTTATTTGACAACAGTTACTTGAGATGAGACTTAATAAAATCGTGTTTTCCTACTTTTTGTTGCGTTTCATTTTTGAATGGTCAAAAAACGGGGGTGGCATCACTAAAAGTGGTATAACATGTGTCGTGTTTGAAATATTTTGCTGAAATCTGGCCTTCATGTGTAAATATGAAATGTCTTTAAGCATGCAAAATTTCATTTTGAAATTCTTACTTCTGGCCATGATATTGGCAAAAATCCTAATTTTTTGTGCTTTTGTTTTTGAATCGTCAAAAAACGGTGGGTGTCCTCCCTAAAAGTGTTATAACTTTTGTTGTGTTTAAAATATTTTGATGAAATCTGACCATCATGTGTAGATATGAATTGCCTTTAATACTGTAAAATTTCAATTCGAAATTTTTATTTCTTGCCAAGATGTTGGCAAAAAACCTTAAGGGGTTACTTTTTATGGCCCACCCTGTAGACAGAGACCGACAGAGTCAGAAAGAAGGTAACAAAGAACCAAAGCAGAAATTTGTACAGACTAATAGAGAGACAGTGAGAGACATGAAGAAAGATAAAGACAAGAAGAGAAAAATGAAGAGAGACAGACAGACAGACAGACAGACAGACAGACAGACAGACAGAGAGACAGGGCGACAGGGAGAGAGACACAGGTAGAGAGAGGCATAGCCACAGACACAGACAAAGCTAAGGGAAGGTCTCGAGTCTTGACTGATGTCTGATGATATGATAGACAGCAAGACGTGCTTATAAGAGATTATTTCTCTGTTGGCATTGCTTATTTATAAAAATTAATGTGTCTTTTATGCATATAATTTTTTTTCCAGTTAGGCCTAGTCTACCTTACTGCTACTTTCGTTTTACACTCATCCGGCAGTCTGAACTCCATTGGTGGGGTCTGAACTCCATTGGTGGGGTCTGAACTCCATTGGTGGGGTCTGAACTCCATTGGCGGGGTCTGAACTTCATTGGTGGGGTCTGAAATCCAGTCGACCAGCGAATACGAGGAAATTCCGAAATCCTGCTTATTCGATTTGCTTTCATCATTTTTTGTTATTACGGACGAAGGCGACGATTTGAATGACATTGTTCCTTTTTTATTGTACATGCTCAATAATGTTTCTCACTGCGCAAGAGAATCACCAGCATCACAAAAGCGGGATATTGTTTTGTCTGCGTTAGCAGATCAACCTTGACTAAATTATCTGTCAAAACTATTTGAAAGACATCATATCCACAGTGTTAATATTGGCTCACTAAATAATGACTAAATAAATGTAGACAGAATTGTTTGAAATTCTCGTGCAAAATTTGAGTCTGTTGGCCTAATTAGGGGAGAGTGCCTCAAGATGCCCATGCTAACGAAGATTGTGCCTTTCGTCTGTGTGGGTTCCAAGAGAAGCACTTGGTAACCCAAAGAGTGATAACTTTTTAAAACAATTTGGAAGAACATTTGCTGAAGTCTTAAATCATGTCTTTAACCCTTTAATGCCGAGATGGTAGCAAATGGTATGGGAAATCCTATACCCTCCGGCAGGGGCTTCTATCCCTATACATGGATTGAAAAAAAACCGGAGGAATAAGAAAAGATTCAAAACTCACGTCGGCAGAGGGGAAAGCCGGCCATGGAGTGCAATGTTTAATCTATGCATCTCTAAGCGGGATGCTTCCACAGAAATTACTTCCCCCATAAAAAATTGTGCAAAATGGTAATAGTTTTTACTTACTATCTACATTATTTCATCACAGGAACTGTTATAATTCTACCATGAAAATTTTTACTATAGATGATAATAATATTTACTATTTTAATAATTTTGATAAAAAATTAATGATACAATCATATTATAATGAAATGATTTAATGGTTATATCTGTACAAATACTAGTCTATATTTGTACAACTAAATGCAGTGCTTCATCTGGACGTCTCTGAGGGAAAGTTCACCAGGAATAAGAATTCTCCCAGAAAAATCGACAAGTGTCGTACACGTGTATAATTGTATATACAGGGTGCGGCCGAAAAAAATACTTCATTACGAAAATCGCTATTTCTCAAAATCCGTTGAATAATTTGTTGCAAAACTACGCCAGTCTATTTGACACATGTCTATCTACAACTTGGCCAAATATAATGAAATTCGAATCATGAACACCAAAATGGTGCAACCCTGAAGTGAAACTTTGCTATTTTCGTTTAAACAGACATTTAGTGACAGCAATAAGTAACAACGTAACGACGCAAACAGAAATGCAACAAAGTTCAAGGTTACTTATTGTTATTGACAAGATTATGCCAAACTGCTAAGTTTTGTGCAATGAATGTCCGAAGTGAACACCCTTTGCTTTTACTCAAGTTTTCAGACGTTTTCGAAAGCCCAGAACAGTCTTCGGAATGGTCTCAAGTGACAAAAGTCATTCCAGATGATTTACAGCGCATTTTTCAGTTCAGAAATGTTCTTTGGCTTTGTGGTAAGTTTGTTGTAGGCTAAGTCTCAAGTATTGCACCCCAGGCAGCATAGTCGAGTGAGTTCATATCTGGGGAATTTGGCGGCCACGAATCCTTATCGATGAAGTCAAGACAGTGAGTCTTGTTAACCAATCTTGGGCCAGCTTGGCGCCGTGAGCGGGCGCTCCATCTTGCTGAAAAGTGAACTGATTTCCCAAGACTGATTTCCTTGTCGACATAGCATTGACTTGGTAAGCGTCCTTTACCCTCATAACTGACTCCTGCAGAAACCATGATGTGGGGAGAGAACTTGGCTCTCTCGACCAAATGTCACGAATTGCACTTGCAGCTGCGCTGTAATAATTATAGGATTGTTAGAAAGACGGCTTGTCCAGTCAAGCGTAGCTAGATATACGGGCAAGGGGAAATATATTTGGTCAGCTCATAGAAGGCTAGAAATAGTATATATATATGCAGATTTAGTTAAGTGTACGCTGTAGACTCCTCCAGATAGGAGGGATTTCTTTTATTGCCACTGTGACTTTAATAAGACGTTTAATAAGATGTCTATTGAAACGATTCGTAGTTCTCTTAGGCATAAAATATATAAATAGGCGGCGATGGGTACGTAGGTACGATGGGTCGATAAACGGTGACCGAGGGGTCCAATGGGAAGGGCAGTCCAAAGGGAAGGGCTTTCCAAAGGGAAGGGCTTTCTAGAGGGATGGGCAAGGCACCAAAGTCAAGGGGTGGAAGGCAACGTATATTCAGTCTGAGTTGAGACGAGCTGGAGACAGGACGTGCCAGGAGCGTTGAAGAAACGGGTCCCTGGACGGACCAAACCGTTGGTCGTCTGCGCAACGGGTCTCCGGACGGACCAAACCGTTGGTCGTCTGCGCAACGGGTCTCTGGACGGACCAAACCGTTGGTCGTCTGCGCAACGGGTCTCTCGACGCAAGAATCACCTTCGTCGGTGCAACAGGTCTCTCGACGCAAGAATCACCTTCGGCGGTGCAACAGGTCTCTCGACGCAAGGATCACCTTCGGCGGTGCAACAGGTCTCTCGACGCAAGAATCACCTTCGTCGGTGCAACAGGTCTCAACGCAACGAAACGTTGGTATTCACGAGCATCTTGGAACCGCAACGACAACATGGCGCAGTGAGTCTTCGGAAGCGAAAACTGTTCCAGTGGAACGGTTCCACCTAAGGAACCTTGGACGTTCAGCAAACTGTGAGTCATAACCGGAATTGTTGGGGAGGGGTCAACTGGGGTCGGGAATCGGTCGAGGCCTGGGGTAGCTAAATAACCTAGGATTTGATGATTTGATTAGAATATCAACTATCGACTAAACCGTGTTTTCACGGGAACTTACGTTTATTTTGTTGAATGAATAATAACTGATTTAATTTTACGATGACTTCTGCATTGCTTTATAAACCCCCCGTCCTAATCGGCGGGGTATAACTGACTATACTCAAATAGAACTTACATGTAGTGACACCAAAAACGGCTTGGATGGATATCGGCTCTTTTCTTCTTGGCCCAGACGCCGTTGTTTTGATTATTAATGGGTGGGTTGATTTAAAAGATCTTTTTATCGGCGAAGAACACGGTCCGCAGAGCTAAAACGACGTAATTATGGCACACCTCAGGCCACTTTATGTAAAAAAAATACGATTTCCTACTTAATGAATTCAGTTGAAAAAATGCAGTTCCTTTTTCTGCCTGATGTCTTGATCACAAATATAAAGATACTGACATAAAAATTTTCAGATAATATGTAAAAATATGTTACGAATAAGAATGACAATATTTGTAACAAAAATTAATATTGAACGGTTTTTGAGAAATCGCAATTGTCGCAAAGGGGTATTTTTCGGCCGCACCCTGTAGTATAATTTTCCCAGAAAAAGTACCTATGCAACATTTTCCCCTCCCACCAAAAATCCCACAGCTTTAAACATGTGAAGTTTTCCGGTCAGTAGAAGAATTTTATTGCGACGCATCGAAGTACACATGTAGGCTTACTAAATAAAAACATTATAAGATCATCATTCGTCAGCTTGCTTTATGGGGAAGTAAATGCATGTTTCTGTGAGGAAATTATACGTGAAAGATAAAAAATTCCTCGGAAAATTTTCGGTCGAAGGGTGTGGTCGGTGTCTGGCTGAAGTTATAGGCTACGTAGGCCTACATTTATTTAAATCTTAAGCCACTTTTTTATCAGTAGCCTACTGATGTAAATAGAGTAATTTTGTTATGATGGCATCTTAATTTAAACTGAGCTACCATTACAATATGGAAACTTTAAAAGAAATTGTTATTATTGTAAGTAAGGCCTGTATAATTATTAAGTCTTAGGCCACTTTTTTTTATCAATTCCTATACTGAAATAGAAGAGTTTTTTTAAAGATAACAGCTTAAAATGCGAAAATTGCAATGCAAAAATTGTAAACATTTCTTACATCTCCCTCCAAAACCCCCTTTCTGTCTCGGCGTTACGTGCTTCGGTGATCGTATGTTGGACGCTCTTTTGTCCGCCCCCCCCCCCCGAAACCTTCATTCCCTAGAGGGGGAACTCGCTTTCATATTGCCAGGAGGGAAGGCCGGCCCATGAGGGGGGAAGAATATGGATTGAGCCCGGTTGCTTAGGGGGGATAGAAGCCCCTGTCCTCCGGCATTAAAGGGTTAAGCAATGAAATAATAGAAAATTTAGACGCAATAACAGTTTAAATTTTTTTAAACAATAGCAAAGATGCTTTTCAAGTCTTAAACCACGCCTATGATGAGCGATTTCGGTAAAATGACAGGCTAAGATGCTACCATCGCAGTGTGGAAAAAAATGAAAATGGGAGAAGCACATCTTTTCGCCAAACCAAATCCCTGCTCGGCGCTGTGCGCCTCGGCGATCGTCCTTTGACCGCGAGTTTGTCCCCTAAAATCAGGAACAAGACTCCGCATAGGCTATAATATGAACAGAGGCAATTTGATAACTCTCCTATCAAAAAAGGGCCGAGAAAATGTTCCCTTCGTCTGGGCACTCGCACTCTTCGTGGTCAACTCGACGCCTAGGTTCTTGATTGATGTCTGACGATATGACAGCTGACCTGATGGTTGACCGAAGGTTTTGGGTTGGTGTCTGGTACTTTTGCTCGAACTGCAAAAGAAGAAATAAATAGAAAAATACGAAATGATGAAGAGACAATAATTATTGTAATTTTGTAATTGTAATTGAACATTTATATAGCGCCGCTCACAGATTCAGTAGCGCTCCCGACCCTAGTTAGCACTTCCCCTAACAAATAGTATGGTCTTCAGGCGTTTCCTAAACAGAGGGGGAGAGAGACTGAGAAGTTCAAGACGCAGTTTGTGCGGAAGACGGTTCCAGCAAGATGGGCCAACATAGGCAAGGCTTCTGGATTGGGCAGTAGCACCACGCATGCGAGGAACCACAAGGAGGCCATTAGCTGCTGAACGAAGAGCAGAGCGACCAGGGAGAGAGGATACCAGGTTACAGAAAGCACGGAGGTAGGAGGGAGCTACCCCAAGAAGAGAATTGCGCATAAGTGTCAAAATCTTGAACTCTATGCGTTGCGATACAGGAAGCCGATGAAGAGTGTCCCGAATAAAGACATAAATGTGAGAGAACTTGGGAAGACCAGCGATTAGACGAGCAGCAGCATTTAGTATTGACTGAAGTATCGAGAGGTTGAGTGAAGAAAGACCAGCGTATGCGACTGTCCCGATGAAACGTATGCCCTAACACAAGGTGTCATAATTCGCTCAAAAGGTTATTTGTCTTACATTTTAAAAAGTGGCCATATTATCACCTAGTCCTAACGTCGTTTAGAAATGTTGGTGGGAAATTTCCAACAATCAAAAGTTGATTGGGACTGAAGTTCATCTCTCCACCTCCTTCTCCTCTTTGTCCACACTTCTTTCCCGCTCTTAATACTCCTTTCTCCCTCTCTTAATACTCCTTTCTCCCTCTCTTTCTCTTCTTTCCGAATTTCTTCGCAACATCCAACTCCTTCTATTTTCCATTTACTTGGCATCAAAATCTTTCGATGTGCAATCAGAACAGCGAAGAGATGAGATAGACGAGCAGGCAGAAGGAAAATGACAGATGAACAAAGAAGAAAAGAAATGGCTGAAGGACATTGTCCTTACAGAAATACAATCGCAGAGAAACAATGGCGCAGAAAAAGAAAGACAATGGCTGAAGGACAGTGGATTAAAGACAATGATAGGACAAAGAAGAAATGACAGTGACAGAACTGCAGTGATATTTTACTTCAGGAAATAATTTTTGTTTTACTCCTGTTTCAGTTCGGATGGCCTCAATTTCAGTTTTAATTCAGTTACAGTTCTTCAAAAAATTTCAGTTCTCAATTCAGTTCTTGTATGAATAATATATAATTTCAGTTGTACTTCCTTCAAGTTCCTTGTAGATCCACAACTTCCGTTAAATTATGCAGAGTTCGAGCATTTTCATTATCGATGTGCTTCTTTAATTTTAATGCACCCTATTTGGCCATATTTTAATGCAACCTGTTTGGCCATATTTTAATGCACCCTGTTTGGACATATTTTAATGCACCCTGTTTGGCCATATTTTAATGCATCCTGTTTGGACATATTTTAATGCACCCTGTTTGGACATATTTTAATGCACCCTGTTTGGACATATTTTAATGCACCCTGTTTGGACATATTATCAGCGACCTTAGCATACTGTTTCTTGCCCAGCTGTTATTAGCCTGTTTGCATGCTTTACCCAGAAAATATTGCTTCTACGTAAGCTTGAGAGGTCGTAGCTTCAACATCTTCTGCAACTGGGAAATATTGCCAAATAGAGATTGTCTTAATATGTGTATTATTATGTAATTATTAATACAATAACCACTAACCAGGCAATTTGAACTCCGATCTATAGTTTGTAGGCCATAGTATAAATTTTTGAAAAGGGGTAGACCATTTTTGCTGCAGCGGATGGCATCAATCCGCTACCAGTGCATAAATTATTTACAATAGCCTACTACAATGTGACCTCCCGTAATGGTATTCCACTGAATTGGTCGACGCGTTACATTTCTTTTATTTACGCCTTAGTGGTGAAGCCGCTGAGTCGAATCTGTCACAATCATGAAAGTTTCGCACCAGCCCAAGTTTTTCTTGGCCCTTTTTCTTAATAATATATTTCTTAATATTCTGTGTGCGCTTAATCACTATGGAGGCAAAATGTTTAAAATTAATGATAAAGTGCAATTTCGCTCTTGTCAGTTTTAGATTAGGCCTACAAAGCCTTGCATGGATAGGCCTAGGTCTACTTATGTGTCTGTTTCTTTGCAGTAGGCCTACTTAGACAGTCCAATACACGCTTTGTGTCATTTAGCCAAGTGATATTCACATAACCGGCAGTACAAAGACAAGGAGCGAAGCTACTGGGAGACCAAGATTATTCGGCACTCCGGGGAACCCAGAAAACTCTGGTCTGCATTCAATGACATCTTGGGTCGCTCACGTTCAGAGCGCAGCCCGACAATATCGCATTTCTCGGCCGACGCATTTTAGAGGCCTACACGGCCAAAGTGCACTCAGTTCGAGAAGCCACGGCTGGCTGTCAACCACCCACGTTTTCGCCTACGCACTGTGATCTCTCCTTCTTAACACCCGTCACCAGTGAAGAGTTGCGTCGGTTGATACTATTGTCGGCACCAAAGACTTGTAAGCTGGATCCACTTCCATCGTTTCTCCTCCAAGAGAGCATCGAAACGCTTCTGCCATTACTCACAGTCCTGTGCAATCGCTCTCTTCAAGAAGGAGTTCTTCCTGTGACCCAGAAGACGTCCATCCTCGTTCCGGTGATCAAGGCAACTGGTCTTGATAACGCTGAGCCTAACAATTTCAGGCCAATAGCAAATGTTTCATTTATGTCAAAAATAATTGAGAAGATTGTTGCTACACAGCTTATGAACTATCTGGAAAAATAGCCTTCTCCCAATTTTTCAATCAGACTTTCGCAAGGGCCATTCCACAGAAACTCTACTTGTCCGCCTTCTGTCTGACATTACGGTGCTATCGATAGGTCCCAGGTTACTGATGATACTCAGGCATACGTCCAGGGGCCAGCTTTAGAGGCTATCTCACTAGTAGAGAAAATTCTCATGACTTCGGAAACGATTAGCGCCTGGATGTCGTCCAACCGCCTCAGGCTTAATCCTGGAAAAACACAGTTTATTTGGGTTGGTAGTCACATGCAAGTTTCTAAAGTTGATATGCAAAATCTGCAACATTGCTTTCCTGGAATGACATTTTCTACCACTGTGCGTGATTTGGGTGTGACCTTGGACCAGGAATTGACCCTTTCTGATCACGTGAGAAATGTATGTCGTACTTGTTTCTACCATCTTCGTCAGATTCGCTCGGTGCGTCGCTCTCTTACAACTAAAGCTGTCACTACTCTGATGCATGCATTTATATGCACGAGAGTTGACTATGGCAGTGCCATTTATGCGGGCTTAACTCTTTCACGCATTGATAAGTTACAATCTGTCCTTAATGCTGCAGCTCGTCTGATTGGTGGCATTCCAAAGTTTGGGCATATATCAAGTTTTATACGGGAGGAACTGCACTGGTTGCCTATGCAAAAACGTATTGAGTTTAAGATTCTAATGCTCATGCGTAATTGCCTAGCAGGCCAAGCTCCGATCTATCTTATGGAACTTTGTGTGCCTGTGCTATCCATTCCAGGCCGTAGATTCCTTCGCTCTGCAACGCATGGTGACCTGGTTGTTTCTAGGGCTCGATCTTCCACAGTGCTGCATAGAAGTTTTGCTATGGTCGGTCCGTCTTTCTGGAATAAGTTACCTATTAGTCTCCGTAATGAACTTCTTTGTCTTTCTTTGCCCCTTTTCCGCAAGCGTTTGAAAACCATTCTCTTTGATTATGGTTTGGTGTCAGGTCTGGAGCGCCTCTGAGGAGTTCTCTTGAAGTGGCGCTATATAAATGTTCGATTACAATTACAATTACTCTCCTCTCACTGTTTGATGTAAGCTCTGCATTTGACACTGTCGATCATGACATCCTCTTGCAGCGTTTATCGATTTCCTTCCGCCTCTCTGGTAACGCACTTGATTGGCTTGCTTCCTTTTTGCAGGACCGCTTCTGCATGGTCGCTTATGGATCCACTAAGTCATCATGGGTCCCTGCTCCAATTGGCTTGCCTCAAGGCTCCGTTCTTGGACCCCTACTTTATATAATATACACTGCCGATCTGGGTTCCCTGCTGACAGCTATGGATGTCCACAGCCAATCTTATGCTGACGACCTGCAAGCTTATGTCCACTGTCTGGCGGTTGATGCTGACGCAGCGGTTGGAACAATAAGCCAGACTATAGTAAACCTGCAGTCCTAGATGTCCTCAAACCGCCTGCGCTTTAACCCTAATAAGACTCAGATTATCTGGCTTGGAACGCCCCAGCAGCTTTCTAACATTGATTTAGCTTCCCTATCCTTGAAATATCCACATCCCACTTTTTCCACTTCAGTCCGGAATATGGGAGTCATCCTTGACCAGGAACTCACAATTACGCGGCACATTAACCTTCTGTGTCGCAGCTGTTACTACCAGCTTCGGCAGCTCAAGGTCATTTCCCGCTCTTTGACTCCTAGCGCAGCCGCAACACTTGTTCATACGTTTGTAGTTTCACGCTTGGACTACTGCAGTTCCATATACGGTGGATTTCCAGCCTGTCGGGTGGGCCCTTAAATAGGGTCCTGCGCACTGCTGCCCGACTCATAGGCCGCATTCCCAAGTTTGGCCGAGTCTCCGAGTACATGCGGGATGTACTCCACTGGCTCCCTTACCCACAGCGCATTACGTACAGAATTTCCGTCTTGGTTCGGCGCTGCTTTGAGGGTTTGGCTCCTTTATACTTGCAGGAGCTCTGTTGCTCGACCACGCTTGTTCAACGCCGCTGCCCTCTCCGCTCAGCTGCACAAGCGGAACTTATTGTTCCACGCTCACGAACTGCAATCAGGCAGCGCCGTGCTTTCTCCGTGGCTGGCCCTGCGAACTGGAATGAGCTCCCTGTTATCCTTCGTCAAATACCTATTGGCCTTTCTATTTCTACTTCATTTCTTTTTCTTCTCAAGACTGTCTTATTCGACCGGGGTTGGACTGGGAGCGCTCCTGAGTAGTAACCTTGAAGGAGCGCTATATCAAATTCTCAGTAAATCAATAAATAAAATAAATAAACCAGAGCGCTATATCAAATTCTCAGTAAATAAATAAATTAAATAAACAAACCAAAAATTGCAAATTTCTTTGTAGTGTCTTATCGCAAGGTTAAAAATAATAAACTTACAGGAAAAGTCCGAATACACAAAGACCCTAATAAATTGCACATGGAAGCACATGCTAGGACAAAGATACAAAAGTTTTAAGAGTCAAAAAGTATGTGCGTCTCTAAGATCGACTAGAGCCCTGCGCCGGCCGCGCCGCTCCGCCGCCGCCGACAATTCGTGGGCGCCGCCGCCGCCGACTTTTTTGGGTCGGCGCGCCGGCGTCGCCGCCGCCGCCGCCGAAAATTCGTCGGCGCGCCGCCGATGCCACGCTGATTCGTCTATTCTTTTTGCTGAATTTTTCAAACTCTTGCATAATTTCGCTAAAAACATTGTTGTGTCAGTGAGAAGCAGATTCTTTTTCTTGTGTACTTCGATTTTTCCTGACGATTTTGTGTCAATGCTATGAAACCTAAGATGTTACCTCCTCGTTTTGACTTTTGGAACAATGTGCTTAACGTTTAAACTTTTGTTCATCTTGTGATTTGATTTTAATTGCACAGCAACAATGGTAAAATGTACTGTATGTATGTATGTATGTATGTATGTATGTATGTATGTATGTATGTATGTATGTATGTATGTATGTATGTATGTATGTATGTATGTATGTATGTATGTATGTATGTAAGTATGTATGTATGTATGTATGTATGTATGTATGTATGTATGCATGCATGCATGTATGTATGTATGTATGTATGTATGTATGTATGTATGTATGTATTTATGTATGTCTGTGTATGTATGTAATATGTATGTATGTATGTATGTATGTAATATGTATGTATGTATGTATGTATGTATGTATGTATGTATGTATGTATGTATGTATGTATGTAATATGTATGTATGTAATATGTATGTATGTATGTATGTATGTATGTATGTATGTATGTATGTATGTATGTATGTATGTATGTATGTATGTATGTATGTATGTATGTATGTATGTATGTATGTATGTATGTATGTATGTATGTATGTATGTATGTATGTATGTATGTATGTATGTATGTATGTATGTATGTATGTATGTATGTATGTATGTATGTATGTATGTATGTATGTATGTATGTATGTATGTATGTATGTATGTATGTATGTATGTATGTATGTATGTATGTATGTATGTATGTATGTATGTATGTATGTATGTATGTATGTATGTATGTATGTATGTATGTATGTATGTATGTATGTATGTATGTATGTATGTATGTATGTATGTATGTATGTATGTATGTATGTATGTATGTATGTATGTATGTATGTATGCATGTATGTATGTAAAATATGTATGCATGTATGAGTGTATGTACGTATGCGTACTTGTATGCATCAATCAATCAATCTGCATGCGTACCCTTATACAATTTCAGCATATCGCGTCAAGAAAATTGGCCTCTTCGGCAGATCAAAGAAATTAAGTGTAAAGAAGTTAATAAAAATCCCATAGTATTTTTGGAGGATCATAAGGCAGGCCAAGAGTAAAATAGGCAGGTAAAGCACCACCACTGCGCAAGCAGTTCTTTAACTTCTACTAGTAGGTTATGTACATGTAAGCTGGAGGCCTGAATTTGAAAACGTTGTCAAGTTGTTTTTAATCCAATCTTTGTATAATTTTTCTATATGAATGTCTGTTCTGAGAATAATTGTTTCTCGTGGATTTTGATTAAAGACCAGATGACTGCCAAAACAATGACTTAACGCGCAATTTTTTTATTATAAGTTGCTTGTGTGACAACTTTTGAGATAAGTAGGCCTATGCGACGCTTGAACATTAACCCCTCGACGCCGCGCCGCGCCGCCGACGCCGACATTTCGAGGGCGCCGCCGCCGCCGATTTTTGTTGGTCGACCAAAAATGACCGGCGCGCCGCCGCCGACACTCTCAAGTCGGCGCATGGCTCTGAGATCGACACAAAACTGCATCGGATAGTCTTTCAACTAAAATGTTTGCAATTTTTTAAACAGTTCACTGGCCTAGTTAGCTACACCGGTAAGCGAGAGCGGCAGACGTCTGTTGATTGCAACGGACTGCGGTTCAAGCCCCGGGCTGGAAGTTGACATTCAGATATCTAGATATCTCGGGCTAGCACATGCGGGACGCTGGGGAGCAAGCTGCTGCGGAGCGACCTTAGGCAAGTTGCCTACCCATCATTATCTGTGAGGAAGGCAACGGGAAACCACCTCACTCATCTCATTCTTAGTGGCGTAAAGCCAATGAATGTGCCTTCGGGCAGAGAACCATCATCATCTTAAATCACTGTCCTTCTGTGACCGTCACAGAAGGACAGTGATTGAAGGACAATGACGGATGAAAAAAACTACAGAAGGTAAAATGATAGAGGTCATTGATACTACAGAACAATAATTATACTAGAAGAGAAACCTCGTGTGCCTCGAGGTCGTTGCCGAGGAAGACTTGATAGGCTTTCTTCTCTTCGAACTGGAATGGGAAATCCTTAACAGCTGACTGTCCATTCATCTCTCCACACCGCGTCCAATCAACGGTCAGCGTCAAGTCGCCTGCCTCCAGTTTATGGTATTCAGTTTTCTGTAAGACACAAGAATCTCATTAACAGAGTTCGGTCTTAGAAGTAGAGATTGGTATAATAAACAGATGTTTGGTCTTAATATGGGTCTGGTTATGTTTAGGGTTATCATGGTTAACCCATTTTCTACTAGCGCACCCTGAGAGGGTGCATTCAAAAATTGGCAAAAAATTTCTTAACCTGCATGAACTAAATATATTATTTTATTTCCTGATCTGATGGAGTCGAATAAACAATCCATGCAGAGTTTCTCTAGTTTTAATATCTTTATCTCAAAAATTTAGGTGATTTATTTAGAAAGTGACGTCATCACAAAACTGTGAAATATTTCAACTAATAAAAAATTAAGCTTTTGTCATTATTTCATTGCAAGCATCAAATATGATAGAATTATACCTGTTTGTATGATAATTAGTGACATTTAAAAAATATTGCTGATTATTCGACCAATGTTCCGATCGGAACTGGAGGAACCAAATCTAAGTAAGTAAGCATTTTATTGAAGAGTTATGATAATACACTGTGTCCACGATAAAGTAGACCACACAATAAAGTGTCATAACTCGGTCAAAACTTGTAGGATGTGTCTGAAATTTTAAACACAGCAACCAATACCATATTGACACGAGATCCTAAAGCCGATTAGAAATATTCGCGAGTTTGCCAAATTTATAAGCGTTTGAGATGCAGCACCGAAAAATGCAACTTTCCAACATGCAAAAGCTGAAAGGAAGTGAAATTAAGCTATAAATGGTGGTCAAAATGTTCTGTTTGTTCACGAACACACAGCCGTAGAAATAGACGCTACTGTTTGATGGTCAGGTCGATGATCACGTGGTCAAACAGCTGTCACTCTTCAATCAGACGCGCCCTACGGTTATCGATGTCATGAATACTGGAACGAAAAACGCGCTACTACGGTACATGTACCCGGTTCGAGATCTGGACTGCTAGGCGGCCACAGCTGCGGATATGAAGCCGAGTGTCTTCCGAAACAGCTACTACACTAATACGTCAACGGTCGGGTGTTCGTGAACAAAAAATGATTCCTGTTATCTGTTTAGTGACTCATGTTTATTCTGTTTGACTCGTATAATGTGCAATAAATAAACAAATCAAATTAAACAAATCAAATTTCGATAATGTCGTGCAGTAAACGTGTATTTTAGCGTCGTAAATTATTTTTGTAAGCTAATTTAATGTAGAGTCAGGCCTACAGCGGTCAGTCGATTGTTTGTACAACTAGCGGCGATGGGCCAGACAGCAGCTGCGTTTTGGCGCGCTAAATCCAGACGCTCAGTTTAGACGGCCGATCGTGGGTTGCGCGTACGAAAGAGAGATAGAGAGAAGGAAGGAGTGTGAGACGGAAGAGTGGCGAGATAGGCTGTGTTGAGGCAGCAGTAGAGTCGTAGTTGTTTGACTAGAGTTGTAGTTGTGTGGTAGTTGCTATGATAATGCAAGGATAGATATTATCGTTATGTTGCTTCTGTTATCATCTTACGTTGGATTTGATTATAATATACTATTAACCTGTCGTTGTTGTCGTTGAAGTAAAACAGTAAAAGACTGTAGAATAGAAACTTTAACTAGCCAGTAGCATAGGCGTAGGGGACATTTCAGCGTTGGGGGGGCAAAAATTAGATTTTTGCCCGAAAATTTTTTTGTCATCCGGCCGAAATCTTAAGAAAAATTTTCGTTACGTTTGCCCGAAAATTCTGACGACCTTTTTTAGTCATCCGGCCGAAATCTTCTGAAATTTCGGGTTTCTTTTTGCCCCAAAGGTCTGGCGACCATTTTTTGTTCGGGCAAATCTGATTTTTCGGGCAAGAAGAACCGAAAAAATAGAAAAAGTGAACAAAATTTAAAACTTTTTTATTTTTTCTGGTCTGCTTGCCCGAAAAATCAGACTTGCCCGAAATTTGGGGGGGCATTTGCCCCCCCTGGACCCCCGTCTCCTACGCCTATGGCCAGTAGATTAAAGTCAGTTAAGTCAGTAGGGATAGGCTTAGGCTACTGTTCGGCCATATTGAAAAGCTACCGAGGATACTGGAGGTCAACACGGGGAAAAAGGTGTTGACAATTTTCATGCTTATAATGGCACAAAAAGCGCCTTAAAATATTTCTGTCAACGTGCTATTGCCTAACTGATGTATTATTATACTTTGAATTTGTTAAAAAGAAGGAAATCTATTGAAAAATTGGAATATTTTGTCAAAACCAAGCGCCGATCGAAGTTGTTATTCAATTATGACCCTTTCCGGAAGTTGCGTGCTGCAATTGTGCAATAAGACAGCACGCAAAAAAGTAAGTAAGTAAGTACAAGTCCAGCTTTCTCAATTGAATCAGTTGTTTTATGAATCCAACTTCTGTTTCAATAATAATTATTTTTCATAAATCCAGCTCCAATTGAAGCTAGAATATTTTTTATTAACCCAGCTTCTATTTCTCGTCCGTTATTTTCGTCAACCCAGCTTCTATTTCAGGTATAAAAATACCCTCATCCAACTTCCATTACATATACATAGGTGTTTTTTCATCAATCCGGCTTCTATTTCAGATATAAAAATACCCTCATCTAGCTTCCATTAATGTAAGCTGATTTAATATAGAGTGAGGCCTATAGCGGTCAGTCGAGTGTTTGTACAACTAGCGGCGATGGGCCAGACAGCAACTGCGTTTTTGGCGCGCGTTTCCAGACGCCTTGGCTAGACACGGCCGATCGAGGGTTGCGCGTACGAAAGGGAGATAGAGAGAAGGAAGGAGTGTGAGAAGGAAGAGTGGCGAGATAGGCTGTGATAAGTGTAGTAGTAAGAGTTGACTAGAGTTGTGGAGAAGAGTTGTAGTTGCTGTGATAATGCAAGGATAGACATTATCGTGTTGTTGTTGCTGTTTCATTTACGTTGGATTTGATATAATGTACTATTAACCTGTCGTCGTTGTCGTTGAAGTAAAACAGTGAAAGACAGTAGAATAGAAACTTTAACTAGCCAGTAGATTAAAGTCAGTTAAGTCAGTAGGGATAGGCTTAGAGCCTTAGGCTACTGATGAACGATATTGAAAAGCTACCGAGGAGACTGGAGGTCAACTAGAGGGCAGAAGGGGTTGACAATTACATAAGCGTTTTTTCATTAATCCGGTTTCTATTTCAGATCTAGAAATACCTTCATCCAGCTTCCATTTATCATTTTAAACTTAGGACCGAAGTCTTGACGTACACGTTTATAATCGCATAGACCAATATACGTCGATGGTTTGGGCGCGTAGGCTACCCCAACTTCCGGTCATATGTTGCGGTTCAATGGAGATTTCGCATGGGAAATGTGACACTTAAAAAATATTTTGTGTCAATATTCGTATCCTTACCAAATTTTAAGTATGCTGTTAGACGTGTTAGAGTTAGACCATTGCACGCCATTACAAATATTTTACGGGGCCTTTAGAGCCATTATTAACGTGAAAATAATTTACGACGCGACACGTTTACCATCATATTAGGATATGATAACCTCGCCCAATTCATTCGTGTAGCCCAGTGGCGGATCCAGAACTGTTCCAAGGGGGGTGGGCCAAAATCTTAGATCTTGGATGGGAAAAAAGAGAGAATTTTCGAAATTTCGGAAAATAGTGATCGGTCGTTGAGAAAAAAGTACTTTTCATCCGCCAAAAAAGTTGATGACCTTTTTTTAAGTCATCGGTCTTTGGCTGAGGAAAAAAGTACTTTTCATCCGCCAAAAAAGTTGATGACCTTTTTTAAGTCATCGGTCTTTGGCTGAGGAAAAAAGTACTTTTCATCCGCCAAAAAGTTGATGACCTTTTTTAAGTCCTCAACTTGAAAATTGAATAGGGGGCCACGTGCCATACAATTTTCCGAATAGGGGGGGGCATTATTCATTAGGCCTACACCCATAATCGTATTAATAATTTTTGATCAAATGGGGGCCACGTCCCATGGCAGTTTTCAATGGGGGGCATGGCCGGATTGGCCCCCCTGGATCCGCCCCTGTTGTAGCCTACATACATGGAGTCAAAGCTAAACCATAATAATTATTACAAGCGATCTCTATTTTGATTATGCGGCTCATTTGTACCTGAGCTGCTGTTTGAAATACCATCAACGCTTCCAATTCAGCTTTTGACAACTTGTTCAGTTCAGGGAAACTGCTTGAACATGTTAGGTGCCTTGACATAACCATCTTAAGAATTTCCCGCCAAAATGAATTTGTCAGATTGCACGACATAATAGGTGATGTAGGTGAAGTTGAGCAAATGCAACTACCAAGTCAACTAACAAAACCACCACGATGACAAAGAAATGGTGACTGGCACTGTTTGCATTCATGTTTGATCCCAAGATGCAGAATGCATTGCCCTTGTGTTGCAATAAAACGTCATACGAGTAGCAACCACCGAATCTTCGTGCTGTCTGGGGGAGGGTTGGGTGTTGCTCGAGTTTACCAAATGCACCTTGCTCAACCGGATAAGACCAGACACCCAGGCAGAACACAGCCATTGAACCCACATGTCCCAGCGGATAATCAGTTCGACCAGTCAGTCCATTTCGTGCTGATTCCCTCGACTCAATGGTATTGTGAGCATTGTAGCAAAACGCAAAAAAATGTATGTACAAAGTGCAATGTTGGATTTCATATGCACTGATTCAATGAATTTCATGACAAAACATTAAAAAGTGTTAGTGAATGTCCTGACGCTACTTACAATCTAGCGAGAAAATGATTCTTATGACATAAGCATATGATACGTAACTTGCTTCTGTAGACAATAAGAATGTAAAGTACTGCTTAACTACTAGCGCACCCTCCCAGGTTGCAGCACTTTGACACGAAATATTTTTTTCGGAGGCATCCATAATTAATATTTTAAACCTTGTGCTCATGTTTACATACAAGTACGTATTGAAAAATGTTAATATCGTTCTTGGAAAAAAGTTGGTAGATAATGGGTTAAGTAGCACGGCTTTACCAGAGATTCGGTCTTATTAAAAGTGCGGCAGTAGTTTAGTCTTGGTCTAAGCAAAGATTCGGTCATAGTAGTTCTTTCTTACAATAGGTTCCGTCTTAGTGGAAATTGGGTCTCATTCGCGGTCTCATTCGGTCTTTCTGAGGTTCGGTCGCAGGTAAGGTCGGTCTTTGACGAGCTTCGGTATGAGTAGATATTCGGTCTTAAGAGACTCTATTATTAATAGAGGTTCGGTCTCAAAAGAGATCTTAGCAGTTGTTCGATCTTAAACGACATTTTATTTTAATAGAAGTTCCG
>OX243828.1:203040-318736 GCA_945859605.1 Lumbricus rubellus
AGAGAAGAGGAAGAGGAAGGAGAGAAGGAAGGAAAGAGGAAGGGGATGGGAGGAGGTGGAGGAAGAGGGAGAAGGTAGGGACGGGGTTAGGGGTGAGAAGAGGCAATGGATGGGAGGGGAGGGGTAGAGAGGCAGGGGAATGGAGGTAGGGTGGAACAGAGGAAGGGATGGTGGGAAATGGAGGTAGGGAGGGACAGAGGAAGGGAGGGTGGGGCAAGGAACAGTCATTTCAGCCACAGCAACGCGTGGCCGGATACAGCTGGTATTTATTATAAAAGATGAATGAAGCGATTACACAATTATAAGCGTTTACATGAATAAATTGGGGTTAAGGAAACTAGTCACGTATCTGAGCACTCTTCGACAAAACATCCAAATGTTAAAACTACGAATAATAATAATAATAATGTTAGTCTATTAAATCAAATAATTATAATAATAAAACAACGGCTACTTATCTTATATTTCTTAGTCAGGGGCGGATACAGAAACGTTGGACGGGGGGGGGGGCAAACATTCTTGGCCCTGGGTCTGAAAAATGTTTCTTTCGTATCCTCCAAAAGGTTGATAACATCTTTTTAATTCATCTGGTCGAAATTTCGGGAAAAGTATATAATCTTGTCCGCCAAAACTGCTGCAGACCTTTTTTAGCCATCATACACATTGTTCGAAACCTTGTTCAAATCAAATGGGGGTGGGCCACGATACACGGGCATTTCTAAATCGGGAAGGCATGACCGGATTGCCCCTCTGTGGATCCGCCCTTGTTCTTAGTCAACTTAGTTCATTTTCTTTGTTCTTTTCCACCTTCGCCGATGTTTCTGGCCTCACTGCTCGACGTCTCCGTTCCCCAGGCCTGCCGACAGAATATCCGGGCCCCTGGGCAGGGAAGTCACGGGCCCTGAACTGGCTTTAGACTTTTTATTGCAAATTTGAATATAAAAAACAAATAGAAATAACAAAAGTGCGAGTGCGGGTGTGCGATAATGCATAGGGGCCTACATTTAGTCTACGATTCCAATCAGTTATTAAAGTGTTAAGAATTTAATTTTGAAATAAATATAAAATATCAAAAGGAACCCTTTCCGGATTTAACTTCAGCAAAACGTTTATGATATCCTGGAATCCATTTTTTTGTCTGGGAACCTTTAAAATGCACTTCGAAAATGCTCTTTTTATCGCCTGGTAAATTAGTCCTGGGCATGACGTTTAACTGCATCCATCCTCCGCCACAGAGAACCAACAACGTCTCTGTGCCGGTCCTAAGCCCGGACAAAGGAGGAAGGTTTGCCAGATGGGTGGAGATACACTGGCTGAAAAAACCAAGACCATAGAAATCCGCAAAAACCACGACACAAGTGACATAGCGACCCAGATGCTTCAAGGTGTCATGATGTGGAGCAGACATGCACAGGCCGGTCAGGACAGACCGGTGAAGAGAGTCGACGGAGAGAGCATACGTGGGCCACATTATGGGCATTGACCCAGGTTGTCCTTCGTACCTCTCTCCCAAAATTCTCTTCAATCGGACAAGGTGGTCTAGCGGCTCCAAGATGTTAATGGTATGGAGCGGACCTGCTGACCGGACCGGTTGAAGCTGGGAAGCATGATGCGAGACAGACTCAGACAGAGAGTGGCGTCGGACACCTACGGGTTGTTAACCCAGGGATAGCGATGATGATGAAATTGTTCGGATGTCTTGGATGACCGTTTCTTATATTGTAGCCTAAAATTCTATACGGTCTCAATCGTTTGTGTAGACACTGGCCCTGGAGGCAGAGTGCCGACATAAAAACCAAGTCTTTTACAGTTTCTATAATTTCAGTATTTTCATAGGTCTAATAAGTTTTTGGAATTATGATGCCACACCACAAATTTCATTTTCATTCGGCTATGACCATCATAAACTTTTAATTCGCTCGAATCAACCGGTTTACGGCTTTGAGTGGTCTTCCTTTGAAATCAGACAACGCATAATAATTAGCAGAAGAGCGTTGTTCTTAGACGGAAGTGAGCGTGTCCTTTGGAACAACCTCATTATAGTAGGCCTATAAGATAATGGACAGTTGCTTGAAAGTTGAAGCTTAAACAGTTGTATAGCCTACTTGTGTAGCTATTATTCAAAACGGCATAACTCCTAAGCTTTCTATATAGGCTAAGTCACATAAGTGCTTATAGGCTGGCCCCGCCGCCCGTAATCAACATATGAAAAAAATTATAACCAGTGTAGCCCGGGCCCCCTCCGGGTTCCTAAAAGTCGCCGGGCCCCTGGGTAGTTGCACCCCCTCCTGTCCCCCCTCTCGGCGGGCCTGCCGTTCCCTCTTTCCGTCTGACTTTTTCCCGACTGCCCCGATAGCTCCTCCATGTCCTAACGTATATCTTTTCCTCTTGCTTCTCGCCCGCCAGACCTGATAGACCAGACCAGCGAGCCTTTCTCAATCCTCGTCTGCCCAGACAGTATCATTGAGCGGCTAACCTTCCTCCAAAATGCTCTTCCTCTTTTCCAATTTTGATAACCACAAACGCTACCTGATCAGTTCTGCCTGCCTATCTCTACTGCCTAAACCTACCTAACCTGCCTGTGGCTGAACTCCCATCTAACCTGCTGTGGCTGGTCAGCTCTACTCTCTGACTCAATTTGCAACTATTTCTTTATGTGCCTGCTTCAGCAACCCTTTCCTCCATTTTCTCTATCTTCTCTATGATCAGCACTGCATGCCATCCTTATCTACATACGCTTCTCTAATATTTTAACATTATTTTATGTAGCACTTTTTCTATAGTGTGATACATACATACATACTCTTGTAAGTGATATTATTATAAAGTTCTTCTTACATCGATGAAAGACTGGACTCCAGTTGCGATGAAGAAAGCCACTGCCATCAGCATCATTCCAACGCTGAGTCGCTGCAGAGGTCTGCAAACCAACAATGTCACTGAGAACGCCTTCATAGTATAATAATAATATAATCATACGGACACGCAGACCTATGCCTACAACCAGATATAATATGTACGAGTACATACTGAATGAAAATGGACCACAAGAGAAATGGGGAGCGACAGACAGATAGAAAGAGTGAGACAGCAGAGAGAAAGAGCGAGAAAGATAGAACCATCAAGACAGAGACAACTTGAAGAGAAGAGAGATACGAGTGAAAGGAGTATTTGCAAACGAACGAAGCGACAGGAAAGAAGAGGAAGAGGAGAAAAATAAGAAAGCAAAGAAAATGAAGAGGAAGAGGAACGGATGACTGGAAGGAAGAGGAGATGGAAGAAGGAACAGAGAGAGAGAGACAGAGAGAGACAGAGAGAGAGAGAGAGAGAGAGAGAGAGAGAGAGAGAGAGAGAGAGAGGGAGAGAGAGAAGGAGGTAAGGAGGGGAAGATGGAGAAAGAAAGAAGCATAAGAATTACGAGAGAGCAGAAGCGAAAGTGAATTTCGAGAAGGAAATTGAAGAATGTTTAAGAGGAGGAATTAAAGATAGAGGAGAGAATTGAAAAAGAGAAAGCTGAATTAAGAAAAAGGAAGAGGACGGTGAAGCAGAGGAGGTGGAGGGGAAGAAGAATACGAATTAAGGAAGAGGAGTAGGCCAGGGCCGGATTAAGGCATGTTCAACATGTTTGGCCGAACAGGGGCCCCACACATTAGGGGCCCCCACAAATTCAATAAGAATATTTTTCACCATTGTTAATAATATTGTAATTGCAGAAATGAGTTTAAATCTCTGAACAAATTGCAAAATTATTCGAAAACTACTGATTTTAACATGTAGCCTACAACTTTTGCAAATGTTTGAGAGCCCTTATTGGAGTTTTCATTACCATGCAACAGATTGATCTTGAAACTAGTAAGAAATGCTAGGAAGAGCTTATCGCTTATTTAAACACTTCCATGTAGGCTAATACCTCATCAGATCGGAACTCAAGTGCCATATTTATTGCAACGCATTGTGAAAATGGAGTCATTAGCCTATAATTATCCTGTACGCTGAGGGGTTAATATACACTGTTTTTATGAATTCAAACAATGAATTGCATAAATTTATATAGCGCCCATTAGAAAAAGCTACTCAGAGGCGCTCCCAACACAGGCCTGGTCAAAAAGAAAACGAAAGAAAGAGCCTTCAGAGTCATGGGGAAGCGAGATGAGATCCACAGGGAGGTTATTCCAGATACCTGGACCCACTACCTGACTACCAGGAATGCTCTTCGATGCAAGGTGACAGTATGCGAAAAGTGGCAAGGAAGTCTCCACGGGTAGCTGAGCAGTGAGCACAGTGAAAGGTGGCCCATGCAGAAAGACAGAAGCCGGGTTGAAGAGCTCACATTGGTAGGATGGAGTTTGAGCAAGGGTATACCATATGCCACAGAGGGCTGCACATCAGTAGCCCCTTGCGCCGGTCCTAAGCCCGGATAAAGGAGGAAGGTTGGCCAGATGGGTGTCGATACCCTGGCCGTAAAAATGAAGACGATTGAAATTCGATGCCAAACAGGATAGAAGAAGGCGTCGAACACCTACGGGCATTGAGCCCACGGTTGTTGATGATGATGATACCATTGGAGAAAGCGCCGAAACATATTAGTTTGTATACGTGGCGGTGCTGCACCAGGGAAAATGCCCTGGCAAAAAATCATTTGCCGTGCCGCAAGATTGCCAGAAATTTTTTTTCTCTGCCAGGAATTTATTTGGGGCATTAAATCGCTTCTGCGCTGTTTGCTTGTACCAGTGCACTGGCTATGCTCTGCTTAAGAAAAATGTCTGACCATGAATCACTTTAATAATTATTCTTAAGCCATAAAAGATGTAGGCCTAAGGCTAAGCTTATAGGCCTACTTTAACACTCTACTGTAAAAGACATGTTGATATTTTAAAAATAAGAATAATGAATTAATAATAGACGAATGTTGATTCGTTGAATAGGCCTACCACACGTTTTGTGTGTCATATTGTCGTCCTTCTGTAAGGTTGGGGCCCCCACAGTTTTGCTGAACAGGGTCCCCACATTTCTTAATCCGGCCCTGAAGTAGGCTGACGTTCAGGATGAAATTACGAAGCCGTGACCCAAGAGCAATACAGTTCTACGTCCACTTTTTCCGAGACTGGAAAATGATTTTTAGGATTTGCTGTCAAAATTGTTTTCCACCGTTTCACTGATGGCGATTAAATTAACACTTTTGGACAATAGTGTTTTCTCACAATATTATTATATGCGTATTTCTATCATAGGCCTTATGTAAACTGCTGCTACTACTACTACTGCTGCTACTACTACTACTGCTGCCATCACCACTTCTGCAACAACTACGATACTGCTACAACAACAGCAGCTGCTGCTATTGCTATCATCATCATCGTCGTCGTCGTCGTCATCATCATCTTCTTCTTCAGCGTATTTACTATTTGAATTCTATGCTGAGTTGCAAGTCTATTTTCCTGGTACAGAATTGGACTCTATGAAGTTCATATAGGTCTAATGATGTGGCGGGTACAGTACGGGTACGGGTACGCCCGCAGGTATGGGTCAGGTCGGATAGTAATATTTAGTACGGGTCGGGTACGGATGAGGGTAACGATCCTGTGTATGGGTACGGGTTGGGTAAAAAAAAATGTTGCCCCCGCAGACCCATATTTCAAATGAATCTGAAACTTATTAACTACTAATAAATGACTCACGTGTTTACAAGAGCTTCTGTGATTGGCTATGGACAGAACACCCTATAATCTCAGGACACGTCGTTTATTCTTGAGGGCCGTTAAATCCGCGTAATTTATGGCAAGGATTTATAAAATTAGTCACGACATAATATTGGCTATGGATTATCTTCTACCTGCTTGTAGTTCTTAAACACTGTCTGAATGTGTGGATATGGAGCCACATGGCATTGGGAAAAAGCATTATTAAAGAAAGCTTCTCCAGTTTATCTGAACTGCTGAGGAGATACATTTAGTCCTTGTGTCCCGTTAACAGATATAATATTATAGCGTTATGTTGATTTCGGACACAAACATTATAATTCTTCTAGGGCCAGGAAGTGGAAATTGGAGGCGGTTGTTGAGAAGCGAATGAGAAGGATGAGGAAAAGGGAGAAGGAAGAAGAAGAAGAAGAAGAGAAGAGTTGGAAGGTGGGGACATAGTAGGGAATTGTTTGCCTGAATTCTAACCTGAATGGGATTCCACATTTTTTTAGACCTGGAAAGAGAATAACTTCGAGGAAAGGAACGAGAATGATGACCAGCAATGGATTGAAACACTGCAAACGCATACACACAACAACACATGCAACAAGGACACACATTTCTCTTTTCTCTTGCATCTGAATTTGCTGGCTTTACCTTTGCAACCACGGTTCATGACCTTGGTGTCCAACTTGACCAAGAACTCACTTTTGCTCCTCAACTTCACCGTCTTGCACGAGTCTGCTTTTATCAGCTGCGCCAGCTTCGCACTGTCATCCGTTCTCTTACATCTGCTACTTCTCTTACTCTACATATAAGCATTCCTTTGTTACATCTCGCATTGACTATTGCTCTTCACTCTACATTGGCCTCCCATCCAGCAAATTGACTTGTCTTGACCGGGTGTTGCGCTCTGCTGCGCGCCTAATTGGGAAAATCCCTAAATATGATCATGTCTCAAACTACATGCTTGATGTACTTCACTGGCTCCCTATTCGCCAGCGTATTGAGTTCAGGGTGTCTGCATTGGTATGGCGATGTTGTCAGGGCCTCGCCCCAATTTACCTCCGAGAGCTATGTAGCCTTACATTGGGTATCCAAGGACGTCGTCAGCTACGCTCTGCTGATAAGGGAGTCCTCTTGGTTCCTGTTGCTCGTACTGCTACCATGAAGAATCGAGCCTTTTCTGAGGTTGGTCCGGTGGTCTGAAATAGCCTTCCTTTTGAGCTGCGCCTACACCCTGGGACTCTACCAGGATCGTTCCTTGCTAAACTTAAAACTGTTCTTTTTGGGCGCGCTGGAGTCGGGAGCGCCTCTGAGTAGTTTTTTTACTTGAAGGAGCGCTATATAAATGTCCGAATGAATGAATGAATGAATGAATAAGTCACTACAACCATCTAGCACCATCTGTAAAATAATTGTGTCAGAAACACATTTATCATATCGTTACTTTCCGTCTTCTGATCGATATATATTCATCGATTAATTGAATGATTGATTCATTATGATTATCCTGAATTTATGCTAAAATGTTCGGATGTATTAACGAACGATTTCAGTTTATTTCATAACTTTATGAACATTGCCGCCTTATATCACAGTGCGCTTCACTTGCGGGAGATTGAAATGAAAATATGTCAGCCGACCTGAATAGTGTCCGGCTCAATGACGTAAGATCCCTGAAATCGTACGAAACAACAAACCATCAACTAAAATAATGAGGCATCACAGTTTCCCTCTCTGTTTCTGTCACTGTCTGTCTCTATGTCTAGCTCTCTCACACACACACACACGCACACAAACAAACACAAACTAGGCCTACGGTGACCTATTATACCCCTTTCTCTCATTGTCCGCTGTTCATCATTATCTCGTTGCTCTCTCACTCTATCCTCTCTCTTATTCTCTCCCTCTCTCATTCTTTCCTTTCTCCTTTTCTCCTTCATTTCTCTCATCTCTTCCATTTTATGTTTCATTTCACCTTAGAAGTCTTGTCACAAATTTTTACAGATTTGATCATGTGAGAATATTTTTTTAAATTTTACGTTGAACCTGGTAAAATTACCATTGTTGATCGAAAAAAAGACAGAGACAAATAGACAGGGACAGACAGACAGAGACAGACCTGTCAGCCAACCTGATACAGACAGACAGACAGACAGAGAGACAGAGACAGACCGAGACAGAGAGACAAACGGACAGACATACATACAGACACACACACACACAGAGAGAGAGAAGAGTTTGCTATCTTACAAGGACTCCATCCATATACGCCCCCTGTAAAGTCCATCGTGATCCCTGTTGCACACAATAAATAATTATCATCAATAAAATTACGAACAAAAGTGACCATTATTGTCAGACATGATATACGTTGAAAACATAGACATTTTGATGGCGCAATATCAATGAACAGACCATTTGCTCAGCATAGGGCTGCCATCCGTCCAGGATTCACCGGGATAGTCCCGGAATCGGTCCTGTGCGTCCCGTGTCCCGGAATCCGGGACCCGGATTGATATCAACTTGTCCCGGAATTTGTTATAGACATGCACCTGTCCAGTCTTGACAAAAATTAATGTTAATTTTTGCACACTTAACTTGGCAAGTTACGTATGTAATGAATTCGTTCTGCGCTCTATTAAACCCATAGCGTTCTTGGCTGAATATCGAATGTTTGACAGCGCTGGCTTCAAATCTTGAAAACCTTACAAACACGCACTGACAATCAGTAGCATATTATTAAACAATAACAAAATTTTTGTGCCCTATGTAGGCTATTATTATAATACTGTCAGTCCGCTCTAATGCTTTTGAGAGATGAAATGCTGATTAAATAATAATTCTGATGGCGCAATTTGAATGCATAGATCATCTGCTCAACAAGCTGGGTGATAGAGATATTAAAACGCTATATTATCATTATTCACCCTCATGCAGTGTCGCACAATGATACTGAACATAGACGAGATGAACTGAACGAAACATCGTTACATTTCACTGCATCCAGTACTTAAATCAAGAAATAATAATTATCACAGCCGCGTTGAACCAACGTAAACAGTAAACAGGCCGAAGCGCCACCTTCCCAATATCAAGAGTATTTTATAAATAGTGTTGAACACAGCAGGTGTCCAACCGTTGCTCTTACTTGTTTGTCGAACATTCTTCGTCACCTGCGTTAGTTGCGAGGAGTGGCTTTGCCGCTTGAACTATAACCTAGATTAGGATAGCATAAATAGTCCGCTATGTAAAACTCGATAGGCACATTTTGGTTTGGGCTCCGCCCGTTTGGTATTTTGGACACCGTTTGTCCGTTTGATGTCGTTCTCGTTGTTTCGCCAACGTTATAGGCTACTTGGAAACTTCGTTTGGTCGTGCCTGTCGCCCTGGCGGGGATTTTGTCTGCTTTTCGTCGCGTCGGCTGTATTGAGGGCTCCGTTAGGCCTGCTGTCGCATTTGGTTCGAGAGATTCTGTTGTGAGAAAGACTGCGCAACTATCGTATACGTGAGTGATTCTGTACATAGTCGCCTGTATATTGCTGTTCTTTCATTAAAACTTATTTTGTTACAACCTGGGGACCATTTTCTTCTTATCACCCTAGATTAACGCGTAACAAATGGGGGCCCGTCTTTTCGGTTAAATTTGTAAAATGGAAATTTGGGAAAACCATTTCTATTGACAAATTGTGGAAATTTATGTGGTGAATTTTGGCCGGATTTTTAGTTACCTACGGTTAAATTTTGGAAATCTGTGTGAGAGACGTGTGGTGGAATATGGAAGTTGTCGGTGCAGAAAAGCCGGTGGAGTTAGACGATATTGTGGATATGCAGGTAGAGGACTTGAGGCAATTTTGTGCTAGTTTGGGGAAGATGTGAAAGGTTTGTCGAAACCTCAATTACAAAAAATGGCAATAAGAGCGCTATCACCGAAAAAAGGGAGTGAACAGTGGAAATTGCAGGCTCAAGCAAAACGAGAGGAGGTTGAGTTGGAACGCATGAGGCTAAAGGAGGACCGCGGATTTGAGTTGCAGAAAATGGCAATTGAGGCTGAAGCCCAGAAATTGAATGCGGTGGCAGAGGAGAAAAGAATTGCAGCAGAATTAGAGGCTAAGAAAATGGAAGCAGAAGAGATACGAATTGCAGCAGAATTAGAGGCTAAGAAAATGGAAGCAGAAGAGAAACGAATTGCAGCAGATTTAGAGGCTAAGAAAATGGAAGCAGAGTTGGAGGCTAAGAAAATGGAAGCTGAGGAACGAAAATTAGCAATTCAATTGGACGAAAGAAGAATGGATGATAGGGCTGAAGAGAGGAAATTAGAGGCGCAAATGAGAGCTGACGATGGTAAGAAAGAATTAGAGGCTAAAACATTGGACATTGAAAAGAAGAAAGTGGACATTGGTGATTTTGGGGAACGAACAAGAAGTGGCCACGAATCCTTTAAATTTGGTTCCGCTATGAAAGGTGTTCCGAAATTTGAGTCGGCGGACATCGAACATTATTTGTGCGCGTTCGAGAAAGCTATGGCTTTACATAAAGTCCCTGAGGAAAAATGGACGTCGTTGTTGCAGCCCCAGTTGACTGGGAAGGCAGCTAAGGTTTTTTCGGCATTACCGATTGAAGATTGTGTTCAGTATGACGTCGTGAAAAAATCTTTGTTAACGGCTTTTGAACGAGTCCCAGAATATTATCGGAAAAGGTTTCGGTCAATGGGAAAAGAGAAGTTTGAAACATTTTCGAATTACGCGACGCACGCGTATCGCTTGCAAATTCCTTTTCAACGTTGGATTGAGGAAGAAGACGCGTGGGACGATATTATTCGTATCCGTGAGGTCTTAATGATGGGACAGTTTGTGCAATCTTTGCCAAGCGAGATACACAAATGGCTGGTTGACAAACGTCCAACATCTGTGTCTGCCGCTGCCAAATTAGCTGATGAATATTCAGTGGTTTATAAGCAGGTGCCGAACGATACCACGGGAGGATTTAAGAGGGATTCGTCTGATTGGGGAAATAAGTCACGCCCTTGGGAGGGACCATCCCGAGACTTTTCGAACTGGGGAAAGAAATCGCCGACACGGGATAATTCTGGGTTCAAGAAATTTCAGTCTAATCGTGTGGATGAAGACAGACAGACTTTTGGAGAGCCGGTCACGTGCAATTATTGTCATGAGGAGGGCCACGTTAAAGGCTCCTGTCAGAAATTGAAAAGAAAGGAGTGGTCAGGAGGTGAAAATTGGAGGGGTCCTAAACCAGTGGGGTTAGTCCAAGAATGTTCGGCGTCTGTCGTTGAGAAAGGTTTTGGTGTGCAAATGAACTCTGTAGATAAGTTATATGCACCTTTCTGTGTGAATGGCAGCATTTATGATGATAAACAGACTGCACGATCTATTGTTTGCTTACGTGATTCTGGCGCGTTGCAGAGTTTAATTAGCCGTGAATGCTTGAAGGAGAATGAATGGTCTGATACAGGTAAAGTTCGTTTGTTGAAAGGTATCAGTGGCGTTGTTCTGGAACAGCCCTTAGTTAACCCTCAGGCTACCACGCTATTTTTGTAACACTGACTATCAAGGGGGGGTTTTGTTTGAGATATCATAACTTGTAATACACCTATGGATTCAGCATTCATTTCTGCACAAAATGGTATATTTAGGTTTAAAATATATGAAAGCACCCCGAAGTTATGAATTTTTTTACCGTAGGCACCCGTCGATTCCACAAAATGTATACTTTCGCAAAAGCAAAATATTAGATTCTGTGTGTTTTAACATAATTTATTTAATTAAAAATAGTTTACATGTAATAAAGTCCAATATTCGACTATAAAAACTAGTAATAAGTTAGTTTTAGTTACAATAAAAAGAGAAAAAAACATGTAAAATATGCTGAAAAACGTTTACGCAGACTTATCGGTTTGCGTTGTAAAAAAAACCCAACATTTTCACACATTTAAATTTATTTTGAGCACTTCCGGTCATCAAATGTCAAATTAATTGGTATCACAAATAGCCCTAAATGCACTCTATAGAATGACATAATTTATTTCTCTTAAAAAATAAATTACGAATAATTTTTAATAGGAAAAACATGAAAATTTTATGAAAATAAAACACCTTTATTTATATTTTAATTTATTTTGAGCACTTCCGGTTGTCAAAAGACAACTCCGTGACCACCAAAATGTAGCCCCACATTCCCTCTACAGATAGGTGTAATTGGTGTCTCTTCATGTCAAAGGACGGATAAGATACAGCCGATAATCTAAGGGGGGTGGTATCCACCCCCCCTGGTGCCTCTGGTATATCGGGTATAACTTTTGAATGGTATGGTATATCATCACACATTTTAGCTCAGAATGTGTGCAAATGAATCCTCTACAGCTACTTAAAACGTCAAAATTTTATTCCTAACGGAAAAAAATGATTTGGGAAAAACCTAGGGGGGGGGGTGGATACCACCCCCCCTGGTAGCCCGAGGGTTAAGGTGCGTGTGGACTGTGCGTTCGTGCGTGGCGAAGTTTTGTGCTGTTTAATGGACACTCTTCCGTCCGGTATTACGCTCTTGGTCGGGAATGATTTGGCAATGGGTGAACGTGCTGTAGACGTAGCTGTTACGACCAGAGCACAAGCTAATGGGCTAGCGTACGATAATGAGAGGCGTGAATGTGATCGACTGGTGTGCGATGAGGCGTTGCAGTCTGTTGTACATGATGTGGACCAGAGTGCGATGTTGGTCGATGATAATGATGATACGATGATTATTGAAGCCGGTGATTTGGATCGTTTGTATGAGTTCACGGATGAATGCACGTCGAATGCGATGAATAAGTTTGACTGTGTTTCTCGTCAAGAGTTTATTCGCTTGCAGAATGAATGTGTTGATTTGAAACCTTTGTTTGATTTGGCCGAGAGAAACGGAAATGCGGAGACAGTCATTAAGTCATTAGAAATTGTGGATGGGTTATTGGTTCGACATTGGGCTAATAAAATTTCGCCATGGGGGATGGGCGATACACAAATTGTCGTGCCTACAACACTTCGATGTAAGCTGTTGGCTGTTGCACATGATGTTCCATTAGCTGGGCATTTGGGGACACAGAAAACATTAGATCGACTGTTGAAGCATTTCTGGTGGCCGCGTGTGAACAGTTGTGTACGTAAGTATTGTCGGTCATGCGATGTTTGTCAGCGTTTAGGTAAGGGTCCTAGAACGTGTCGAGCGCCTATGGTTGAAGTACCGATCATGCATGAAGTGTTTCAGAGAATTGCAATTGACATTGTAGGCCCATTAGGTGTATGTGAGAATTCGGGAAACCGATTCATTTTGACGGTCATTGATTTGGCGTCACATTTCCCATTTGCTTTTCCATTGAAGAATCACACTGCTAAGGATGTGGTTCGATGTCTATGTGAATTGTTTACGATGTTTGGCTTTCCGCGGGAATTGTTGTCTGATTGTGGATCTGAGTTCATGTCTGATCTGATGCAAGTTTTTGTACATGAATGTGGGGTGGTCCAAATAAAGACTAGTCCTTTTCGACCACAGTCGAATGGTACGTGTGAACGTTTTCATAGGACCATGAAAGATATGTTGAAGGCGGTTGTCGAAACATATCCAAGTTCATGGGACGAAGTGTTGCCGTGGATTTTGTTTGCCTATCGTGAAGTACCTGTGGAAGGTATTGGGTTTTCGGCTTTTGATGTTATGTATGGCCGTGATGTGCGTGGTATGTTGCAACTTATGAAGAAAGATTGGTTAAACAAGGATGTTGCGACCGAAGTGTCTGGGAAAAACGTGGTGGAGTATGTTTTGCAGTTGTGTGAACGGATGCGTGTTTGCATGCAGATTGCTAATGACAATGCTTTAGTGGCTCAAGATAAGTCTAAACGTTGGTACGATAAGCATACTAAAGAGGTGGCCTTCCAAGAAAGTGACAAGGTGTTACTGTTAATACCCTTGGTTGGTAAACCGTTACAGACTAAGTTCTGTGGACCGTATGTTGTCTTGAGGAGACTTGGTCGTGTAGATTATTTGGTGAGCACGCCTGATCGTCGAAAGATTGAAAGGGTGGTACATGTCAATTTAATGAAGCGATATGCCGAACGTGATGCTGTGCATGTGGATGTGCGTGTGGATGACTCGATTGCTCCGTTGTTGTTGGTGGATACTGTTACGAGTGTACGAGCAGTGACGTTGAATGATAAAATTCTTGAAAGTGATGTGTCGGATGAAAGACGTGATGAGTTACGCCAGGTGGTGTCTGAATTTCAACATGTATTTAGTGTGACCCCTGGTAAAACTAATCTGATATCACATAAAATTGAGTTAGTTGAAGGCGCTCCACCGGTTCGGCTGGCACCATACAGGTTAAATCCGGAACGTATGGCAAAGGTTGACACGGAAATAGAGGATTTGTTAAAAGCTGGCATAATTGAGGAATCGGATAGTCCGTGGGCGGCTCCTATTGTGTTAGTTCCTAAGCCAGACGGTTCGGATCGTCTTTGTTCAGATTTCAGGAAACTGAATGATTTATCTGTTTCGGATCGATTTCCTATGCCCCGGGTGGAGGTTTTGATTGATCGTGTGGGGAAAGCGAAATTCATGACAAAATTGGATATGACCATTGACCAAAGGATATTGGCAAATTCCTATCCATAAAGATTCGATTCCTCTTACTGCTTTTGTGACACCCCATGGTCATTACCAGTGGAAATATATGCCGTTATGGGGTTAGAATTCGACCGGCCTCGTTTTCAAGATTGAATGTGAAAGTGCTGCATGGGTTACAAGAATTTTGTGATGCATATTTTAGATGACATCATAATTTTCAGTGGTGAATGGTGTGAACATCTGATTCATTTGCGTAAAAATTTGAGACGTATTGCTGGTGCAAATTTGACTCTGAATGTGGCTAAGTGTGTTTTTGCTAATGCGGAAGTTGACTTTCTGGGCCATCACATTGGGGTAAATGGAATTCAGCCACGCTTGAAGAAAGTCGAGGCCTTGCTGAGGTTTCCGCAGCCCATAAATAAGAAACAAGTCCAATCTTTCTTGGGTTTAGCGGGATACTATCGCTGTTATTTGCCACACTATTCTGAAATTACGCTGCCTTTGACTGCTTTGACGAGGAAGGGGTTTCCTTTTAAGTGGTCTGATAAAGCTGAAACTGCGTTTCTGGAACTAAAATCCAGATTGGCTTCGCGCCCTATTTTGGTTGCACCTGACTTTGAGAAACAGTTTTGTGTAGGCGTAGACGCATCTCAATTCTGTGTTGGAGCTTGTCTTTTTCAGATGGTGGATGAGTTGGAGCGACCAATTTGCTATTTGAGTCGTAAACTGGTGGCTCATGAGATACGTTACTCAACAATCGAAAAGGAGGATTTGGCACTGATGGTTGCCCTACGCGCGTTCCAAGTCTACTTTGGTTCGGCAACGGTGTTGGTGTACACTGATCATCAGCCATTACAATTCATAAATCAAATGGCAAATAAAAACCAGAAGTTATTACGCTGGAGTTTAGAGCTACAGAAATTCAGTCTGGACATTCGGCATCGGCCGGGCAAATTAAATGTTTTGCCTGATCTTCTCAGTCGGCCATCGTCTTAGGAGATGCACTTGGTTGCACGGAACTGCTGAACACTTGGTTGCTGGTGATTTCACGGAACTTGGATTTTCTTGGGACGAACTTTTCGAGAGACGTTGTTGCTGAACTGTTGTCAAGAACGTTGGGGGTTAACTGTGGTCCTGACTGTTGTAGACTGATTTTGTGTTATGTAAATTTGACTTTGGGGATGTTAACTTCGCCGACCTAGAGGTCGTCTCGTGCTGTTTGTGAAGGGATATGTTGAACACAGCGGGTGTCCAACCGTTGCTCTTACTTGTTTATCGAACATTCTTCGTCACCTGCGTTAGTTGCGAGGAGTGGCTTTGCCGCTTGAACTATAACCTAGATTAGGATAGCATAAATAATCCGCAATGTAAAACTCGAAAGGCACATTTTGGTTTGGGCTCCGCCCGTTTGGTATTTTGGACACCGTTTGTCCGTTTGATGTCGTTCTCGTTGTTTCGCCAACGTTTTACTTGGAATCTTCGTTTGGTCGTGCCTGTCGCCCTGGCGGTGATTTTGTTTGGTTTTCGTCGCGTCGGCTGTATTGAGGGCTCCGTTAGGCCTGCTGTCGCATTTGGTTCGAGAGATTCTGTTGTGAGAAAGACTGCGCAACTATCGTATACGTGAGTGATTCTGTACATAGTCGCCTGTATATTGCTGTTCTTTCATTAAAACTTATTTTGTTACAACCTGGGGACCATTTTCTTCTTATCACCCTAGATTAACGCGTAACAATAGATAGATTGATGGTTGAAAAATTGCAGCAGAATTGAGACGGTTAAGCATTTTGATGAAGGACCTGCTTTGGCCTCTTTCTCTCTTTGGTTTACTTCATCGAAATGAATCAGCGTTTACAATCAAGTACGCTTTTAATGAAACGATGAGTTACCTGTTCAGGTGTAAATTGTCTACTTGGTTCTAACCTCATTACCGTCTGCACACTATTATCGTAACATGATTTATAGTCAGAAGTTATTCAACCAGAGGTGATGGGCCTCCAAAATTATGTCTTAAACGATCAAGTACTTAATCCAAATCCCCCACGCCAGTATGTTTAGCTATTTTCCATTCGAATAAACATTACATGTATGAAAAAAGGTGCATATGTTTGAATATTGTAGCAGAAATACATTAAGATGACGTAGGCTATCTAGGCTATACTTTTCAGTTTCGGAAATCATGTTCAGGTTTCAAGTTTCAAGGTTTTTTTATTGATCCCATCAACGTACAAGATGTTATGATCACATAATAGCAAATTACATGAATGCATGGCTTACACAGTAATGCAATTCGGAAATTTAATAAGAAAATCAAAAAAGTCAGCCAGCAGATATATCAAACTAAAAGCAATCATAGCAGAGGATGTCACATTGAATATTTATGAACAACAGGCCCACCAAAGGGACAAAGTCCCGCTAAGAGGGGGGACTATTTAGCTAGGTAGAAATATGAAAACTGAAGATGACAGCTTACAGCACGATAGGTCTATAGGAAACACAAACTATAGTGACAACAATAGCTATGCTATACGAAACCAAACAAGTTGAAGACAAACTTAACTGACTTAACTAACAAGTTATAATACAAGCTCCAGTGTGTGTGCTCTTAAAGATATACAATTAACCTCATTGTATTGGCAGATCAAAAATGCGGCTGAATTATTTAGGCTACCAACCGCACGTAGGCCTAAGTCTAGTCCCTCAAACACTCCACTGCTTGCTCCAATTAAAGAAACCAGATCCCACCGTCCATCAGGCTACGTATATAGAAAAGAAGAAGAAGAAGATTTTGTGGACTCAAAGTGGGGGAGGTGCCCTGAAATAAAACCTCAAAGACAATGAAACGAATCTTCAACTCAATGGAAGCATGGACATCAACCATGCCCTCATATACAATGTTATACATACATGTTATCTGTCTTGAAATTTCTAAGTGGCGCCATATAATTTACCAGCTAGAAGCTTCTAATAAGTGTGTGCGCTTCGAGAGACGCTATATAAATTTATAGACACAATGCAATACAATATACGCACCATTTGATCGAAGAGCGCCCAGAATGTTGGTAGCGGAATGAACATCCAAATGACACGCGTCGCGTCTTTTGCATCCGAAATAAACTGGTGCTGCAGAAAGACATCAAATCAAAACTGAGAAATAGAGATTGCATAATACGCGAAATAAACCGAAAGAGGTCTAAAAACATCAAAATTATCAAGACTGAGATATAGAGATTGCATAATACGCGAAATAAACCGAAAAAAGGTCTAAACAAACATCAAAATAATCAAGACTGAGAATTCGAGATTGCATAATACGCGAAATATACCGAAAAAGGCCTAAACAGACGAGTTGTTCATATTAACTCAATACAAGACAGAACAGGCATGGGTGTCGGAATGTACACCGTGGTTAAAAAAAACTTAGCAAAATTTGTTTTTCAAATATCTCCAATGACTGAAAACATATCATGCTAAAATTTCCAAGTATTAAGAGAATTGGATCAAGAATATGATTCCAAAATTTCATGAGATAAAATTGAACGGATAAAAAGATATGAATATTTAAACGTCATTATGCCAAAATTTCAGTTTAGGTTACAAGCAATTTTCTGTTAGATTCAATTAAATGTAAGCCACACTGTTTTTCTTACATCTCTAATGTCTGATGATTAATCATACTAAATGCTCCAATATTTAGCGAATTGAACCAAGAATAGGATTCCAAAATATCATGTCATAAATTTGAACGAATAGAAAGATATGGATATTTCAACTTCATCTCCCGGAATATCAGTTATCAGCAAGTCTGTTATGGGGTCCGTTGCGGTTTCGACGCATGGTCGTTCTCAATAAGTCTTCATTGACCCTGGAGTGAAAATTAATAGAGCCTATTATCGCGACGTTCTGCTATCACAGCATCTTCTACTTGTAATCAGAAATCGAGCCCCAGAAGGCTGCTTTTTTCAACAGGACAGTACCCCAGCCCACAGAGCCAAGGAAACCATCGAAATGTTGACAAGAGATACGCTAGACTTCGTTTCTCCCACATTATGGCCTCCGAACCACCCAGATTTGAATACTGCTGACTATAAAGTGTGGAGCGTGATGCAAGACCGAGTCTACCAGACAACAATCCCTGATACAAACGATCTGAAGCAACGCTTATTGGAAGTGTGGGATGGCCTTAACCAGAGGATAATCGACGATGCGGTTGCCCAATGCATGGCGCCAGCGCTTCCAAGCTTGCGTGCAAGCAGGAGGAGGACATTTTGAGGGTACAGAGAGGCCACAAGAAAGGTGAAGACGCAGTAACAGGATCATCCATCACTCCAAAGAGCCCGGGAAGCTCTGGGCTACATTCAATGACCTCCTCGGTCGGTCTCATCTCGGAAGTCGACCCCCTACACCGTTGTTCACATCTGGTGAACACTTGGACGTTTTCACCTCGAAAGTCAGGTGACCTTGAGGGAACTCTAATTCATCTAGGAATGTCATAAAATTGTGAGGGAGTCCATAAAACTTTTCATCAATTTTTCCCATTCTTTCATGAGACACCCTATTATGAACAAATATATTTACTAGGGTGGTCGTTAAAAATGAAAGTGTGAATCTACTGTTCTCCAAGTTCCCATTTGGTGCCATTCCATCCAGAAACATCACACACAAATTTGCAGGACAAAATATTAATATTTAGGACTTGCGCAACACCATCAAAGTTTTACCATGTATCAAAGAAGTGAAAACTCCAACAGTAAGCTTAATAGCTTTAAGCAACCATGAATCTTCAAACCAGAAATCACATGAACTACTTGTTCTAGGTTCGGTTTACAACTTAATGATATTATTGTATGTCTGGCTAACAGATTAGCCATTAAGCTCATTTATCACAGTTACTATTATTACTAACAATGTCATTGTGACCGTGATCGTTTGACGGCGTTCTCCTTTGTAGGTGCCACGAACGACTTACGATGATCTTCCACAACTTGTAGTAGAAATTGCTTTTGCTCTTCGTTCCTTGTAATGGAGGCATTGAAGTGTTGAATGAGGGCAACCCCACGCTCAGCCAGATCATTGACAACCTTGATAGATCTGCAAATTGCCTGGCTTCTCGTGTAGTCTTCGTGATTTATCCACTCACTCGGATCGTATTCCAGAAATGAATCTGACAGTTTCAATATGCGGAACAGGCGATGAGTTGATTTTGTCACAAAATCGTGTAGTCTTTTTGTGGATGGCTGGGAGAAGAGTGGTATACGTTTTGGAGGTTCCTCAGAACCCTCTTTTTCCATTAGGGCTGCTACCATCAACCTCTTCTCTTCCACTGACACGTCATTGTCAAAGAAACTGAAGCCTACCAACAGCTCGGATAAATACCATAAATGGCGTCCGAAGGCTGTCATTGCAGCATCAGCAATGTCTTTCTCTGGATACGAAGAAAGAGAACATAGCAGTGCTAGATCGTTCTTTGGAGCAGTCGTTGCTGACGGGGTTTGAAACCAATAGCGAACGTAGATGCATGTCACAAAAAGACAAACGTTCTTGAGATGGTCCCACATGCGTTCGTGATAGGATGACCTACGTGATGACTTCAACCTTGTGTGTGGAAAGTACTCGTTTCGAAACAGCCACATCTTCAAGGAATAAATTGCTCTCGCCATCCAGCGGGCACGGTGAAGTGCTCCGGGATAATGGAAATGGAATCCTCGCGGAGGAGTGGCTCCCAAGAAGATGATGGTTAGTTCGAGTAGTTCAAGGTAATCGTCTCTTGGTTGGGACTCTGCCAGTTGCTCTGTTGCAAATCTTATAACATCTTCCTTCCATGGAGCGATTATAACCGCTATGTCCTCATCATCCGCAGCCGTTGTAAATGCAGTTTTATTAATATGAGGCCAGTAATCGCGAAAATGACTGAATAGTTCCATGTTCGGCGATTTTGAGACATCATTGAGGCTGAACACTTTTTCTAACATTATTTCAGAAACATGATGACGGCAGGCAAGGTTCAGCAGTTCACGACCAAATTCTGTCTCAAGTCTGACGCATACTCCTCCTCGCACTCCAGTGTTAGAAGCAGTCGTATCAAAAGATATCCCCTTTATTTGATCACGCAACCCCCATTCGTCAACAGTTTGAACCACGGCCTGGGTCATAGTAAGAGCAGTTTGATCATGAAGTTTCGGAACTGAAAGCAGCTTCATGACATCTTCTCCAGAGACCAGAATTGGAAGTCTTTCGGCACGTTCTCTACCAGGACCTGTTAAGTCATCTATCATCTTTCCATCCCAATGAAGAATAAGCGGCACGGTCGGGTGAAATGTCGCTTTTATTTCTGCACTGAAGGCTTCACGATGTCTCATTCTTGCCAGCCGAATCGCACTGCGACAGATGATCAATTGGTCCACATTTTGTCCGAGCTGCTTTGTTGAAGCTATAGCAGACAATATATGTGCAGCATTACGATCACTGGTGGCCGTCCGATCCAGTGCAGCAGCAACTTCTCGGGTAACAACCTTGCTCGTGCCACGCCGACAAGGAATCTTGGGTGCTGGACCTGATGACTGAGACTGTTCAGTCTCTGAATCGGAGACCACAGCAGAGTTGACAGCAGAGTTGTTGTTACTATCGGACGAATCATCAGTCAGGTCATCCAGCATGACCATTGCTGTAGACTGCGCAGAACGAGCCTTTTCTGTTCGTCTGGTTTCAGCTGCTCGCCTATTGATGATTCGCTGCTCCCGAAGAGTGAACACTCTATCCACACCTGCGATTGTCCCCCTCCTACCTTTATCCCGCTGTGACGCAAGGAACTGACGATCCTCATCTATTTTCATGAGAGTCATTGCATCGCGATGAGCCACATCGAAGAGATCATCTAGACTCTCTACGAAATTGTGTTGCCTGGAGAGATTTGAAGCCGATTTGCGCTTGATTTGCTTCTTTAAGCCTTGCCATTCAGCGTGCAACTTCCTGACATGTTCAATCACATGAGTGGGTGATTTCGTCGGTATTTTGGCTTTGTCCCAAATGAGAAGTAGCTGCTCACTAGTTTGAGTAATACTGTCTTTGAGGCTGAGTTTTTCACGATCATGATGATGGAACAGTACTCTAAGAACTTCTCCGCGAGATGGAAGCTTGGAACATCTGAAACTCTCGTCCGTTCCCCCAACAAGCCATATCGCTGTTGCTGAACGAGTATTGACTTTACTGGATGACGTCGCCATCACTCTATATAGTATTACGCGTCTGGTGGATCACTTTTTAAATGACTTCTTATATGGCAACAAATGCTGTGGACGTCAGCAGAAATTACTCTGAACAGTAGTTCTCACCGTTAGTGTGGTATGAGAAAGCTAAGAGGGGAGGGCGAGCCGCCTATCCATGCCTAATGCCTACAGAGAAATGGTTGACGGCCTATGGGTTAATCTGCTGGCAGAGAAAATGCATTTTCCCACGCAGGCTATTCTGCACACGGCACTGGCCAGCAACAATTATCGATCTGTGTATTACAAAATATAACTGGGCTCCAGGAATCAATAACAGATTGTGGAGCCTATGGTGCATCCTATGGAGTGACTCTTACTGAGGGACTTATGGTCTTGTTCAGATTGAACTCGGGCACATCCGGATTGCACTATAGCCTACTAAAACTTTTACACGAGTTGAGGAAATAACTTTTTGGATGTACCTAGGTACACGCATCCAGTCTCTCTGCTAAAAATGATCAGAGATCCAAAAACGAGACTCAAATATTGCTTATACTCGAAATGGCGAGAATTTTTTGCAAAACACAAAACTTCACAGACGTTGCGCAAGTCCTAAATATTGCTCAATCGGGATAATTTTTTGGCTACGTAGGTTTTAGACCAAGTGGCACGGAATGCCGGGTTGGAGAAATATGGCGTTTTAAGTTTAAAAAATTTCATTATCGATGCAACCACCCTAATATTTACTTATTCTTCGTTTTCATTGACAAAATAACCGGTAGTCATCATGCCTCAGCAAAGAAAGCCGCGGACAAAGTCTAGTAAACATTTTTTTTATACAGCATACGTGTTGTGAAGTTTCTAATTGCTTTTAGTTCAAATGAATGCGATCTAGAGCGCAGATTGTATTTGCCAAGATGTCTATTGCAGAAAAATTCACGAAATAAGATTACATGATCGTTATCAAGTTGTTAGACGACCCATGTCTGTGTGTTTGTTCGTCTGTCTGTTTCTATCTGTCCTCTCCATATCCGATTCCTATCGCTCTGTGTCTCTCGTGTCATCACAGCTGCTAGTATTAGCAGCGATCTACACCGTGGTTCAAACAAACTAAGCCAAATTGTTTTGCATATAACTCTGATACATGATGACACATCAAGATAACATTTTCCAAATATTTAGAGAAGTGGACCAGGAATATGATTCCAAAATTTCATGAGACAAAGTTGAACGGATAAAAAAGATATGAATATTTAAACTACATATGCCGAAATTTCAGTTTACAAGCAATTTTCTGTCAGATTCAATCAAATGTTTTCTTATTTTATCTTATGCCTGATGATCAATCATTCTAAAATTTTCAGATATGTAGAGAATTGAACTAACAATATGATTCTAACAGTTTGGTTTGATTATTTAATTAACTAGTTCAAATCTTACCTTTCAGATCGTTCTCAGATGGTCGTCCTTGGTGATTCCAGAACGACCTGGGCTAAAGTTAGCTTGCTTTGTAGTCCCGCAGAGCTCAATCCTAGGCCCAATCTTTGTATCTACTTTATACTGCTGACCTTCCTTCTTTATTTGCTGACTATGTGTGGGACGTCTTGCATTGGCTCCCTTTCTCACAAAGGGTCACTTACCGGATATCTTCCTTGGTTTGGCGCTGTCCCGTGGGTGTGACCCCTGTCTATTTGCAGGAGCTCTGTTGCTCCACCCTAAACGTCCAGCGCCGTGGCTCTCTCCGCTCTTCTAAACCTGAGCCTCTTGTCCCCCGGTCACGCGCTTCTATTATGCAGCGCCGTGCCTCTTCTGTTGTTGGCAATCTGGAATGGGCTCCCTGTGGAACTGCGTCTAATGCCTAGAACATTTGAGACTACGTTCTACTCTGCTCTAAAGACTGTTCTTTTTAGCCGTGGTTGGATCGGGAGCGCTTCTGAGTAGAAACTCTCGAATAGGCGCTATATAAATGTCTGAAATGAATGAGTCTCATGGTCAACTATATCAAAGGCGGAGGAAACATAAAAAAGCGCCGGGAGTGTTAAATGTGACTTATCAATGGCCGAGTAGATATCAGAGAGGAGAGATAAAAGACCAGTTTCTGTGGACTGATGCCCTCTAAACCCAGATTGGCTGGGTGGCAGGAGTCCAGAATGCTCAAGGTAAGGGAGTAGCTGGATGGAGACAAGTCTCTCAAGTGGTTTAGAGATAAACGAAAGGTTAGTGATAGGACGGTAATTTTGACAGACAAATGTTTGCTTTCTTAAGAGTATATTAAAAGTTCTATAGACCGTTTTTGACATGCTGGGAGGTGACCTTCAGTAAGGGATCTATTAAACATGTACAATAAAAATGGAGCAATTTCATCTAAAATGTTAACAAGAACAAACGGAGGAAGTGGATCAAGTTCACACGATTTCTGGTTCGAAGAAATAATAATGCGACGGAGTTTCATCCTCTATGATGGGACGAAAACCGTATAATTTTGAATCTGTCCTAGAAAGTTGAGGTAAAGGAGCACCAGCCGTTGATGCTCGAAGACTTGCAATCTTCTCAGTCATCATCTGAAGGAAGACATTGGCAGAGAATGAAGGAGCAGCAGACGAGCGGGAAGCTTGACCCAGGAGGCCCTTGATGGACGTCCAGAGTCGTTTCGGGTTCTTTTCATTTCAAGCCACGAAGTTCTCTCCAAACTCTGCTTCCTTTTGGCCAAAAAGTCGATGGATTGACCGAAGTTGAGTGACCCAAGCCAGGCCATCATTCGGATCTCTTGAACGACGGTAGCGTCTTTCGAAGCACCGTGCACGACGACGATGATGGCGACATTCACCATCGAACCAAGCTGCAAGGGGTCGTAGAAGCGTCTTGACACTCCGCAGAGGAAGAAGATTGTCCACCAGTTCAGTCATGGTGGTGGAGTAGAGGTCAAACAGTTCCGATATTGACAGGAAATCAAGACAGAAGGGTTCGGAAGCGAGTTTTGAGCGACGCAATGCACTACTCAGAGTTTGATAGTTGAGCGATTTCCAACCCAGCATCATACGAATGATGTGCATTCATTCATTCATTCATTATTAGAATTTATATAGCGCCTCTTAAAGAAACTACTCAGAGGCGCTCCCACCCCAGCCACGACCAAAGAAAAAAGATTTAAGAAACTTGAGGAAATGGGTTGAGAGTAGAAGGGAGGAAGAGTAAATTCTACGAGCGAGTGGCGAGCAGTGAGGAGAACAAGCAGTTGAATGTAGGTTATAGAGACCCAGAAATCTAGACTTGCTACAATTTGGAATTTGTAATAATGACTGCAACCGATCAGTGCTAATTACTGCTATTGTGTAAGGCCAAAAGTATCGATTTTCTAAGATTTCTGCATTATTTGATCGTGTAAAAGAAGCCCATGTATTGAATTGTATCCAATAAAGTTATATGTACTGGTAGATACTACTATTAGAGACCTTTCCCATGGTATTAAACATGTCATCATATATAGGATAAAAGGTATGCGTCTAAAAGCATTTAGAAATTGAACACATCGAGCCCAAATGATGGTAATTTGGGGGAAATGGGAGTGCCTTGAAGGAACTCTAAATATTTTTGTATTGTCATAAAATTTTATGGATGTTTTAAAGGGACCATATGGAAACTTTTTAGAGGGAGTGCATAAAAATTGTCCATAAAAGTTTCTTCGGGACACCCTAGTATATGATTATGCCTGTCGAAGACAGTGTCCATACTTACGTCGTAGTCTGGTTCTGCGTAGTCGAGCCAGTTTTGCTTCTTCTCGGTCGGATCCTTTCGTTTGCATTTGCGATAGATGGCTAACTACAGACATCAATCATTGATTGCGGTTTGTCACTCGGGTTTGTAATAAATGAAGATAATTACAATTATATATCTATATTAATAAAGAAGAAACTGTGTGTGTGTGGGTGTGTCTGTTTGACCGGAATGCATTTCCACAGTTTTCGAGCTTTTCACTCCAAACCTTCACTACTGTGTCCGTCTGGGCATGAGACGCAAAGTTGGGGGGTTTGCGAATATCCCCCACCATGGGGGCCAAAATGGGGGGCGAAACCCCCCAATTTTTTTCCATAAAATGCAGGTATTGATCTCAAACTTTGCACCTAGACAGAGGGCCATCGAAACCACTCAGTTAAGTGGTTTGCGAATCTCCCCACCATTGGGGTCACGGTGGGGGAGGGAAAGACGGCAGTTTATTAAACACCTTTTTAAACGCTTACGTGGTCATTATATAATTCGCGAAAGGAGATGATTTAAATGATCTTCGAATTTGCTTTGCTGTCAAGTCCTACTATTATAGTAAATTTACGCGTTGGCCTACCGGTGGAAGTCGGAGTTAGTGGTGGCGTGTTGTGGGGGGGGGATTTTCACGAAAACCCAAATTTCACGTGTGGTGTACCAGTGGATAGGTCAGAGTGTGGTGGGGTGTTTGGTGGTCGGGTGGGTGAGTTTGGGTTTGGGGGTGGGTTTAGGGGTGGGAGTGGGGGTGGGTGTGGGAGGAAAATTTTTCCCGAAAACAAAAATTTCACCGATGGTGTACCGTTGCAGGTCGAAGTGTTGTGGGGTGGGGGCGAGGATGGGGTGGGGGTTGGTGTGTTGGTGGAGGGGTGGGTTGGCATGGGTGGGATTGGGGTGGGGTGGAAAGTAGGTGTGAGGGTGGGATGGTGGGGAAGTGTGAGGGTGGGATGGTGGGGTGGAGGGAATAGGGTGAGGCGGTTGATCGTGGTGGGGTGGTGAGGTGGGGGTTTGGGGTGGTGTGGTGAGAGGTGGGGTGGAGGAGATGGCATGGAGGTGGGTGGAGTGGTGGGGCGGGTGGAAGAAGTGGGGTGTGCAGGGTGGGGTGTGGCATTGGGGTGGAGGTGGGGTGGCGGTGTGGAGTGTGGAGGGGTAGGGCGAAGGCAAGTGAACTGGGTGGGTGGACGGGGTGGGAGTTTGGGGTGAAGATTGAAGGTGTGCCGAAAGTGGGGTGGAGGTGGGGTGGAGGGGTGGGGTGTGGCGGGTGGATGTGTATGGGGTGGGGTGGGGCTTTGGGGGAGGAGGTGGGGTGTTTGGTGTGGTTGGGCTGTTGCCGGGTTGAAAGGGTGGAGTTTACGGCGTGGGGTGGGGCTTGAGGTAGGGGTGTAGGAGGGGGTGGAGGGGTAGGGTGGAGGCGGGTGGACGGGGTGGGGAGTTTGGAGTGAAAGTGGGGGTGTGGTGGGGCGGGGTGGGGTGGGTGGAGGGGTGGGGGTGGAGGTGGGAGTGTGGTTGGGTTGGGTTGTGGCCGAAGCGGGTCGTATCCTAAATTTCCCGGGCAACGCCGGGTACCCCTTCTAGTGTTATATAATTATGTATATAAAAAATATATAATTATTTACTGAATGTTCGCATAAATAGACCTAATAATTTTAGACTCGAGATTTGCCAACAATATTGATGAACACGCGTAATCTATATAAATAAAAATGAAACTTTCCAATAGTTTGTTCCCCGTGTTCTCGAAAAGTTACGCAAAGACTGTTTGGAAAATTTAACAAAACCTTCCATTCCAATAGGACAGTTTCCATTTTGCCTTTTATCCGAAAAAATGCAATCTTTTCCACAAAATGTGAAGTTTGCATTCCGCTCGAAGATGGACAGACGGAAATGCAGACAAATGGACATAAAGATGGACAGACAGACGGACGGATAAATATGCATTAGCATCGTTCTCACCGCCATGCATTTGGCCAATCGAGAGATGACGCTTTCGGTCGGAGGAACATTTGTATACCATCGGAATCCACAGCAGAAGATGACTGCAACACAGAGAAGAAGAAGGAGAAGATGCAGATCATTGCAATTACTGCATGTAGCATGCGATCAAATCCATAGACGATAATAACAAAGACGACAATGAAGACTGCAATGATAACAATGATGTGGATGGCAATTATTATGATAATATTTTAGGTAAATTGTTGGAAAGGCTCAAACTGACCGAGTGAACAGACTATTAGGATTGCCGGAATACCAAGTGCAAGAGCATAGCAATTCGTGTTGAAACAGAACACTTTTCCTGCAGATAAAACAAGAGCAAACACAAAAGCATAGCAACAGAAGAACACACAAGCTCCATTCTGGCAACTATAGACTGGTCAGTCTCTTGGTGACTGTAGAAGTCAAAACAAAGGCGGATCCCACTTCTTCATTCCTACTCGAGTGGTTGTAGGTACCGTAAGTAGGTTTCTTGTTGTTTAGAAAGCACTTTGAACAATTGAATAGTTCTCTCGTCCGATTTACAAGACTAGTGCTGCCATTGTGATGCAGCAACATTATCATTTGCTCAAACATCCAAAGCCTTCAGACAACTTCCTACTTCTATCCCTCCTCCTTCTATTCCTCCTCCTCCTCCTCCTCCTCCTCCTCCTCCTCTTAGCTGCAGTGTCCCCGCTATTCATTCATCCGTTCCGCTAAAGCATTTATATAGCGCCTCTTCCATCTAACTACTCGGATGCAATGAGACCCATTTGCGTCTAACTGGCTACTTTTAGATTGGAGACGAATAATTCTGGTCAGGGTGGGCGACGCAGTTTGAGCGAATGTGATATATTCAAACTTTACTTTCTATATTAAATGAACTAGACCCTCCTGCTCATTGACATGTCAGACTGGTCATGACTGCCCTTTTAAAATGAAGCAGCTGCGCTTCGACCTCCTGTGAAAAACCACTAACCTCGTATCGTCGGAGTGACTATCTTGGAAATGAGAGCTCCTATGTTGATGCATATATAGAAGAGAGAGAAGAAGGATTCCTTCTGGCGTATCTGTTCCAACAACAACATCAACACTCAGGCATAAACAAAATGTAAAAAAAGATTTTATTATGTCACGTGACGTGATATTTTCATTAACGATAAGTGAAATTATTTGAGACGTGAGTGACTCACGTCTCAAATAGTTGTCATCAAATTAATGAACTTGATATAATTGCCAGATAATTGTCACCATTTAGAAAATAAACACGTACCAGCGTAGCTGCAAGTCATTGTGACATCATTTGGGAGGATGACTATGAAGCTGCAAGTAAAGAATTTTTCAGATGCAAATTTGCTATTAAAACAGTAAAATTGAAATTTTGAGACAGTAAAATTGAAATTTTGAGACGCTAAAATGGCCAAGGCTTCAATAACAGACAAAATTATGTATTCGGATGTTTCATGAGCATGCAGGGTCTTGGAGCTTAAGCTATGATCACTACTTACTCTGATGAACAGTGAGAGCGGAGAGAAATTACGAGTTAAAATAATTGAAAGTTAAAAAATATGCCGTTGATGAAAGGAGATCGGCTCAAAGTCAATATTATTATTGTTCTGGTTTCATTGAGAAAAACCAATGGCCCCAAATCTCCGGAATTTTACCCGATAGATTATATCAAATGTGGAAAAACACCACAATCTGCAGCCATAACCAAGATGAAAAAGAGAATTATTATTGATGGTCGTGTTGCGCGCGTGCCCTCAGCCAAAAGACCACCCCCTTTCAGTGTCAATTCTACCTCCTTAGCACCCTTATTCTCAGAGGGGTCCCCTGGCCAAGGAGCAAGGCGGGGAGGGGCTACATCATTAAGTTCCAGGACCCTAGTTCTGTTCCCTAGGAAACCAGGCACCACCGAGGCCCACTCAGGTAAGGATTCGAAACCCTCTTCTCTATAACCAGGTACCAAGGATGGCTCTAATCGGCGACATATGTCCACGGCTCTTTGTGGGAGAGCGACAGCCCCTATTTCAGACTGCTCTGGGTTCGAATCCCCTCCACTTACTATTCGGGTTTCCTTACCTATGGATAACTCGGTTGCCCTCTGTTTGTGCAAGTTCAGGTCCCTCTCATATTCCTGTAAGTTCTGTTCTAATTCCTCTTGTTTTGCTATCAAACTTTGTATTCGGTTTTCTTGGCACTCCATAAATTCTCGAACATGGTCAGGAAGTAGCTGTGGGGTTCCAGACACTTCAGCTACACTCTCATTATCCTCCACCTCGCTTCCCATCACTTCTTCTTCTTCCTCCTCAGATTTAAGGGAAGACATTTCTAACTATGAGAGGGTTTTCACAATATTTCCAGTTAAGTTCAACTAATGCAATCAGTTTGTAATTATTTCCGTGATAAATAATTATTCATTTACGACACGCTTCTCTTCTTAATCTGGTTTAATTATTCACAAAATTACTCGACGGTTTCTCTTATCCGTCGTGACAAGTACAGTATGATTCACACTAGTACAACCCTTAGTAGATAACTCCACTGAAGGAAAACTAATTAGTTATTCAATTAGTTATTTAATTAGTTCTTTAATTAGTTATTTAATTAGTTAACAGTGCGTTCAGTTTGCATTTCTCTTAATTATCGGCATTAATCATCGCTTCGCATTTACATTAATTATCAACTTATTCACAGCAAGGAGCAAACAATACTTCTCGGTTTTAACTACAACAACCACACTCAAAAGGGTATACTTCCCTGATTCTCCAGATATAGTTATTGCAAATGTCTGCCAGTGAAATTCCGTCCGGACATCTACCAGCGCGTCAGTCGCGACCGCGGATGAAATCGAAGTTCCGACAATTTGGATAAATATACAAATTTCTCTTCTTGCAGACACTACGGTCTTAACGGAAGGAAAACCCACTGTTCGGCCTCCAAAACAATTTCTTTCAACAGCTTATTTCACGGCAATCAGCCTACCAAACCTCGGAAATTCTGCCACAATTTCTGCCACTCGAGTGCGTAGATGTTACCCGACCAAAATCTTGCCTTGCACTGACGAGTTCAGTGCTCTCGGCCAATCACAGGCCACATCACGTGACTCGTTCGAGTCGCGTGACCGAGGCGGTCCAATCAAAGCTGTTGCGTTGCCGCCGATCTAAAAATAGAGTGTCGCAATGCGACACTCTCCGCTAAAAAGGGATTACTGTACCGGAGGTCGGTTCCAAAAAGTGGCTAAACTCCAAAAGCCGGTCGCAAATTTAGCAAGGCCGTAAATTTAGCTAGGCCGCAAGGTCGTTTAGGCCGCAAATCCGTTTAGGCCGAAAATTTATAAATAACGATCGCAATTTCCACGATCGTTACACTCCCGCCCCACTTAGTCTGAAATTTTCCACCATAGAGGAAAATTTATCAGCTCCTGCTGATCTTAACCGAGAAACATTGTGCTAACATTCAGTAGGGCACTCTACGGCCAAAACATCAAAGGATTAAACTAATAGAGTTCACTAGATCAGTGGTTCCCAAAGTGGTGGTCCGCGGACCGGCACCGGTCCGCGGAGGTATGATCGCCGGTCCGCGGAGAAGAGTTAAAAATAAAATAATAACTAATTATTAGTTTATTTGTTTGAAATTGTGAAATTATTCGAATTGTTGTCCAAAATTTATTCAAATTTCTGTCTTAATATTTTAAAATTCGAAATAAATCAACGCCACTTAATTTAACTTGCCAGATTGCGAATTCAAAATTTTTAATTTATTATAAATTTACTATATTGGTGACTGCAATCAGCTTATTTGTGTTGATCATCGCCATTAAGGCCTAAATTAGCGGTCCGCGAGCTTCACAAAAAATTATTGCCGGTCCGCAGCCTGCTGAAGTTTTGGAACCACTGCACTAGATCCATCAACTGTAACTGCAAGCAACGATATCGACACGATTGGCGATATACCACATCTAACGTATACTCTACAAAACTTTGCAGGTCATTGCAAAACTTAAAGTTCTCAAAAGGCGTGAAATAATCATGCTTAATACACAATGCAAAATTATAGCAGCAACCAATCGAATGCAACTGTAAAACATGACACGTTTAAACAAACAATCATATTACTATAATCATTATTTTTCATCCAATACCATCACTTGCGCGGGACCACTTACAAGGATAAATAAATGTCTTCCTAAAACACTAAAAGGTCATGTCCCGGCACCATATTCAGTAATATTATCAATTAAACAGCACAACATATCAAAGCATATCACGAACTACAGCACAAGACATCTTAAATGTCAAAGCAAACATTTATCCCATCACTCTGACAATTCATTCGCACACAGCATCTGCAAATCCTGTTCCTAACCAGTCAGACCACACTACTGCTCCAGTATTACTCAGGGTTAGAAATTGACAACACTTTTAACTAATGCTGTATTCCATTTACACCACCCTTACAGATACTACATACAACCACCAACGATTGCAACGAACTCTTTTCTGAGCATTCATAAACATGGGTAGTTACCACATCATCACAGACAGAACACATTACACTTAGGCTGAGACTACTAAGCAAAGGCTTTAATGCTTATCTCCACGTCTACCTTACAAGACGGAATACAACAGAGCGGACCACCCGAGACAAGTTAAACAAAGGGATTTACTGTTTAGTAAAACGTACCCCAGAAACTAACGGGTTTCTCTCTGACCTCTACAATGACCTCTCCACGTCTACCTTACAAGACGGAGTACAACAGAGCAGAACCGTAACGCTAACTAGTAAACAAAAGGATTTACTGCTTAGTAAAGCATACCAAAGAAACTAGGCCGTCTACAGCTCACAACTCTACACCAGGTCATCTGTCTCACCTCTCATATAATCTAAACTGACTGCGGAGACATTAGACTACTCACAAGTCTACAATCTATCTTACTCACACACTACTCGGAACTTACAAATATCACACAGACATACTAGATCCTTTCACACATCCTATCTACACAACTCACTAATCAACATCCAAGACTACTTCTACTAACTGCTACAAAGGTCAAGCTACTCATAATTCAATATGCTAAATAATATCTTCCTAACTTTTATGATTATGCACATTCAACTTTAAAATACATTCACCACAGTTACTGAGCTCGGCTACTCATAATCCACAATACTGAATATCGCCTTATTAATTTCCTATTACAGTTATATGCAAATTTAACCTTAAAATACCTAGAAAACAGTTGCCTTTCTTTCTGTGGCAACACAACAAAATTCAATGAAACACGCAAGTAAACAATCTTATCTATAGTCACGACTATCATATGCATATCAATAAACATAACCATACTGAACCACAGTGCATCATCATACATCAACCAAAAGAGAGGGGACTCTACCCTCTAAGCTATTACCCCGTCGCCATTATACGACTATCATATACATACCAATGAACGTAACCATACTGAACCACAGTGCATCATAATACAACAACTAAGGAAGAGGGGACTCTACCCTCTGAGTTTATTACCCCGTCGCCATTATGCGACTCACAGCAGTATTTCTACAGCCATACTTCATTTACAATAACTACTAATGTGAGCGCTACATAAACAATTTAAATACACAAAACAAGCACAAACAACTTAACTAACAGCCCATCACATTACATCACATTACCTCCTATACACGGGCCCATACCCATGGTTCCTATTGGGGCTCGAGCACTGTATAAACCTTCTTGCAAATTCACAAGTATCTTGCACATGTTTAATCGGTACAGCCACAAAATCATCTTTATTCAACCACACATCAGCAATTTGCATATTCTCTAAAACTAGACTAATTGGCTGATGATTCTGGGTGACTCCAGTGCTTTCGCTCTCGCCGGCTCGATGAGCGGAGAGGACGAGTGGAGGATGCACATCCCAATCTCGTTGAGGTTGGGCTACCACCTTGGCAGCAGAGACTTGGGGCGAAGACTCCGTCGGAAGAGAAGTTTCTGGTGTGGCAGGTTTCGGTTGTTTCTCCACATCTTCCAGAAGATGGATTCGTTCGAAGTTTCTTTTCTCCTTTTCGCCATCCGGTGCAGCCAGGGTTTCACGAGGTACCACAACTCTGCAGCACAATCTGGAGCGAGGTTTGCAATGGACGGAGAATTTGTGCGCCCCCACCAGAATCCAATTATGACCCACATGCCATAAAACGTTTTCGTCCTTCATCCAAGAGAGACCCAGAATCAGTTCGGAAACCTGTTCGGTCACCAAACAGGGTATCTCGAATGGTCGGCCTTCAATCTGCAACTTGAGTTTCGTTTTGCCGAGTACACGGATGGCTATTTTTTTTCATTTCTATGTTTGCCTAAGATTCCTGTTGTTTTTGAGTCAATAAACGTACTTGATTGACTCTTGTTATAGCGCCCAGTCGTGCACTTTCGGTGATCTACCATGCTTTCCTCGTTCATTGCGAGAATGAAGGAATGACAAGACCAGGCCAGCGTTCTACTGCTTCAATGACCAACTGCTGGATGAAAATTACTGGTTCGGTTGAACTATGACCTATTATTGATGGCTTGAAGACTTGATATCAGGCCTCGACGTGCATATAGATTGGACCGTGGAATCCAACTGGTTGGATCGTTCGACTTATTGCAAAGCGGAAAGTAAGGTTGCGAGCCTAAGACGATTCACTGACGATAGACTTGCAACTAATAATAATGAAAACAGATCTAACAATGATAACACAGACAAAAAATATATAAAATAATGAACGCAGCAACTTCGTACTGGCAACAGTAGTAGGTCTAGTACCTTTAGCTACAGTAGCAGGCCTAGCAGTAGTGGCAGTAGCGGTAGCAACAATGTAGCAGCAGCAGCAGCAGCAGTAGTAGTAGTAGTAGTAGTAGTAGTAGTAGCAGTAGCAGCAGCAACAGTATTAGTAGCAGTAGCAGTAGCAGTAGCAGCAGCAGTAGAAGTAGCATTAAAAATGAAGTGTGATTTTTATGAGTCAGACCTGGTGAGCTTTGAACTGATCTCCTCCGAATGAAGACACACAAGGTTTGATTCCTCCTGCTCCGATAGCAAAGAGGAGCAGACCAATCACTGGTCCGTATCTACAAACATACTCACTCACATAGACGAAGGTTCCAGAATATGGAGCACGTAAGAATGACTGTACCACTTTCGCAACATATTCTTATCATAAAATAATTATGCATCACGGTCGTTGCTTAGATTAGGTAGTGATACACAAGTGGACTTAATAATTTATTATAATTTTTTTTTTAAATTTTCGATGAGAAAAATATTAACAATAAAAAATTGCACAAATGGTTCATCTAAGGAATCTGGACTCCAATGATGGACCATGAAATAAAATGTACTGTTAAAGACGAACCAAAAGTTTTCCGTCATCAAAAGTTTTCAGTCATCAACCATGTCTGCTTAACTAAACTTTCATGAAGCAGCACATAATGTGCGATTATTCGATAAATAGTGAAAAAATTGCGAAACTGTCATTTTGTAAATTAAAAAAATCATAAATATAAAGTAAACACACAATGTTGTAAGTTAACTTTTCTCCCTTTTCAACACTGTTCATATCACTACCTTAAGTACATTTCAAATGCCAGCTTACTGAGCTTAGTAGACCATATAGTAGCTAATTGCAATAGTAATATTCTATATTTATTTTACATTTCTAAACTGGTTTTAGTAGCCTAATAATCAGCATAGATGAATGTTTGCAGTTTTCATGCACCCAGTTTTGAATCATCCACTTTGGCGCAACCTCAGATCCTCATCAAAACCGTGGTGCAAGGATGATGAGTCGAAGCCAATGCTTGAACCGAATGGAATTAGTCAATTTTAATTGAATTGGAAAATTTAAATTGGCAAGAGATTCAAAATATCGCTGTCTCTAACTCTGTCTGTTTCTCTAACACTTTTCTCGCGATCTTTCTGTGACGCATCATCACTCAAAGTGTTATGCAACCTTGAAAATCAGAGAATGAATGATTATTATAATGCGAGGTATCACTCAATAAAGCCCACACTACAAACGAATGATGATGATATAATTCAGAGGTCTCAAACTCAAGTCATCGTGTGGGCCAAATTTGAACATTTACAGTGTCTCGCGGGCCGCAACATGAAATTAAGCCTATGTCTTGCAAGTTGATCTATTAATTTATATGGGTGAGGGTTACAATGCTGCAATAATTATATAATCCTGTAAAATCACCTAAGACAGAGGTCTCAAACACGTGATTAGCGATACACATCATCTGACAATGTTTCCCAACTACGAGAACATCATTGTTTAGTTTTATCTTTTGAGATGCTTAGAATCAGAGTAATAGGCCTACAGCTTCCACATATTCGCCCGTAACTGTCAGGCGTGTCATTTGAGATTTATTAATCTTCATTAGAAAAGGCTGTTCACATAATAATTATTATGTAGGTTATGCCAAACATAGCCATTAGCGTGTTGCAGTACTGCAGGTGCAGATTTTGGAATTTTTCTTGTAGTAGAAAGTGTAGAATATCGAAATATCAACCTCATTGTAGGCTTACTTCTGCTTCATCATGGCATTAGCCTACATTGAAGGCCCTCTATAACTCTATCTGCTTATCAGCTGTTGCAGATTGAATATCCAGAGCAAAAATTAGAAGAAAACAGTATGAACCTTGGTTCAAATCGCAAAGAAAAGCAGAATTCGGATTTTTAACCAATTTCTTTCTTTAAATAAAAAACAAACAAATAAAAAACCAGATGGCTCTCGCGGGCCGCATTATTCGGGTTCGCGGGCCGCAGGCGGCCCGCGTGTTTGAGACCACTGATATAATTGATGACTGACACGTGCAAACCGCCGTCGAAAGGGATTGCAGTGACCGCCAACACGATATTTCCACACATGTAGACGATTGAAAGGTAGACGATGGTCCTAACAATCGACACAAACACAACATAATAAGCTTACACACTACATGTAAGAGCGCAGGCTTCCGTTACTAGGAAGTGTGCAAAGATCGTCAATATGCAAAAAGACTGTTTTAATAAAGTAGGCTAAGCCTATATCAGCCGGGAGCAAAAAAATACAAAAATTAATGATCGGGTAAATGACCTCAAAGTTTTATTTTCCTTCTGCTTCTCACCTCAGTCTGTATTCATTTTGTTAGACCAATGAACCCCGACGGTCAACCGTTGATTGGCTAATGAATCCAGATATTTGATTGGCTAATGAACCCAGACCTTTGATTGGCTGATGAATACCAGAAACGTTAACGTTTATGTTTGAACGATCACAGTTCTGAAATCACGTCATTCATTGATTCATTCAACGCATCGATAAATTTGTTTATCTTTGAACACAACTCCTTCCTACCATCTGAACCTTCTCACAATAGCCAGATTTTCAATTCTAAACGTCTCTGTCTACTCGTTCCTCAATACAACTTTCTCTATCTCCACCACCAGTATCCTCTCTCTAAAATTCTGCCACTGCCTCTAAATCTAAGCTGCACAAGTTCTCTTGAGTGAACTAAAATGATCTCCGAAAGTTATTTTACAGATACTCGACCATTGCCCCTCTTTCTGACTTCCACCCATTTGATTGAATTATTATGATTTTCTTTGTCGGTTCTTATTTGTAACTGGCTGCGCGTGTTCCGAGGCAAGTTGATGGAGGGGCAAGATGATTGTTGCTCTATCAAATTATGATGATTGGCAGGGAAACAGTCTATAAGGCGATGTAGGTCTATATTAAAGAACAAAACAAGCTCTTTTCGTGCATGGTGACAACGTTCTAAAGTGCTCTGATGGTTCCACGACAATTGGTCTACCGACAACTCGTCTACCGACAACTCGTCTACGGACAACCATAGTACTGTTGTAAAAACTTTTGTTTCCGTTTTTTATTCTCTCTAAAAACGTCATTTTTTCCGTTTTTTTCCATCTTTTTATCGTTTTTTATATTTTTTATGTAACTTTATTTATTTATTTGCTATCTATAATTATTTTCCTTAATTTAATTTTTGTCTGATATTCCATAAGTTTTCACCATACTCTCAAGGATTTAGCTGACTATAGTGTTATTGTGTAATTGTTTAAACCATCATTTGAGAAATACATGTAGTAGGTCCCCACCAGAAATGAAATTTGTAAGAGTTATTTTGATATAAAATTCTTGGGCCTATTAGTAGAGGAATTTTAGCAGAAAAACATCAACCGACTTAATAAATTTTCAGGAAGTAGAGACTTGGCACAGTACTGCTGTTAAGTACATCCCACTGATGAAAATGTCAAAAGTCCCCATAAATCCGAGATATGCTTGAGCCGCCATCTTGGAAAATGGCGGCCTAAATTCGGTTTTTCAACCATAACTCTTGAACCGTAAGAGCTACTAAAAAATATAAAATGTCAAAAATAATCCTATGTATGTATGTATGTATGTATGTATGTATGTATGTATGTATGTATGTATGTATGTATGTATGTATGTATGTATATTTGTATATGATCATTTATATAGCGCCTTAACATGAATCTCACGAAGGCACTTAACGTAGCTACCCAACAGATCTAAATAGATGCGATTTAAGACATTTAGAAAACGTTTCCTGAGATGCAATCGGTGAAATGTTGCGAATTGTTAATGGAAGACAGTTCCAGTATGAAGGACCAATGCATGAGAATGCACGACGAGCCCGCATCGATGTACGAGAGCGAGGAACCATCAGGTCACCACGAGTGGAAGAGCGCAAGGATCGACGACCCGGCTGACTGGGGACGGGAACGCAGAGCTCCGTGATGTACGCTGGGGCAGCACAGACCAGAGATGCTCGCCCCATGATAACGATCTTGAATGTGATCCTATCTTCAACCGGCAGCCAGTGCAACGTACCTCGCATGTCGATGGAAATATGTGAGAACTTTGGAAGATTGGCGACGACTCGGGCAGCGGAGTTGAGAACGGATTGAAGCTGTCGTATCCGGAAATTTGGTAGACCCGCCAGGACACCATTACAGTAGTCCAGGCGCGTCAGCACGAAGGAGTGGACAAGAGTGGCCGCGGCATCAAATGATAGATTACGCCGTATGACTCTTATCTGGCGCAGTTGGTAAAAACAAGACCTACAGTGAGAATTGACGTGTTGTTCCATTGACATGTCTTCATCCAGAAGCACTCCTAAGTCCCGGACAACGCTCTGGACTTTCCAGTTAGGAAATGCCACTTCAATCGCCTTCGTATCAATCCTTGAGCGTGATTTTTCCGTACCCAGCCATATTAACTCGGTTTTATCAGGGTACAGCCTCAACCGGTTGGAGGACATCCAGGTCTGCACTTCCTCGACGATTGTCTGCATCTTTAACGCACTGGACAAAGCATTAGACGGGTGGCACGTCAAGTACAGCTGGGCGTCATCAGCATATTGGTGAACCCGGGCTCCAAGAGCACAGATGTGCGCAGTTAAATCGGCTGTGTACAGCACGTACAGCAGTGGTCCAAAGACTGAGCCCTGCGGGACGCCGAATATTACAGGCGCCCCTGATGAATTTCCAGAACCAAAGGCCACCATCATTTCTCGTCCACTAAGGAAAGAACTGATCCACTGAAAAGCTTGTCCAACGACTCCGAATGACGTGTGTAGTCTAGTCAGCATGATGCTGTGATCCACCGTGCCGAACGCTGCGCTGACATCAAGGAGCGCAAGCAGCGTGATATGTCCAGCGTCGATGGCATCGCAGACGTCCAAAATTAGCCTCAGAAGGACGGTTTCTGTAGAGTGGCCTTTCCTGAACCCGGATTGTAGCTTAGGCATGAGGTTGCTGGACTCCAGATACGGCACCAACTGTCGAACTACTACCTTCTCGATGATCTTAGAGAGGAATGTCAAGTTGGAAATAGGACGGTAGTTATTGATGTTTTCCGGATCAAGTCCATGCTTTTTGATCTCTGGCCGTATAATGGCACGCGTCTGACTCTCCGGCAAACATCTTTCCGCCAATGAGGCATTGCAGAGCTGAACCAGGAATGGTAACAGCTCGTCTGTAAATTCCTTCAGGAGGAAAGCCGGTATGGGGTCGAGCTTACATGTCTTTGATGGTGAAGACAGAAGAAGAAGACAGAAGAAGTGCTTTTAGGTCAGACTCCGTCACCTGTTCAAACCTTTCAAAGCGATATTCGGTTTCAGAGTACACTGGTGGAGCTGCACCCTCAGTATCTCGGCGGACATCCGAAACTTTCTTTAGCAGGTGCTGAAGAAAATCCTCAGGTGGAAACGTTGGTCCTTGTGAACACCGCGATCTGCCTAAGATGGTTGACAGATCGTTCCAGAGCCGTCGACTATCCTTCGAGTCACGGGCAATCAGACTTTCCCACCACTCCTGCTCCTTGACCTTAAAATCCGATGACTTTTTCCGCAGAAGCCTGATCCACTTCAATCGGTTCTCCTCTAGGCCACTCCTTCTGTATCGACGCTCAAAGCGTCTGACTGTTCGACGCATTGCTCTGCACTCAGCATCGAACCATGGAGTGAGAGCATTAAACGACAAATACGCTTGATATATTATAACATTTGTTTCTAGGTTCAAAGATGAAAATGTTACACATGATAATGTATTCATCATGATGTATTTCAATGCGATGTACGAAATGTTATGGCGCGAAGAACAAATACTATGCCATAAATGATGATTTTGTATAATTCATGGTGAAGGTAACAAGAGACTCTATAAAACCAGTTTGTGATCATGCCGCCATCTTGGAAAATGGTGGCTTAGATGCGTTTTTTGATACCGTAACCGTCACATGTAGGCTAGGCCTAGCTAATAATACCTACAAAAAGGCAGAAAATAGCCTTCATTATCTCCTCTTGTCGTTGCATTTATCGGATAAATTATGATTCACCATTAAACGTTGAACATTTGAGGCATATATTGATGATGAATAAATAGGCATAGCTTTTCAACTAGCATTCCTACAATCCTACCCCTACCAGTACAGCTGCAGAGCAACACTCTTTAAAGCTGATACTAACCCCTTCCAACTGCCAAAAACTACCTGCCTAGGCCTATCTCCAAGCCATCTTTCGTATCCAAGAATCTTGAGCACCTGATTTCCCTCCATCTTCTTCTCTGTCTTTAACAGGTTGGTCTTTCTCCTCCCAAATAAATCAGGCTTTGGGGTTCATCACTCCATGGAAACTGTAATTGACAACTGTGCCAAGTCTCTGCCTCCTGAAATTTTTTGAGTCTATTGATGCTTTTCTGTTAAAATTCCTCTATGTAGTATGTATACCCGAATGAAAAATCAACGAATCTGAACAAATTATGTGGGTCAGATAATCAGAGCGGTGTGGTTCAAACCTCCCAATTCACCCCTTTGCAATGCCACTGCATGGTGGAGAGGGGTGTCGAACCACAGTGCTGAGCTTCGGAGGGAGAAACGGTTTGAATCAAACCGTTTGATGTCATCCAAACTGGATAGAATTTTAAAGGGCGTGATATATAATCTCAACTAGCCACTTGGTCTATAATTATTATAGGCCTATTAAGAGCAAGTGGGATGAATGTGTCCCATGGACATATGATTTAACATCGTTTGTAAAGATATGATCAGCATCTCCAGTGAGTTAGACAAAATGGTTAATGTCAACCATATGGGATAAATAACAGAGGATCAGGAAAGAGCATTAAGAATTCGCAATTTAATGTGGATTTATGTAGTTCAGGAATTACCCGAGATAAATATGTCGGTTAGGTTAGAGAAAATATGAACAAAAACAAGGAATGGGATCCCTTATGGCGCTGTAATGCATAAGAAATCTCCAGATGCTGAAGAAGAATATTGTGGCCAACCATATCTAAAGTTGCAGAGATATCATAAAGAGCCAGGACGATGAGCACAGGCCTGTCAACACAACTGCAGAATAGAGAGAAGAGAGAGAATGAGCAGTTTCCATGGAGTGATGAAATCATGAACCCCAAAACCAGATTTATTTGGGGGAGGAAGACCAATCGCTTAAAAATAGAGGAGGAGATGGAGGGAAACCGATGACATGCGCAGACGTTTTTCTCGGTTTCAACTCAAGGTTCTGTCACTAATTTTCCAGTCTTATACTGGTGAGCTCATAGGAGTAGGAGACGGGGGGGTCCAGAGGGGGGCAAATGCCACCCTCAAATTTTGGGCAAGTCTGATTTTTTGGGCAAGCAGACCCGGAAAAAAGTTAAATTTTTGTTTACTTTTTTATTTTTCCGGGTCTTCTTGCGCGTAAAATCAGATTTGCCCGAACAAAAAAGGTCGTCAGACCTTTCGGGCAAAAAGTAACGGAAAATTTCAGAAGATTTCGGCCGGATGACTAAAAAAAGGTCGTCAGAATTTTCGGGCAAACGTAACGGGAATTTTTCTTAAGATTTCGGCCGGATGAAAAAAATTCCATTTTTGCCCCCCCCCCCGCTGAAATGTCCCCTACGCCTATGGGTGAGCTTCCAATTATATATCTGTGTGGCCTAATCTGTTTGAGGACCTCGGTCACTTTTCTTCGCCAGCTCCTCTCCTTTGACTTTCGTGATTTCCTAGACACGAGAGCTAGGACTGCCATGGCTAAAATGCGAGCTTTTGCTTGCAGTGGCCCTCCTGCTCTGTTAAACTAGCTTTCCTCCTTATCAACTGGTGACTGTTCAAACGCCTCTTTCCGTTGCCTCAAAACCACTTTTCTCTCTCTTGGTTTAACGTACTGGGAGCGCATCTGATTGGTGTGCACTGTGATAGGTGCTATATAAATGTAATAAACTACATCCATGGTGAAGGATTAGATGAAGGCTTAGATTATATTATGAAGAATTTGATGAAGGATTAGATGAAGGCTTAGATGAACGATTAGATGAAGAATTAGATGAAGGGATTGCACGTCCACCCCTCGTCAAAGAAAGGACCACGACAGAGAAAATCGGCCATTGATGTATTGTATTGAATCTTGATGATGTATGGATATTGTATTCTTTCCCTGCACTGACCTGAACTTTCCAAGGTATGCATCAGCCATCACTGCTCCAAGTAGAGGGGTAAAGTAGGAGACAGCAAGGATGCCATGGAAGACGGTGGTTGCCTGCCTCCTCGGAAGACCAACACCACTCCACAAGTAGATAATGAGGATCGCTGAACAACAAGACAAACGCACCAACAAATACGACTCCATTTTCTTGATAATTTTATATAGCGCCTCTTCAAGGTTGGCTAATAATTTTAGTAGGGCCGTCCCTAAATCACGGTCAAAAAGTGAAAAAATCACGGCATACTTTTGCAAAAATCAAAAAATTCACGGCACCGTGATTTTTCACATTTTCAGCACTTTTTTGTAAAAACACGTTAAAATTGGTTGCATAAATAAGTATTTATGATTGAGTCTTCACTTGCCAGCGACGTCATTCACTCCCCAAAACAGAAATTCTTAAGTTAATTTAATGGTTCCGCGCTGTTTTTGGTCGTCGGCGCCATTTTTGCCGTGTTTCGTTTTCACGTGTTTTTACAAAAAAGTGCTGAAAATGTGAAAAATCACGGAAAATCACGGCAAAAGGCAAAATTCACGGTTTCCGTGATTTCCGTGAATTCAGGGCCTATTACGCCATGGGGAGATGGAAGCAGACTGCTTCCAATTCGGGCTAGGGGAGAAAGTCCCCCCCTGATGATAAAGTTGAGTAAAGAAGATTTCCTCCTGAACATTCTCGACCTGGTATTCTCCCAGAATCTGCCATGGCTTTCCTACAGGTAAATTCCCCGAACAATCCCCTCCCCGTCACAACACAAGGTACATCTTCATTTAATTTGACTTTTGATTAACACTTACTTAAATTTGTCCCTGCACTTCCATCACATTCGCTCCCATCAGGGCGTGCCTCGTGGGGGGAGATAAGTAGCCTGAACCAACTTTTACCAGAGGGAAATCCCCTCTAATAAGATGGGCATAAGGGATTTCCTTCTGGACATATCCCCCAGCATCTCCCTCTGTACCACCCCTCCCCCACACCCACGGTAATTTTAATTTCCCCTTGAACGTTCATCCCGCCATCTCAGGGGTAGGTCTTCATTTAGTAGAACTATGACCTTTGTTTTATATTCACTTAAATTTGTCACTGAACCTATAATTATGGCGCTCACAACTAATTGTAGGGACAAATAATTGCATTAATTGTTGAAATTTTTTAAGTATATTTTATATCTACTGACACTGCATTGGTTTTATAATAGGGTCTATAATTATGTCTCAAATAAAATGAACAATATTTTAAGAATGAATTTTAGTGATATGAGGCAAAGAAGCAATGGTAAATTGGTTCTAGGGCAATTACCCCCTGGACAATTACCCCCCGGACAATTACCCCCTGACAATTACCCCCTGGACAATTACCCCCAGGACAATTACCCCCCGGACAACTACCCCCCGTGCCAATTACCCCCCGGACAACTACCCCCTGTACCAATTACCCCCCGGACAATTACCCCCCGTTTCACAGTGTGAGCTTGTTCTCTCACGCGTTAATCTCTTTACCAGTCTCTTTGTATTTGTCCGACGTTCAGCGCTGCCTAAGCCTATCCTAAATTAACTGTATGGCCTACTGTGGTAGGCCTATAGCCATCTTTCTTCGCTATCTCACTCTACAATACTTATTAAATACAATACGGAGTTAACTTACACACAGTCTACTTAATTTAGATATCTAGTCATGGTGGAATTTTCTAAATCTGAGAGAAGGAAAGATAAACGTTGTTTCGAAGGTTTCTTTACGTGAAACAGAAGAAACACAAGAATTTAGCAAAGTGGTGTCGTTTCGCTGAGTAGGCTACGAAAATAGACAGAACTCTATCGATAATTACATTTAAATATTTTTTTAAGCAGGCGTTTAAAACGTTTAAGTTTTCTTGAACTTTTAACCTTTTTCACACATTAGCTTAGAACCGTTTTTAGATTTGATTTGATTTAGTATTTTTCAATAATTTGCCTATCTTCGTGGAGATGCTCTTAACCTTGCTTAGTTATTATGCTAACTAAAGTCATAACTCATCAATAACATTTAAATATTAAACTATAGGCGTTTAACATGACATAAGCCTAGATTTAAGTTTTGGCACGGGGGGGTAATTGTCCGGGGGGTAATTGGTACGGGGGGTAGTTGTCCGGGGGGTAATTGGCACGGGGGGTAGTTGTCCGGGGGGTAATTGTCCGGGGGGTAATTGTCTCCGGGGGTAATTGTCCGGGGGTAATTGTCCGGGGGGTAATTGTCCAGGGGGTAATTGTCCTGTCACCGGTAAATTAGTAGTTTTGTTTGATTCTAGGACGTTTCATCCCCGGACGATTCATCCCAGGACGGTTCATCCCGGACGATTCATCCAGTGAACGTTTCATCCCCGGACGTTTCATCCCAGGACGATTCATCCCGTGGACGTTTCATCCGGTGGACGTTTCATCCCCGAACGTTTCATCCCAGGACGATTCATCCCGTGGACGTTTCATCCAGTGGACGTTTCATCCCCGGACGGTTCATCCCAGAACGTTTCATCCCGAGGACGTTTCATCTCCGGACGTTTCATCCCAGGACGGTTCATCCACTGACGCATAATAATATGATTTTTTCATTAGTCGGCAGGGTAATAGGCCTACGAAGTCCCTGTGAAGAGTCACCTGATATATTGTTATATCATCACCTATTGAAATGTCGACGGTCTGGTGTTGTACTTTCAATTGGTCATTGTTTGAAACTCTGTAGGCCTACACCACAGTAGGCCTACGCATGCCAATGAACAGTGGAATAATCTCAGACAACAGCGTATACCGTAACAAATCGACATGCCATAGGCTACGTTTAAGTTCGAACAGTAGGCTACTTGTTAGGTACCGTAACGCTTTGAATTTTCTTTTTTAATTAATTAACCGATGGCGACCATGGTCGCCGACCAACTGTCCAAGCGTGGATAGCGGACCCTAATGCATGGAAACCATGAATATCGGGGGAAAAGAGTAAACGCAGAAGGAATAACAGCATGGCGTTGTTTCAAGCTCCAGACTTTCAACTATTTATTTAATTCCAAGTTTTACAAACTTTTATGATATCTTTCTAATTGCATTTTTCATAGGCTCAAGTGTCCTTTTTATGAGACCTATTTAGAACCTGTGCCTTAAATTTCCGTCAGTGGATGAACCGTCCTGGGATGAAACGTCCGGGGATGAAACGTCCACTGGATGAAACGTCCACGGGATGAATCGTCCTGGGATGAAAAGTCCGGATACCTTTCGTTTGTAGTAAAGGTTTTTAGTCTGTTTAAGTAAACATTATTCAAGCATTAAAAGCTCTTGGTTGCTTCAAAATTGAAGTTCAAAATCAAGTAAAGCAAATGGCTTATAAATTCCACCAAAAACAAACATTAAAGCACTCTTGAAGTCTGCACAAATGCAAATTGCTTACACTTGGGTAGCCTACATTTGAGGGAGACTTGTCCTATTGAAACGCTCTGGTGGAATCCAAAGAGGAAATTAAGAGGAGTGGTCCGGGGAAATGTCCATGGGGTTTGTCTGGATCCCAAAATGGATGTCGCTGAGCATTGTAGGCCTACAACTGACAGTAGACTACTAAATTTGATATTCCAAAAGGAGTTGATATTTTGCTGAGCGCTGGACCTTTCCAAACTTCACAGGACTAGCCTTCTACAGTGTTTAATGCACTGTTAACCCATAATCAGAAGTTTTAGAATGTTACCATTATATTGTGCAAATTTTAAAGCAATGGGGAGAGGGCATTTTATGATATCATAAACCAAGTTTCTGAGCATTGAATTCACGAGCAATTTTGTGAAGATGACCGAATAAAAAGGTACAATATAGCATGCAAATCCAAAAAGTGAAATTTTCATGACTTTATCGTTCATAAACAGCTAGCAAACAAGAGCCTAAAACGTGCGCTCTAGTCGTTGCCAACAGCTAAAAATGCGTTGGTTTCTGGGGCTCCGCCCCAGACTCCGCTGGGGGAGCTTACGACGCGCTCTCCCAGACCCCCTAGTCGCTATGGGCTTCGCTTCGTGCCTTCGGCACTCGCAGCTTCGAATTGAATTCTTGCTTCAATGTAACTTTTCACAACTGGACAAATTCATTCATTCAGACAAGTGCTGCTATTCTGTACGAGATTATCAATGAATTGCAGCGATGTAAATTTTGAAATATCTCTACAACAAACTGAAATTACGTCAGGGAGAGACCTCTGCTTATTGGCCGGTGATTTCAATCAATCAATCACATAAATTTATATAGCGCCCCTTTAAGATCACTACTCAGAGGTGCTCCCAACCCAGACCAGGTCAAACAGAAAGGTCTTGAGAAGACGGTAGAAAGAGCCAGCAGAGTCACGGGAAAGCGAACGGAGAGCGGGAGGGAAGCCATTCCAGAGAGCTGGACCCACCACGGAATATGCACTTCGCTGCATAGTAGCGGTGCGACAACAAGGGACAAGATAATCACCGCGGGCAGCTGACCGCAGCGAACGGAGGCCCAGAGAAACGGAGGCAGGAGTTAAAAGTGCACATAGATATGATGGAGATTGAGCCAGGATGCAGCGCCCAGCAATAGACGAGACACTTTTTAGCAATGCGTTGCTGCAGTGGGAGCCAGTGGAGGTCGTCCCTCATGAAGGCAGAAACGTGATCAAACCGGGAGATGCCACCAACCAAGCGTGCTGCAGATCGAAGGACTGTAACCAAGGAGTGTGGGAGGCCGACATAAAGAGAAGAGCAGTAAATCTAATCGGCTGCAAAGGCACGGACAAGAAATCGAAGATGCAGTGAATGAGAGAGAGCGAGCAACGACGCGCAGCTGTCGAATTTGGTAATAGCAGGCACGTGACAGGGAAGATTTGTGCTTACAGAAAGAGAGTTCTTGGTCTAAGATGAGCAACCGCATACAGGAGTTTATATCAAGATGGTGGTGACAGAAGAGTGTAGTTGTTATTAGGTAATGTAGGCAAAACGAAATCAAGTATATGAGTTAATGTAAAGAGAGAACGAGAGATAAGACAGGACATAAGCAGAGTGTAAACAGAGAACATATACATGTACATTGATGAAGCATAACAAAATAAAGCTAATTCAAATAATGAATGAATGCTAAGAGTTGCAGACCATAGGCAAAGACCACAACTAGCGGTATCAAATCGCCGCCTAAGAGTTATAATGCTCTATCATGAATTTTTGAAAAAATCGAGTTTGGTATCAATTTCATCAGGGTAGCATTTGCTCTATCATTAGACAAAGAAGCTAGCTGAATGAAGCGGTCGTTTCTTAGTTATAAGTCAGTATTTAAATGCTCTATCTTGCGAAACTATTTCCAATCTAGACTTTCTTAGGGTTATAATGCTCTATCATTACTCGTCGGCAGCCAATCACAAGGCTGCTTTTGACTATGATAGAGCAAAGTTTCACTGAATAACATATTTCAGGGTATAAATGCTCTATCATCATCATAGGCGAAACCATTACGCTGAGTTAGAGCAAAAGCATAGGCCTACTCAGTGCATGATAGAGCAATATAATACTGAGGACGCGATTAGAATAAATACTTTGTGTATTACTTTACGTGGTTAAATTTACTATGTCTGATCGAAACGTTTTGCTGTAACATATATTTTTGCATTTTCTTAAATTTTTTTATATTTTTACTTTTGTTCAACAAAATATATATATTTTCAAAAAAGTCACTGGCAGGAATCTAAAAATGATAGAATTATACTGCAAAACAATGAAATTAAGAATTTTGGGCCTAAAACAGTGACCAAACTTTAAAGTCGTTTTTCTCGGTTTCGCCAAAATCTATGATAGAGCATTATAACTCTATAGGGCGGCGAAATGTTAATATTTGGCAGACAACAATGGGACAGTAACCAATAATAAGCTAGGCAGCCATGGTATAAGAAAACAATAGGCAGGCTATAAGTGGTACTCCACAACGAGTGGTTAAAAATAAAACAGTAGCAAGTAATAGCCAGGACGCAACTATAGTCATATATATATATATATATATATATATATATATATATATATATATACATGTATATATATATATCGGTTCGATATGAGATACACAAGAGAAAAATATACTAAACCATAGGGTTGTAACAAAATTTTGTCAATGGGTAAATGTCAGTCAGGGGCAGTGAAAGATGTCAGTTCACAATGAGAAACTTTTTGAAGCGATTTTCAAGAAGGCTGGTGGATTTTACGGTAGATATATGATCCGGAAGGCCGTTCCAAATCTTAGGACCCAAACATTTTATTGAAAATTGCTTAGGTTTTAGGCGTGCATATTCACTGCGGTAACAGCTAGCATGCCTAGTAGCATGATCGTGAAGTTTAGAGCCAGTAGTATACATAAAGTAGTTATTGGCCAGCTGCTGACGAGTTCCCAGCCATAATATTATTATGAATTGCGTCTTCAGAGAATTAAGTCGCAGTCGATGTGACGAAAGCCAAGAAGTAAGGGTGTCAGAAGCGCAGACCATAAGGCGGACAGTTTTGGCAGCGTCCTCAGCAAAGCAATGAGCATATGATTGGACAACATCAGCACAAGAGTGACTTCGCAGTGAGCCGACTGGAACGGGGATCCAAGGGGAACGAGTGGAGTGAAAGACAGTGGAAGAGGAGCGGTCTGTTAGATAGGAAGTTAGCCAGTCAAGGGGCAGAGCAGAGATGCCAAAAGAAGTGGAAAGTCGATGAATGAGAATATTATGCTCGACAGTGTCGAAGGCAGCACTCACGTCGTAGAGGGCCAAAAGGGTGACCTGCGATCTGTCTATAGCCCTATAGACCTCAGAGAGAAAATGGAAAAGAAGGGTCTCAGTGGAGTGCCACTTACGAAAGCCAGATTGGAACGCATAATAGAGTCTAGATACCTGAACAGTTGAGAAGCAACAAGCTTTTCAATAATTTTAGATAAAAATGTAACATTAGCTATAGGTCTATAGCTAGACGGTAGAAGAGGTTCAAGTCCCGGCTGCTTCAGGATCGGCGTGAAGATCGACCGTTTCTGGGAAGCCGGTAGAATGCCATCACAAAGCGAGGCATTACACATGAGAGTCAGGAAAGGAAGGAAGATGTCGATGGATTCCTGTATGAGGAACGGAGGCAAAGTGTCCAATTCAGAAGACTTTGGCGGAGAGGAGAGGATGAGGCGACGTAGCTCAAGCTCGGAGACGAGGTCGAGGCTGGAGAGACGGCAATCGGTAGGAGCACATTCAGGAGTAGGAGACTCATCAGTATCCCGACGCACCATGTCGATCTTGGAGGCGAAATGGCTGGCGAAGTCAGCTGCCGTGAACGGTGGAGGCGTTGCGGTAGAGGAAGGTTGAGGTCGGTCCAGGAGATCCTTGAAGGTGGACCATAATCGTCTGGCATCTCCAGCGTTGGAAGAGATCTTACGCTCCCAGTATTGACCTTCTATCTCCCTGAAACGACGGTGCATGGAGCGCACGGGTCGGACCCTGCACTTCAGATGACCGGCTGGCGAACGCGTTTTATCATTCCTCCAGCTTCTATTTAAGATCTATAAAACCTTCATCCAGCTTCGATTTTTCAAGCGTTTGAACATCCATTCAGCTTCTATTTAAAATATAAATACCTTCATCCCGCTTCCATGTCTTAAGCGTTTTATTATTAATACAGCGGCGATAGGTTCGCTCAAGCCGACGGGTGTGACGGCGAAATGAGTGGCATTCTCCGTTGAATTGCATAGATTTATATAAAATCAAGTCTTCAATATAGCCAGGCGGCTCAGTCTTTTTGCCCATTTTGCTTCCCGCTGGAAAGGTGACCTTTCCCAGCGGGATGTCCATCCCTTTTGGGCCCCCTTTGTAGCCAATGCATGCATATTGTGTACTTTTGTTGTCTTCTTGATGTTAGGTTGCAATAAAGTGAATTGGATTGAATACAGAATCTAGGAAGATCAAGCCGTAAAGAAACTTTGATATTTTATCGCGCCTCTGGATTTCCACTCAAAACCGAGTCTCGCATGTTCTAGAGAATTATTCATAACCCAACTCATCTGATTAATATGGCACCCACCTTAACAGCAACTCTGCCCCTTAGTTCTCTGCCCTCTGCCAATCGGACTCGTGCCTCCTCCTCCTGATTACTATTTAAACAGCTCTCATACTCGATGGCATCGATGCATATCTCGTTAATAAGCTGGCGCGTGCGATTTACTTTTGAGTTTGCCCTAGAATTTTAGAAGTAACAAATTAATATATAGAAGTAACTAGAGGGAGCACTTGCTCCTGTAAAACTGATACCTTTTTCGTTCATTCATTCATTCATTCATTCATCCGTTCCATGGTATTATTGCGGGCATCCAAAAACTTCTTTATATTTTTCTAAATAAATTTCTTTCATTGTAGAAACTTTCATTTTAAGAATGGTAAAAAAAAGTGACACGAAGAAATCTACATTAAGAAACCTCTGTGAAAAACACCCGTGCATGTTCTTAATTTCCTGCTTTGCATTTTTCAACCTCTTTTCAACAAATAATTATGACCGTGTAACGATCATGTTTTGCCCCTCATAAAAAAAATTTCTGCGGGCGCCCATACTAACATCGTTCAGATTCGTTCTATATTTCGTCCTGTTGTCAGTCTGCCTGCCATCCTGTAGATCTAATTATCGGATCAATGACGAAATGAGTCAAATGACGTACGAACTGAGAGACTCAATGCATTAGTCCTTACCTTTCACCCCGTGGAACGAGATTCGTTCGACGACTTCATTGACAAAAATGAAGAAGACATGCTTCGGATAGTCGACGAAGTATCCTTCCTACACATTTGCACAAACCACAAACAGCCGAACATCAACCGACGCGCAAGGAACAAACGTTGATGAAAAAAACGTTAACAGACTTGTCAGATTAGATATTTAGATATACAGTATATTGTGAGCAATAATATTATTTACATTGTTTATATATTTTACTTTTACATTAGGCCTAATTTCGGAGGCCGGCCGTTTGTGGGGAGGGTTGGGGTTTCGTGTGAATTGCCAGACAATCCATCAGATTGTTAAGAAGGTCTGCTCTTGACAAACGCATTCTGGTCTTTATGTCTGAATCGCATTGGAATTATTTATCGATTGTCGACAGACTCTACATTTTCACAGGGACAATAATTATATTTACGAGAAACTGTCAATAAATTATTATGTGCTTATGAAGGCCGCAGTTCACATAACTGTTCACGTGAATGATGTTAGATTTCTTAAGAGCAGAAGAGAATAATGTGAACTACAGTGAGCAAGTACCATGCATAGACAGCAAGATGAGTTTCCCGTGATCGATGACTGACGCACTCACACACGCACGGTCCAACCAACTGATTGCCATCGAATGTTAACAGAGACTAAAGTCGATTTGTGCCAGAGATTATTCTTAATAGCTAACTTTGTCTGCTTTGCTTTTAGAACACTTAGAACACTTGGTGTCACTAACTAAAGTCGAGTTGACTTGCGTTGAAGATTGCTTAGGACACTTAAAGCAATGATAGTCAATATAAATTATTGATCTAAGCATAGATTTAAATTATAAGCATTTTACAATAATTGCGCGCTGGGGCATTGAATGGCTCATCCTCCGGATACTCTATACCCGATATATTTCATCCGGGGTATAGATTAAATCGTCCCCCGAACAGCTGTAGAGGGTGATAGAATGTCCCGCGACACCGGCCCATTAATTGCCAATTGATACATTAACAATATTTCCTAACCATTCAATTGATGCGGTTAATAAGAGAGCCCAACTCTGCCGTTGCTCCGTTTCTTATGGTTATATAAATATAGAAATAGATTATTATACATGTTGGCATTCTCACAAGGAACCACACATCCTTAAATCACAATAGCTCTCATCCCACACAAGCACGGCATTGCGCCCATTATGCGTGAGGCGGTCATATGGGTTCCAAGAGATTAAAATAATAGACCATAGTAGACCTCATCCCATACCGGTACTTAAAAACACGGCATTGCGCCCATTATGGGTTCCAAGAGATTAAAATAATAGACCATAGTAGACCTCATCCCATACCGGTACTTAAAAACACGGCATTGCGCCCAATATGGGTTCCAAGAGATTAAAATAATAGACCATAGTAAACCTCATCCCATACCGGTACTTAAAAACACGGCATTGCGCCCATTATGGGTTCCAAGAGTTTAAAATAATAGACCATAGTAAACCTCATCCCATACCGGTACTTAAAAACACGGCATTGCGCCCATTATGGGTTCCAAGAGATTAAAATAATAGACCATAGTAAACCTCATCCCATACCGGTACTTAAAAACACGACATTGCGCCCATTATGGGTTCCAAGAGTTTAAAATAATAGACCATAGTAAACCTCATCCCATACCGGTACTTAAAAACACGGCATTGCGCCCATTATGGGTTCCAAGAGTTTAAAATAATAGACCATAGTAAACCTCATCCCATACCGGTACTTAAAAACACGGCATTGCGCCCATTATGGGTTCCAAGAGATTAAAATAATAGACCATAGTAAACCTCATCCCATACCGGTACTTAAAAACACGGCATTGCGCCCATTATGGGTTCCAAGAGTTTAAAATAATAGACCATAGTAGACCTCATCCCATACCGGTACTTAAAAACAGGGCATTGCGCCCATTATGGGTTCCAAGAGATTAAAATAATAGACCATAGTAGACCTCATCCCATACAAACACGGCATTGCGCCCATTACGGGTTCCAAGAGACTAAAATCTCGAGCCAGCACTGGGGACCCTGACTGTAATGATGTGGCCATGGTAACATGGAGAGGGAAGGACCTCATCCGATCAATTCAGTGGAAGTTGAGGCGGTCATATCGTAGTACGGTCGTTATATAAATCGCTCATGGTTCGATGGAGTTAGGCTTCACCCCCACTGTGTAGCTGCTGTGGTGAAATCCAAACATTGTCACACATCGATGACTACAAAACAAACTCGCTTTCCGGGTGGTTTAACCGCCTTGCATGCATGTGACTGATGAGGCTGCTGTTCAGTTGCTAGACGCGCTCTGCAAACAGAGGCGCAACCAGAACATTTTCCTGTGGGGTGCTCAGAATTATTGTAATCGCCGAAGGTGCGAAACAGCAAGTGCCGAAGGCACGAAGCCAATGCCGAGTATAGGGGGTTGGGGTAGCGTCGTAAGCTTCCCCCAGCGGGGTCTGTGACGGAGCCCCAGAAACCAACGCTTTTTTCACTTTTGACAACAGCTAGAGCACGTTTCAGGCTCTTGTTTGCCAGCTGTTTTTTTAGCGATAGTCATGAAAACTTCTGAAAACCATGGTTTAAGACTTCAAAAATGTTCTTCCCCATTTGTTTAGATAAGACAAAGGGTATTAGGCCTATAGCTCGCAAGTGGCAGAAGTAATAACCAGTATTTAATCTAGCCCCTCTCCCAATAACCAGTGTTATCTAGTCCCTTCTCTGTGAATCAAGGTTTCTGGGGAAAAGCGAGCATCCGACGGAAAAGGGCAGAGGATTTAGGAGGAGATATGCCCACCCACATCATAAATTTTCTAATTTCCACACTGCAATGGTAGAATTTTAAGCTGCCATCTAAAGCAAAATTGCTATACTATTTCAGTGCTGATAAGAGTGATCTAAACTTCCATGAATATACTCACAGTTATAAAAAAAATTATTTTTGTGAGTTCCACGTTTAGCATGGTACCATTCCAAGATGTCAGATATACTAGGAAATGAGTTCATGGTATAATAATTATGGCAGTTCTGAGTTTAAGTATTACAATAATATTATAATAAACAGCAACTAGAAACTATCATTTTGTAAAATTTCCTGGGGAAAAGTTTTTATTTCTGGGCGCTTTCTCCGATGGAAATGTCTAGATCAAACAAAGCTGAATAACTATATATTATTATAATACTAATTTCAAGAAAACAATTCTTAACTAGGCCTTAATAAAATAGCACACACGGTACTATCAATATTATTATGTCGTAACATATTATCAGATTGGCGGGACACTGCAATGTAAAGGCATAGTCATATCACTAACGCTTGAAATTCATCACTAGGCAAATTCTTGAGACCCCGGACAAACTCAGGTAGATGAGCTAAACACTGAAATCTAGTGCTTTATGAACCATGAATTTGACTAAGATTATAATACAGAAGAATGAAGAAACTTGCTTGATTGTGTGATCTGAAAGACTGAAAGAGCGAAAGGACCCCTACCCCGCCCCCCACCCCACCCACACAAAAAACTCATCGGATTTTGAAAAATTGCGTGGGTCACCTTATTAGCCCTGGGGTGCTCAAGCACCCCTCAGCACCCCCTAGTTGCGCCACTGTCTGCAAAAGCTGAGTAAATAAATAATAATAAACCGCTTACATTCACATGTATTGCATTGGAATGTCACAACTGATGCCTGTAATTATTGTAATATTTATAATAATAATAATTATTACAATGTTACGAGTTGATGGTTGAATCATGACGATGATTTCTCGTCTGCTTATTGCACAAGATTGTTCACGCGATGAGATATCATGGTGCCGCGTGTTGGCTGCCTCGTGTACCAGATCCTAAGTTTTACCGTTCCTCTTCATTATGTGGCTAATGCAATGGATTGTAAGGTTTCGCTATAAGTTGCTGCTCAAGCGTGTAAAGTAACCGCAGATCTACAGTTGCATTTACTTTTCGAAATGGATAGTTTCCGTCTTGGTTTTTTGGTCTTTTCTTGGACCACCATTATGATATCGTTACTTTTGATCCTAGCTTTTTCAGCCTTTCAGGCCATGCTGTTTTTAACTGGACGTTGGCCTACAACGGAATCAAATGCTAATAATGCTTTTTGAATTATACTTCACAGACTTTCAACAATTTAAATTGGTCTGAAAAAAGAAAATTAACTGGGCTCTGTTATGCAAAACACGCTCGCGTCTGCAGTATGACAGCGAGTTCCTACGTTACTTACAATCGCGCCATTTTCAAAATTAGTCCCGGTGACCACCTGCATAATGTTAACCTTTTAATGCCGAGATGGTAGTAAATGGTATGGGAAATCCTATACCCTCCGGCATTAAAGGGTTAAACAGATTTGTGCTGCAAAATGTTGGTCTCCGGTTGAAAAGGAGGAAATTGTTCGGACTATGTATGAAGCAAAGATGTCTGCCATGTACGCCGTAAAGGCCCACGTCACAGGCGCTGTACGAGCCGACATAAAAATTTTGGTCACAGGATAGCCTACATGTGCTATCTACAAACATTTTGGGCAGTCCCTGAATCCCGAATTCACGGAAATCATGGAAACCGTGAATTTCGCCGTTTGCCGTGATTTTTCGTGATTTTTCCAATTTTCAGCACTTTTTAAAACACGTGAAAAATGGTTGCGAAACACGGCAAAAATCACGGTGCCCGGAATTTCTGGATTTTTGCAAAAGTATGCCGTGATTTTTTTCACTTTTTGACCGTGATTTAGGGACTGCGCTAAATATATTGTATTTACTTTTCCAAACTGGACAACTTTGGCACAGGATTTTTGGTCCTCTCTCGGACCGTCATCATGAAGCACCGTTGCCTATAGTGCTTTTCAGGCCATGCTCGTCTCAACTGGACATACATGTAAAGGAATCAAATTAAATAATACTTTTTGAAATCTACTTAACGGACTTTCAACATTATGAATTCTTCCGAAAACATGGAAATTAACTGGACTCCTTCATCCATTACTCCGTAATGTATATTAACTATATTATTTCATTTTATTGTACCAGGTCTGTAAACCAAAATGCGGTTAGCAATTGGTGAATAATTTATTTAAAGAATATTCTTATCTTATAATTCGACGCCGAACGAATAAGACGAAACGAATGGGGTGTGGGGTTTTTGAATGGGGGGGGGAGCGGCACGTGATTCGTAGTCTAACCTTTTTTTGCTGCGATGCTGATGATTCATTGGCAATAGCCGCCCCCTCCTCCTCTCCTGACTGTGGCGGTCCCTTTGCATCCTCATCGACCTTCTTCACATCCGTCGCCATCATATTAAGGTCTGACGAAGTTAACAGAAGAAGAAGAAGAAGAAGACACACACACACACACACACACACACACACACACATACAAACTCATAATGACGTCATCATAACAGATCTCATGGATGACGTAATTCGAATTCCGCCTATAATATATCTGCCAGTCTCAGATGCAGAGTATTGCGTTTTAATGCATTGACTTTGAAAATTATGAATAGCAGCTCTACATGAATTGTGCGACCTGGTGGCTGAGCGGTAACGCGCTCGCTCACGGAGCGGGCGGTTGCGGTTCGAATCCGGGTAACGACCTTGGGCAAGTTGACTACGCGCACGTGCCTCTGTCACCAAGCAGTATAATACCATGAGGGGGGGGCAAAGATTGAACTTCTGCCCAAAACATATATCCGGCCAAAAAGTTGACGGCCTTTTTTAGTCGTTTTAGGCTGTGTTTGCCAGAAAAACCGGACTTGCCCGAAAGTTGACGACTTTTTTTAGTCGTTCGGGGCTTTGTTTTCCCGAAAACCACATTTGCCGGAAAGTTGGGGGCACTTGCCCCCTCTGGACCTCCGCCTCGTACGCCTATGCCTTTACATTACAGTGTCTCACCACTTTATTGATAACTAGCTGGGGTACCCGGCGTTGCCCGGGAATTTTATGTAATTAGCCGTGAAGCTATGGCGACGGAATGGAGAAAAAAATTGGGTTTTCGGACCCCTCCACTGGTTGGACTTGACGGTCGTCTGTCTACATGCAAAATTTCATATCAATAGCTGGAAAAAAATTTCGCCTTCCAAATTTTTTTTCACCACTTACAGCGCCCTTCCCCCACCAGGCCCATGCCGGGCGTGGTGTGTGAGTAGATGCAGAATGGATTAGCTAGCTGATTTTAAAGAAGCCTGATATTGAAGAAACAATCAGCTAAAACCCAATTAACATTCTTGGTAGGAGCTACGGTAATGGTGATCAACGCTGATGCAAAACAACTGCAGAATACGGTAATGACTCACAGCAGATGCGAACAGACCCTTTGTTCGTGAGCGCTCAGTACATAGGGTATACATCAACAACAACCTGACTAGGCAGCCGGCGTGTCTCCGTCACGCATTGGTAGAATTCAGTCAAGCTTCACTGGACGGCTAAGCCAGAGCCAGCGAAGCATGCAGGCTGTTGGCTGACTAAGAAGTGGCTATCATGCATGAAACACCTGGAGCCATATACCTTGAACGACACGTATGTGTTTAAGGGCGAGGCTTGAAACAGGTAGATTTAGAGCAGGCTACAGATTCTTTTGATTTTGCGAATTTTAGTTGCTGTATTAAATCGGTTCAAAATGGCTGAATTCATTAAGGATAGCTAAGTTTTCAAACGTTACAATCTACCTAGCAATATATACCGTGTTTGATAATAATTCTGACGAAAACAACGATTCGAGAAACATCCTCAAGAAACTGTATCATTGATACAAAGCGACCTTCGTCACGGATGAACATCAAATTGGTCAGTTTCTTTAATTGCACAGGTTGCTATTATAGCCTACTGTTCTAACGTTTAATTAATCAGATCATAGTAAGCCTAGATGTTAATTTTCACATTTTATTATTTTCCTAATTCCTCCTAACATCCCTCGTCATTTCAACTCTCAACATCACCCACCTCTAGCTCATTTTAGTTATTTAACGAGATAGATAGATAGATAGATGGATGGATGGATGGATAGATAGATAGATAGATGGATGGATAGATAGATGGATGGATGGATGGATGGATGGATGGATGGATGGATGGATGGATGGATAGATGGATGGATGGATGGATGGATGGATGGATGGATGGATGGATGGATGGATGGATGGATGGATGGATGGATGGATGGATGGATGGATGGATGGATGGATGGATGGATGGATGGATGGATGGATGGATGGATGGATAGATGGATAACACAACAGCAGCACCTGTAGCAAACCTAACCTGCCACTGTAGGCGTAGGCTATACCGTAAAGAAATCAATATTTTTTTTCTTTTTCAGCAGATGTCTTTGTTCGCTCAAGCTACAACGTCATGCAACAGATGTCTTTGTTCGCTCGCCCTACACGTCATGCAACAGCTGTCTTATTATCACAGCGTGCTGCATGACCGACTTTTGGTATCGTCAGTGAGACCAAGCAGCAGTACAGCGAGCGAATATTATTACTGCGTGCTTCGTGATCTGCGAACGAATGTTATCACAGCGTGCTGCATGACCGACTTTTGGCATCGTCAGTGAGACCAAGCAGCAATACATTAGAACTTGTTATTAAAGCGTGCTTCGTGATCTGCGAGCGAATATTATTACAGCGTGCTGCATGACCGACTTTTGGTATCGTCAGTGAGACCAAGCAGCAGTACATTAGAACTTGTTATTAAAGCGTGCTTCGTGATCTGCGAGCGAATATTATTACTGCGTGCTTCGTGATCTGCGAATGTACAGTAGAACTTGTGATCTGCGAACGAATGTTATTACAGCGTGCTACTTTCGGTATCATCATCAATGATACTAAGCTGCAGTAGGCTACAGTAGAACTTGTTATTAATTCGTGATCTGTGAATTTACAGTACAACTTGTTTTTAAAGCATGCTAACTGATCTGCGAATCTTATTACAGCATAGGCGGAAACCTGGCTGAAAAGTTCGGGGGACGAAGGAGTGGTCGAAGGGAAGAAAAATTTTCACCGCCCAAAAAGCACCAGGGCTGCCACTCTGAAAAATTAAAAAAACCCAAGTTTTTCTAACTTTTTTTCTAACTTTTTTTCTAACTTTTTTCTAGGTTTTTTTTTCTAGGTTTTTTTTTTTTCTAAGTTTTTTTTTCTAGGTTTTTTTTTTTTTTTTTTTTTTTTTTTCCTAGGTTTTTTTTTTTTTTTTAGTCATCCGTTCCAAAAAGTCAAGAATTTTTTTTTCTCGAATGTCTTTTTCTTCTTAGAACAGGCTGCGAATGTACATTAGAACTTGTTATTACAGCGTGTTGTTATTCATAGAAAAGTAATGATTGCACAAGGGCTGTAGTAGTAAATCAGTTTGCTAATAGTAAATCAGTTAAAATCACAATGATATCAAGTCTTTATTATCAATCCATGTATTGAATGACTCATCATAGCCTAACCATTTAACCAAAGACCGATTTCCTCTTTTTCTTATAATCTTTTCTATTTTAAATGTATCTTGCGTTGTCGATTGTAATTCTGGTTCATAAAATGTCCCTTGTATTTGTTCTCCATGATAGTCAGATATTTTATAGGTTATAGGGTCTGTGTATTGGATTTGTGTTATAGTAAAAATTTCTTGCGTCCAACGATTTGTGTAGCCCTTCTCAAATGTCTTTTTCTTCTTAGAAATTCTTACTTTATCTCCGACTGAAAATTTAGGTTTGACAGTTTCAGGTACAGCATCACCATACAGATTCATCCACACAACCCATTCGTTTGCTTTGATACTCGCTTTAACAGGAGTCATTTTAATGGAAGAATGTCTTGTGTTGTTGTATAAATTAACCATATTATCTAAAACATCGATATATCTCTGAGTTGAGTTTGCTGTAAAATATTTAAACATCTTCTCTTTTACTGTTCTATTAAATCTTTCTACGATACAAGATTTCTCTTCATTCTCAGTTGAGTACAACTGCATACCTAATGATTTTACCTGTTTATTATAGAATTCTGTTCCCTTATCGACCCAAAGTTTTTCACCCCTTCTTTTACTCGTATTAAATATTTTAACGAAAGCATCTGCCACAGATTCTCCGCGCTTATCTTTTAACGGCTGAATAAATGCATACTTGGAGAATATATCAATGACGCTTAACAAATATTTCACACCAGAATTAAATTTAGCATAAGCCTGCATGTCAATTAAGTCAGCAGCCCAAACTTTGTCCACTCCCTGAACATAAACAACTCGCTTCCTGAACTTCCTGACTATAGGTTTATGCAATTCGTCAGCAAGTTGGTCTGTCCATCTCAGAGCTTTTTTTTCAACCCCATTCCAAAATGGGTCTTCGTCGATAATATTGGTTTTACTATAGATCGTTCAATTCGTTCGCGGAACGAAGGATTAGGTATATTATTTAATTCATCTATCATAGCTCTGTCAGCGACGTTTCTCCCTGCTGTATCAGTATGTTTAGCATAAGCCATGTCATGGCGATAGGCCGCTGCATCAACTCTGTCTACTGGTTTACTCCAATCTTTTGGTGTTCCATCAGGATTCAATCTCAAATCCAATCGAGTACCTGGACCCGTGAAAGAATGTCCTGGAAGATGCATTTCACCCGGGTACTTTGCCCATGGAAGTTTAATATTAGAAGTAGCAGAATTGAGAGCTGAGACCAAATCACCACCTGTAGCGGTGGACATTTTAGTAAACTGAGTTTTTCTAGCGCCACACTCAACGCACACACCCCTAAGCATAGGTCTACCATTCTTACTGACGACTCGTTGAACATCTTTAGATTCAGTTTGTCGCTTACATTTTACACAATACGAGTTGTGCTCCATTTTAATATAATATAATTAAAATGGAAGTCCAAGACCTATCATGGAATGAAGAATCAAGTAAACGCTTTAACAGTCCTCTCCTACCAAGAAGCATCAGAGGTTTGATCGTCGGTAAGTCTCAATGCGGCAAAACAATATTACTACTTAATTTATTACTGAGACCTGGTTGGTTAGACTACGATAACCTGCAGATCTTTGGCAAAAGTTTATTTCAATCAGAATACAAGATACTAAAGAAAGCATTCGAAGAGAAATTACCAAAGGAAGCAATTATAAGACTTTTTGATAATCGCGATGAGATAATGAAATTAAATGTATCACCGACCGCCGTAGTCGAGGAGATGTCTAAAAACATGGCCAAAAAATCGGATATAGAATGCAAGTTCTTTGAAACCTCTGAAGATGTTCCAGATCCACGAGACTTAAGTCGAGATAAAAAGAATCTCATGATTTTTGATGATTTACAATTAGAGAGGCAAAATAAATGCGAATCCTATTATATAAGAGGTAGGCATAGTAATGTAGATTGCTTTTACCTAGCACAAAATTATTTCAAGCTGCCCAGACAAACTATCAGGGAGAATGCCAATTTTATATGTCTATTCCCTCAAGACCTCAAGAATATTAATCATATATACAGCGATCATATAGGCGTAGATGATATGACTATTGAAGAATTTCGAAAATTATGCAAAACTGCGTGGGATGAAACGCATGGTTTTGTGGTTATTGACTTGACTAGCAAAACAAATAAGGGCAGGTACAGATCTGGATTAGATACATTTTACATTAAATAAAAGCAATAATAAAATGATAACAAAATTTAAGATTTTATATTCTAGGTTTAAAAATAGCTATCTAAAATGGAAACCCTTCTTGACGAAATTTTATCTACTACTCAAACGATTGCACGCAACACAGAAGCTAAAGAATCCTTTTGCATTTTGTTGAGCGAAAGGAGCACACGAATTCGAACGAAATTTAATCCACTAATCGAACTGGACAAAAGTAAGAAGTATGAAATGGCCCTTGTTAATCTTGAAACTTACTACAGTTTTCCCAATATAGACGAAACAAATAATAAATTCGTATATTCGTCAGATAACGGTGTAACGTGGGAAGATTTAGACATTCCAACCGGTTGCTATGAAATCGAAGACTTAAACGATTACATACAGAGAATTCTAAAAGAAGAAGGTCATGGTCAATGTATAAAGTTGCAACCAAATAACAATACTTTGAAGGCTGTTTTGGAAATTGATGAGAACTATAAAGTTGATTTTACAGTACCAAATTCAATTAGCACCGTTCTAGGATTTCAGAGTCGTGTATACTCCGAAGGATATAACGAATCCGAGCACATAGTCGATATAAACAGCGTGAATAGTTTACGAGTTACGAGTGATGTAATAGGATCATCGTATGCCAACGGAACTACGGAGAACATAATTTATTCTTTCTTTCCATCGGTCGGGCCTGGTTACAAGATAATCGAATCTCCTCATAATCTCGTGTATCTTCCAATAACGCTATACTCTATTTCATCGATGGAAACAAAACTAATAGACCAAAATGGAAAACTAATTAATTTAAGAGGTGAGGAATTGTCGATACGATTTCACATAAGAGAGGTTTAATTTAAAGTTTATATTTAATATAAGATGAGCGCTTACGCTAAGGTCAAAGTTAATATTTCTGAAGGGCAAAAAGAGAAGATTAAACGAGCTGCTCAAGTAGGAACTGGAGTGAGTATAAGACTTTCTCATGGAGACATAACTGGTGAGCATGTATTAGCTCTAAACCAGAGGCAAATTAACAAGTTAACTAAAGCGTATCAGAATGGAACTGGTGTGACAATTAAAATGGGTAAAAAGCAATTAGAAGACAATGCGAGAGTCGAAGGCGGATTTATTGGCGCTATTCTACCGTTCTTAGCAACAGCCGGAAAGTTTCTTCTGTCTAGTGTTCTTCCGAGTTTAGCCACAGGAGCCTTAACAGGATTGGGTTCTGCAGCTGGTTCCAAAATTGTCGATAAAATTAGTGGATCTTCGATCTCACACCCGATAAGTGGATCTTCGATAAGTGGATCTGGCGTGCTGTACGTTAAGAAAGGAGGAATATGCTGTAAGATAGTGCCTGCTGGGGAAGGTCTTTTTCTATCTCCGTGGAAAAAGGGTATTTCGATATCAGGTTCCGGTCTGTTTATGAAATGAGGAACAGGATATGTCAGCGGTGAAGGTCTTATACTTGGTCCCAATTCACCATTTAAAAATATTCCTATTCTTGGAATGTTACTTTAAACAATCTCTTTTATAAATGTCTGGATACGGTCACCCAATACACAAATTTATCACCAAACGGAAGCCTCGTGTGAGTACAATAATTTGGTTGCCTAAAGTGGTCACTCACGCTCCTGCAAGACAACGAGCAGGCGATAGATATGAGATTTTTGCTCAGCAAGCGATAACGATTGAACCAAAGACAAATATTACAGTAGAAGTAGGCCTTGGAGTCCGAATGACCAGTGGAATGTGTCTAGTCTCTCTTAGACAGAAGTTGAAACAACTCAGACTTAGCCTTCAAGATGGTACAGTCCTAGAGGACGCAGAGGATATAATAATTACAATTCAAAACAACTCCGATTCACCAGTTACTATAAACGAAAAAGACTCCATATGTTATGTTAATTACTACGATGCATAACGTGTCGTTTTACGTTATGTTTTACGTTTACGTTTTACGTTATGTTTTACGTTACGTTTTAAACATTATACTTATAATAAAAAAATGTCGCTACTGAAAATTAGCGATCCTGCAAAAAGAGATTTTATTATCGAAGAGTTTTTAAAAACGAAAAAAAATATTAAACAAAACTTTCTCTCAGAGAGAATAGATGATCTTGGACTTCAACGAGAATTAACGAAAATCTACAAACCAATAGTCGACTCTCAATCGACAATTTCAAAAGAACAAAACGCTTTGCTGTCGACAATAAAAGATAATTCTGCAGCAACATCACTCGCTCTAAAATCACTTCCAGATTCGTTGAAAACTATTCAATTTCCCCAGTATCCGTCTATAGAGGCGTACGATGACGATGACCCAGTAGAAGACATTAGAAGGTTAGAATTAGGAAATATTGCAGTTGAATACCTTAAAAAATATGCTTCCGATAGAAGACTTGTGGATACAACATTCGGATTAAGATCAAGAGATGGAAAATTCTACATCGGTGACAGCGAAGCCTCAATCCAAGGAAATGATATTACAGTTGGAACCACAGCTTATCAAGGAACTCCAGGATTATGGGAATTGTTAACGTTAGCTAGTCCAAACAGTTCAATTTATGATAATCGTGATCTCGAAGAATACGCCGAGATTCTAATTAAAACGAATGCCATGAGTCAGCCAAATAAACCAAACAAACCTAAATCGTCTAGAAGTGTAAAATATAAACAGATAATAAAACCCATATGGGACGATTACATGAAGTTAAGAGGTAAAACAGGAAGCGGAATAATTACCATTCCTTCAGATCCTAACGAATTAGTAAAACAACTTGAGTTACGATTGTATAGCTACAAAGCGGGAAATACGGGTGTTAGAAATGAAATTGTGGGTATGACCGACGAGTTACTAAGACAAAGAGTGATAACCAAAGATGAATATAAAAAATTGACGATCTAATTTAAAAATTGATGATCTAATTAAAAATTGATGATCTAATTAAAAATTGATGATATAGAAATGCTGGTCGTTGCGAGAAGAAGTTATAAAAAAGTACACGTTGTCGGTGGAGCAGGAATATTCGATTCCATTGCAGGATTTCTCAAGAGACTACTAACTTCGAATGCAGCCAAACAAATTGCGAGCACAGCTGTCAAAGAGATTGGGAGTGTTGCTAAGGATAAGGCTATCGACGTTGGAAAACGATTACTCAATAAGATACTCCCACCAACCACCGTTCAGCAGCCGATAACTCAGGAAACTAAAGTCATTCTAGCTAGATTACTCGGGTCGAATCCGCAAATGACGGGAGGAGCTATTAGAATTCAAGATCTAGTAAAACGCCTAAACGGAGGTGGTTTGAAAATGGCTTAAGTTTAAATTTATTTTGCTTAAGTTTATTTTCTTATTTAGGTCTAAAAATTTATTTTCTTATTTAGGTCTAAAAATTTATTTTCTTATTTAGGTGTAAAAATTTATTTTCTTATTTAGGTGTAAAAATTTATTTTCTTATTTAAAAATATATGTATAATAAAATGCAATCCGATATTCTAAGATTCACAGAGCAACCATTGATCGATGAAGGTATCGAGCGATACGAATGGCACGAGTACGAACCTGTAGCGAGAACTAACCTTAACAGTTCTGGGGAAATTAGAATAAATATTGAATTACAAGACTTATACAGTCACCCAGCAGAGTCATATCTACAATTCGAAGGAAGACTAATTAAAGCCGATGACACCGCATACGTTAATGCCGATTTAGTCGCTCTTACGAATAATGGACTTATGTATCTATTCAGTCAAATATCCTATCAGTTATCTAATCAAGAAATCGAAACGCTATTTCATCCGGGTCAAGCTACAACGATGCTCGGTTTACTTACGTATCCAAACGATTTTCAGCTGACTCAAGGCTTAAATCAGCTGTGGTATAAAGACACTGGAGCGACTGCTGTTATTGCGGACAACCCCGGATTTGCCACTAGACAAAGCTTTCTCATTCGCAAACCAAACACTAAAGGAATGTTCAGCTTTATTGTTCCGTTGAAGCATATTTTCGGGTTTTGCGATGATTACGACAAGATTATTTATGGCTTCAAACAGACGCTGACTTTAGTTCGTAAAGCCGACGATGATGCAATATTCCGAGATAACGCTGCAGCTGCTGGAAAAGTTGCGATAAACAAAATTTCATGGTTTATTCCACACGTTATTCCTTCCGATATGGAACGAATGCAGTTGTATAAGACGATTGAATCGAAATTAACGTTGCCAGTTGCGTACAGAGCTCGTCAATGCGACACGATAACAGTTCCTCAGTCGACAAGTTTCAGTTGGAGATTAAGCGTTAAAACTTCACCGGAGAAACCTAGATATATCATCGTTGGATTTCAGACGGACCGTAGCGGTAATCAGGAAAGTAATCCGTCGCTATTTAATCACTGCGACCTTAAGAACATATATGTGATGATGAATCAAGAAAGATATCCAGCTGTCGACCATAACCTGTCGTTTCCTAATCAACAATTCTCCAGAGCGTACAGAGACGCGTCCTCCTTTAGTCAAAAATTCTATGGTATGGATAAGTTGATTACCCAAAGCAATATAACACCTGTAGATTATAAAGAATTATACCCGTTGTTCGTGTTCGATGTAAGCAAACAATCCGAGCGTTTGAAATCGTCAGTCGTTGATATTCAGATTAAGGCTCTTTTCAATGCAGCAGTGCCAGCCGACACAGAAGCGTATGCTGTCGTAATTTCAGATAGGTTGCTGCAGTTCCAATCGGATGGGCAGAAAATGAGTGTAGTGTATGGAAAATTGATTTAAAGAATACTTATATATTATGAAGCTACCAGAGCTTAGAATGTTGGCCAAGCATAACAATGTTACAGGCACTTCGCATCTCAACAAACCTCAAATGATAGCTGTATTGATTGAAAAGAATATTCTTCCGACGGACTACAAGTCTGTGTCATATCGACATGACACGTTGAGCAGTATCAGGAAACAACCGAGAAGAGTAGATATTATAGATCGAGAGACTGGCGTTGTTACCTCGTATCCATCGATGTATAAAGCTGCTAAGGCGTATGGTCAGAGTGCTGGCATAATAGCTTATCATAACGGAAATGTCTGGAGAGATAGATACGAAATTAAAGTGTTCGAGAGATAAAATGATATGAAATTAGTGGATCTTCGATCTCACAGATAAGTGGATTATGGATTTTAATATTTTTGCGTGGTAAGATAAAATGGATTTAAAGAAAAGTAGTTTAAGAAACATGAACCATGTTGAACACTTGCTCGACTCGCCGGTTCCTGATATTAAGGTTCCTACGCTTACGCCTACACCTGGTAAATACAAACCAGTAGCGCCTAAGAGAAAATACAAAAATAGGGTTAGATCCAAATTAAATGATTTTGCGGATTATTTACTTAGTTATGTGCCTGAACGAGACACTAAAGTCGTAAATGAAAAACTCGAATCATTGAAGTCAACTGTTTCCAGGATATTTGATAAAATTAAAATTCGAGAAACGGCGTCAGCTATTAAAGGATTTACCAAGCAATTTAGAATAGATGGAATTAATGGAATGGATGCCTCGTCGTTTCTTGATTTCGTCAGACCGCAGGTAGTAAATCTGTTGTCGAACAATCGCCAGACAAAGACTAATTTAGTTCTTACTTGTACTATGGAACGAGTAGATATGAAATCTGGAATAGTGACTTCTGAGGATATACCATTCGTTTCCAGGGCAGAAGTTATTTTAGAAGCAACCGACTTGAATGAAATATACAGCAGAAAGAAGGATAAAATCATGGAGTCTATTGCTAGTTTTCAGATGCAAGGAAGTAATTGGAGATTTAAAGCTGTTGTAAAATTAGATATAAATACGGTAAAGTATACACCCTTAAGAGGTAGTTCTTACATTCCACTTCCCGACTTTTTAGCTAATAAAAAGGCTATCATAAATATGAAAAACGATGATGAAGAATGTTTCAAATGGTGTATCACTAGAGCTTTGAATCCGGTTGTGAAAAATTCGGAGATAATAACGAAAGCTTTGAAAGAACAGTCTAAAAAACTTAATTGGAGTGGTATTGAGTTTCCAGTTGCTGTTGATGCTAATGTGATAGGTAAATTCGAGAGAAATAATAATGTTAATGTTAATGTATTCGGTTATGAAAAAGAAGTATACCCGCTTTATCTGTCTAAGTGTGAAAGTAGTATTTATGTAGATCTATTGCTTATTTCCAACGGAGAAAGGAAACATTATTGCTGGATCAAGAATTTTAACAGAATGATGAGATTGAGGACTCATTCGATGTATTATTGCAAAAGGTGTATGAATGGTTTCACAACGACAGGAGCGCTTAAAAACCATAATGAGTACTGCAAACTCCATAACGCACAAAAAATAGAAATGCCACCACCAGGAACTATGCTAAGTTTTAAAAATTATAACAATTCTATGAGGGTTCCGTTTATAGTCTACGCAGATTTTGAGTCTTTTGTAAAACCGATCGATACATGCCAACCAAATCCAGAGTTGTCGTACACTAATAAATATCAAAAGCATACTCCTAGCTCCTTTTGTTACCACATAAAATGTTTCGACGATAGTGTATATTCTCAAGATCCTGTGACGTTTACGGCTGAAAGCGAAGATGATGATGTTGGTCAAATATTTGTAGATAAACTAGAAGAGAATATAAAACAAATATATAATCAATTCAAATTCCCTAAGAAGATGAAATTTACAGAAGAGGACAAGAAGTGTTTTGATACAGCTACTACATGTCATATCTGTGAAAAAACGTTGGGCGAAGACCGAGTGAGAGATCACTGTCATCTTAGCGGTAAATTTCGAGGGGCTGCTCATAACATTTGTAATTTAGACTATAAAGTCCCCAAGTTTTTCCCTGTAGTGTTTCATAATCTTTCCGGGTACGATTGTCATCTGTTCATTAAGAAACTGAGAGGTAATAATGGAGAGAAAATTAATTGCATACCTAATAACGAGGAAAAGTATATATCTTTTAGCAGAGAGGTCGTTGTTGATAAGTTTGTAAATAAAGAGGGAAAAGAGATTACCGTCAAGCGACAACTGCGTTTTATCGACAGTTTTAAATTTATGGCTTCTAGTCTTGATGCTTTATCGAGGAACCTAAGCAAAGACCAGTGTAAAAATATTGGGAAACGATATACTGGAAAGAAGCTCGATCTTTTGCTGAGAAAAGGCATATATCCTTATGACTACGTCGATTCATTTACTACCTTTAATGAAACCGAACTACCACCAAAATCCGCATTCTATTCTAAGCTAAATGATTCGAATATTAGCGATGAAGACTACGAGCATGCAAAAACGGTATGGAAGGAATTTGGATGCAAAACATTCAGAGAATATCACGATTTATACAACGTTTCGGATGTTCTGTTACTTGCCGATGTTTTCGAAAACTTTAGAGATGTGTGTATGAAGAACTATACGCTTGACCCTGCATGGTATTTTACATCTCCTGGTTTAGCTTGGGATGCCGCTTTAAAATTGACAGGCGTGAAATTGGAGTTATTGAGTGATTATGATATGATTCTGATGCTTAGGCAAGGGATGAGAGGAGGAGTGAGCACAATATCAAATCGTTACGGGAAAGCGAATAATAAATATATGAGCGATTTCAATAGTAACGAAAATTCTACATTTATTACTTACCTGGATGCGAATAATCTATATGGATGGGCTATGATCAAAAATTTACCTACTCACGGGTTCAAATGGATGAACGAAGATGAATTAAATAATTGGAGAAGTATTCCATGCATATTGGAAGTTGATTTGGAATATCCTAAAGAGTTACACGACCTGCATAACGATTTTCCGTTAGCCCCCGAAAGCATTGAGATTAACAAAGTCAAAAAGTTAATTCCAAACTTAAACCATAAAAAGAAGTATGTGCTGCACTACGATAATCTGAAGCTGTATGAGAGCTTGGGTTTGAAAATAACAAAAGTGCATAGAGGTGTACTATTCGAAGAAAGTGATTGGTTGAAAAAGTATATCGATTTAAATACAGCTCTTAGAACGAAAGCTACTAATGACTTTGAGAAAGACTTTTTCAAGTTAATGAATAACAGTGTCTTTGGAAAAACTTGTGAGAACATTGAAAATCGTGTTGATGTAGAGTTAGTGTGTCAAGAGGAGAGGGCTATTGAACTAGCCGCTAAACCTAATTATGAGAGATGTACTATTTTCGATGAAAATCTAATAGCCGTTCACATGAAAAAAACTAAATTGTACTATAATAAACCTATATATCTTGGCATGTGTATATTAGACTTGAGCAAAACGTTGATGTATGAATTTCATTACAATTACATCAAGGATAAATACGGAAATAGAGCTAAATTATTATTTACCGATACAGATTCTTTGACATACGAAATTAAAACTGAAGACTTTTACTCAGATATCGCAGGCGATATTAAGACTCGATTCGACACGAGTGAATACCCGAGAGATCATCCATCTGGTATTGAGGTTGGAGTAAATAAAAAAGTTATTGGAATGTTCAAGGATGAAGCTAGTGGGAAACAGATAAAAGAATTTATTGGACTCAGAGCAAAGTTGTATTCTTATAAGATGGCTGCTGGAGATGAGCACAAGAAATGTAAAGGTATTAAGAAGAATGTTGTCCAGAAAACTATTACTCACGAAGATTATAAAGATTGCTTATTTACTAAAAAAGAACAACAACGAACGATGAATGTTATTAGATCTTATCATCACGATATTTATACAGAAGAAATTAATAAAGTTGCATTATCTGCAGATGACGATAAACGGGTAATAATGGAGGATGGAATTCATACTTTGGCATATGGTCACTACTCGTTGAAAACTATTTAAAGAAAAATATATATATAATGGATGACTCTAAAGTGTGTTCCAAATGTAGGATGGAAAAAAACTTAAACGAATTTCATAAAGATAAATGTAATAAGAGCGGTTATTATACTAGTTGTAAAACGTGTAAAAATTCCAAAGTGAAGGAACTTAGGCAAAAATACTCAATACTAGAGACTAGGGAAATAAAAGATAAAAAAGTTTGCTGTCGATGTAGGAAAGAAAAGAACATTTTAGAATATGTAAAAAATAGATGTCGTAAAGATGGGAGAGATAATGAATGTAAGGAATGTAAATATAAATATAATCACTCGTATTCTGAAGCTCGAAAGCAATATGATCCTGAGTTTAAACTACTTAAAAATATGAGGAGTAGGCTTAGTGAATCATTAAGAGGTAAATCGAAATCACAAATGACGCGCCAACATATCGGTGTTGACTTTGAAATATTTACTAAATGGATTGAATTTCAGTTAGAAGAAGGAATGACTATGGAAAATTACGGTTCGGTTTGGCATCTCGATCATGTTTTGCCATTATCGTCGTTCAACTTGCTAGACGAAGAAGAACTTCTCAAAGCTATGAATTGGAAGAATATTCGTCCACTGCTACCGGTTAAAAATATGCAAAAAGCGAACAAAATAGATCGCTGGTTATATGTAATGCAGGAAGTAAAATCGAATTACTTTTTAAAACATTTAGATGAAATATAAAATGAGTTCTGCAACTGTGAAAAACATCGATGTCGAAGGCGTAGTTCTTCCAAATCATCCGTTAACAAATTTTGAATTATTGGATGCCGCGAAGAAGCTGAATATTCCGAATTTTAGAGGCGTTTTCGTGCGAGACGAGCTGCCGAATAAACCTAGACGGATTGAATGTGGGATATTGAATCTAGACGATTCTAAAGGAACCGGTCAGCATTGGTGCTCTTTCTTAAAGAACGGTAATGAGAAAATATATTTCGATAGTTACGGCCTTCCTCCTCCTCTGGAACTGATAAAGTATTTACACCGTCCAGTGTTATATAACAGTGAGCGAATACAACCCGATAACGAAGTATTTTGTGGTCATTTGTGTCTGTACGTCTTAAAGAAGACGATGAGCGATGGTTGTAAATTTCAAGAAGTTATAAATGGCTTGCATTAAAAATTATTATATATAAATATATATATAAAATGCCTATCGATAAATTTGGTCACACCGCTGCTGGAGGAACATCACGAAGAGTAATCGCTGGAGGTGTTACTCTTAGCCAAGTAAATGCTAATTTTCTTCGATTGGATGGGACAAATCTGCCGACTGGAAATTTAAAAATGAATGGACATGTGATAAAAGGTCTCCCAGTAACGAATACTTCGACTGCCGGAATGGATGAAGCTTTAAGTAGGGGGCAAGCCATTGATTTGATAACGAATCACAACGATTCTCCGTCCAACGATAATCATTTGACGAATAAGAAATACGTTGATGAACAAGTTACAAAGTACGTCGATAAATCTCTGAAAAAGTGTCGTGCTGGGTATATTCCTCCCTTGGAAGCTGATGTAAGTGTAACAGGATTCGTTGCTAGCGCCAGTTCTTGTTTTGCCGGAAGCAAAGCCTACCATGCTTTCACTAATCTCACTGACGATGTTAACGCAGCTTGGGTTTCGGGTGAAGATGAAACTGTTTGGTTACAAATTAAATGTCCTGAGCCAGTTAAAATTTGGAGAATTGCGTTGAAAACCGTATCTGTATCTTATTGGAATTTATCCGCTAGCAATGATGGAGCAGTGTTTGCACACTTACATACATCTTCAACTCCTTCAGAGACTATTCCGACATTTTTTAATATTTCTACTACGGATGCGTATCAATATTACAGAGTTAGAGTACTGGCAAAGGATAACGATCTTCCACGAGGGATTCAGGTAATGCAATTATATGTATACGATGACTAATCTGCATTAAAAATTATTATTATATATAAAATGCCTGTCGATAAATTCGGTCACACCGATGTTGGTTCATCACAAAGAGTAATCGCTGGAGGTGTCACTCTTAGTCAAGTAAATGCTAGTTTTCTTCGATTGGATGGAGCAAACATCGCGACTGGAAATCTAAAAATGGGTGGTCACAAAATTAAAGGACTGCCCACAACGAAGCCTTTGACAGCAGGAATGGATGAGGCCTTAAGTTGGGGTCAAGCCATTGATTTGATAACGAATCACGACGATTCTCCGTCCAACGATAATCATTTGACGAATAAGAAATACGTTGATGAACAAGTTACATTGAAGGTGTCTAAAACTGGTGATACCATGACTGGTGATCTAATCTTAAACGTTGGCTCCGATCGTCTGCGTTCAATGGGTTGTAAGGACTTGAGAGGAGATAATAAAGAATTCACTATTTTCTTAGGTAGTATACGAAATAAACTACAATGTTCGTTAAACAATCCTATTACATTACAATCGATGGATGGATTTCGTTTTAGAATAAACAATGAAATCATGTTAGAGATGGTTAAGTCACTCGATGGCACTCCTCCGTCTAAAATAAATGTGTATAAGTCCATCTTTATGCATGATGCTTACATTACAGGACTACACGAACCCAACAACGCCAGCGATGCAGCTACGAAGCAGTATGTAGATTCTATCTCAATCGGTCCCGCGCTTAGCATTCATTCTTTAACTTGGCAATTCTTAATCGCTAAAACTCACACAAGAGTTACTTTCGATAGTGTAAGATTCAAAACCGATGGTGTCATAAGTGCGGGACTGACCCGTTTCACTCCCGGTAAAGCCGGATACTATTTCGTTTCGACGTACATAGAATTTGGTAACAGTAGTACCGCTCCTGGTAACGTCTACCTGTATAGAAATGGGGCGAATTACATGCAAATTGCGGGCGGAGGGGGAACGGGAGCTGCGTTTAACAATTCAACCGGTAGTTGCATAATTTTCGTAACCAATACCGATTTTCTCGAGATATTCGCTTATTCGCACATCGCACTAAATATATTAGCTAGAGACTTTTCGGCAGTATTCTTACGACCTTAATTTTTAACTGGTTTTAACTGGTGTATTAGCTGATTGTTTCTTCAATGGAAAACACCCCTAGATTATGTTTTAACACCATTTAAACTTAATTTATCTTCAATATCAGGTTTCTTAACAAATAGCTAAGTAATTAATTATGCATCTGAGAGACGTCGACTGCTTTGTCTCGCTCCCAGTCAGGTTGTTGTTGTAATAGACCATTTGTACTAAGCGCTCACGAACAAAGGGTCTGTTCGCATCTGCTGTGAGTCAATACCGTATTCTGCAGTTGTTTTGCATCAGCGTTGATCACCATTACCGTAGCTCCTACCAAGAATGTTAATTGGGTTTTAGCTGATTGTTTCTTCAATATCAGGCTTCTTTAAAATCAGCTAGCTAATCCATTCTGCATCTACTTGTGTGTTGGTTTGGGGCGAGGTGATCCCGGTGGCACCCTATCGAGTTGCAACTTTTCCAGTGAATAGCTGTGAAACTATGGCGATGGAATGGAAATAGCAAAAGTTTGGGTTTGTCGCACCCCCACCGTGGACCCCTGGTGGGAGAGATTCACCAACCCCGCCACTGGCTGGACCTGACGGTCCTTGGTCTAAATACAAAGTTTCAGATCAAAAGCTGGAAAACTGCCAAAAAATGGTCCCCCAAAATTTTCGCCCCTCCCTAAACAACGCCCTACCCCACCCGGCCCCTGCAAAGCGAGGTGTGTGTTGGTTGGTGGCGAGGTGATCCCGGTGGCACCCTATAATTATAGCTGAAACTTTTCAGGTGAATAGCAGTGATACTATGGCGATGGTTCAAAAATAAGGAAAATGGAGTTTTCGCCCCTCCCCCCATTCTCCCTCTGGTGGTAAAGATCCGCCAACTCCTCCACTGTATGGAACTAACATTCCTCTGTCTAAATGCAAAATTTGACATCATTAGCTGAAAAAAAATTTGCCCCCCCCCAAAAAAAATTTCGCCCCCCTAGACAACGCCCTGTCTCACCCGGTCCCTGCGGGGCGACGTGTGTGTTGGTTGGGCGCGAGATTCTCCCGATGGCACCCTATCTAGCTGCAACGTTTCAGGTGAATAGCTGTGAAACTATGGCGATGGTATAAAAATAGAGGAAATGGAGTTTTTGCCACCCCCCTATTCTCCCCCTGGTGGTAGAGATTTGTCAACTCGTTTTCTAGGAGGACCTGACGGTCCTCTGTCTAAGTGCAAAATTTGACATCAATAGCTGCAAAAAACATTTTTTCCCCGCCCCCAAAATTCCCCCCATCCTGGCCCCCATAGTGTTAGAAATTCGCCAACCCCTGCACTTGCTAAGTTTGATGAACCCCTGTCTAGGTGCAAAGTTTCAGATCAATAACTGCAAAACTGTGGGCGTGTATTCTGGAAATATATATATAAACATATAAATAAATAAATATACATCCTTGCTTATAGATATAGATAATTATGTTACCACTTAATTGATAGTACCGTGTGTGCTATTTTAGGTGCATTTTAGGTGCTATTGCAGGTGAGAAGGTGAACACAGCCATGCCGTTACAAGGGCGCCTTACAAAGCAGCTAGCACGCTGGATAAACCCCAGCGAACAATATGTTTTAGCATGGATTTAAAAGAGTCCACTGAGCCGGTGTAACGAAATAGACTATCTCCCGTATTAATAGTATCCCCCAAATGAGGAAAAGTCGAAAAAACCACTTCCGCGTGGATTTATTTTTGCAAATTAATTTTCATCTGCTTTGTTTTGAACAATGACACTAACAGGTATGTTTTTTCCTACTAGATAATTTGTTTTGCTTTGGTTTCATAGCACTTAAAACATTTAAAACACTTTGTAAACACTTTGTCGATCTGATCAACCACGCCATCTGCCAGCTCTACGGGAAACCGATGGTTAACTCTACGTGTTTGCGAGGGCTTGCCCCTGGTGACTCTTTCAGCTAACTGTGTTTTGTTTTGCAACTTGATGTTATTTTTTCGCTCGCTATGACTGTTAACTTAACATCATTTTGGCTAGTTAGTGCAGAGAGCGCCTCTGAGTAGATATCTTGAAGAGGCGCTATATAAATTCTCAGAATGAATGAATGAATGAATGAAAGAACTAGTTTTTGTCGTAACTTATAAGTAAAACAAACTCCATTAAATTTGTTTTAAATAAAATATATTATCATCCTTCTCGTTGTGTTGTTTCTTCTTTCACAGTCAAGCACAAGAACTAGACCAAGAACGAGTCAGCTACTGTCTCCCTACTATACATATAAGCTTTAACTATATACTGATACACCGTCCGATTAATCAGTAAGCGTAGTCCTGACACACTTAAAACACTCGGAGACACTAAATAAATTCGAGTTGCCTTTCTCTGAGCATTGCTTAGAACAATTAAAACAATTAGTCACTTCAAATTTTGATTAGAGTATAGCCTAAATGTTTTAATTAGGCCTATACACTTTTTTCAAAAAATGGGATAGAATGGTTTATCCCCCCGGATAGTCTACACCGGTTAATTCCATCCGGGGGGGATATATTAATTCATCCCCCCGGATGGCTTTCAGAGGGTATAATCCTTTTCGTGTCACCGGCTGATCAAATTAATACCGAGGCGAAGTCTAGAGTACATCACACCTAGACACAACGCACTATAGGCCTACAGTGCAACATACAAAGGCATAACGCACTTCATCCTATACCGACGGGCACAGCGTACTACAGTAGGGCCTACATGTAGAGTATTCTACATCTGTCACTCCAGCCGACCTTGTTCACTTGATTTACCATTTCCACGAGCGCCTTAAATCCTCTCTTTATCAGTAAACAAAATGTGGACAGGGTCGACAGCGCCTCTGATCCTGAATCTGGCAGTAATGTAAATGCTCGACCAGGAATAATAACATATCAAGACACAACCTAGGCCCAACTGTAGGCCTACTACATTACACCTAGGCTAAAAGAATTCGGAGTATACCATACCTTCGTGTAGAAAACATACTCTGGAGTTACCATACAACGTGCTCTATTATAATAGTTAATCATGCTTAAGCACAGCGTAGGCCTTCTTCTTCTTCTGTCTTCTCCTCCGTCATCGATATGACGATGAGGCCTTTATGAAATTCCTCCAAACTTCTCTGCTTCTGATTGTTTCTCCAATCTCGGCTAAGCTGGTGCCCTTCTCTTTCAGGTCTTCTTTGATGTTGTCTATCCAGGTCTTCCGCTGTCTACCTCTGCTTCTTTCTCCTTCTACATGTCCATGTAGTGCAGCGTTTGGCAGTCTTTGTTCCTCCATTCTTCTCACATGACGGAACCATCTGAGTCTTCTCTTCCTGATTTTTTTCTATTATCGTTTCATCGACTCCTAGTTCTTCTCTTGTTTTTTCATTTCTGATCTTCTCTCTTCTGCTTCTGCCTATTATTCTCCTCAGCCAACTCATTTCCGTCACCAACAGTCTTCGTTCGTCCTCTTTTCTTAGAGTCCAGCACTCTGATCCGTATAGCAATACCGGTTCTACTAAGGTATGATAGAGCTTCATCTTTGTTTTGATGGATATGTTTCTTGCTTTCCACATTTTCCCCAATTTCCCGCACATGCCAGTCCAATTCTTCGTTTGATGTCTTCTTCGCATCTTCCATCTTCTGTTATCAGCCCTCCAAGATATACGAATCTGGTAACTTGCTCCAATATTCCGTTCTCTGTTCTTATCTGTAAATCCTCATGCCGTTTTCCGATCACCATTGTTTTTGTTTTTCCACATTGATTTTGAGACCCATTCTCCTGCTGCTTTTGTCTACCCTGCTCGTTATATCCTGTAGTTTCCCTTGTGTGTCAGCTATCAGATCAATGTCATCTGCAAACCGAAGGTTATTTACTGGCCGTCCATTTAGGTTTATCCCGTGCTCTTCTTCATTCTTGGCAAGTCTCATCACTATTTCCAGCAGCAGCGTAGGCCTACTCTTGAATAACTCAATCCCACAGATATCTGGAACCGTACCAGAGTGCAAAGATTCCACCATTTCTCGTACACTCTCGAGTGTGAGGGATGCGATACGGATATAAGCTGACTGAATTATTCTATAGTTAAAAGTACAATGTCTGCCTAGAGTCCATCCTGCTGCATATTATAGCCTACAATCTGCCTACATGTATCTGTGTAGAAGTTGGTTGAAGGAAGCACTTCGTCCCACAAATTCAAAGCATTTTAAAGACTTTTTAAATATATAATCATTTCGAATACGGACGCAATTTTATAACAATGTGAAATATAATTATTATCAGTCAATCAGTTCTTCATTAGGCAGATTAGATGACACAGACATTGGTTGCTGCTGCTGTTGCCGTTGCCATGGCAACCTGCGTTTTCTATCTGTCTCTCTTCCCTCCATGGAGTCTTCAAATGTGACGTCGGACGGTCGGAGTCGAAACCCGTCGATTGTCGATTCCGAGATGTTGCGCTAGAAGCTGATAAAAAATTTTAGATTTTAGAAATTAGAATATGCTTCAATTCGGTAGATGGCTATGAATTCGCCACAATTTGCAAAACGATAGCTCGATTTTAAAGTCATTTGCATTATTGAGTCAGAATAGATTCCTCAATGGCCCAGCAAAATAGCAGAATAATCCGTTGGTGATTTGTGAGGACTCTGATGACACTAATATGCCGATACCTTTTAATTAGATTTTTACTCTACATGTAAACTATTGAAAGAATCAAACGAGTACGACCAGTTAAAAAAGAGATTTATTCTATAAAAGTATTTTAAATCAGAACAACCGATTCGATACGAACCGATACGAATGAAACGACAGCTCGATTTTAAATACTACTGAATAAAAAAGTCAGAAATCGACATGTGACAGGTTAAAAGTCCATGTCTCACATTAATTAGTGACGTCTGTTTTGCTTCATACGCGCTGCTGCATCTGACCTTCTCTCAGCAGCAGCAGCACCAGCACCAGCACCAGCACCAGCTTTAGACGGAGATTGAATGCGGTCTTGGGTTTCGCTTCCAATCTTCTTCTCCTTTGACTTTTCTTCTCCGTCCGCTCCCTTCTCCTTCCGAGCCTTAGACGGAGATTGAATGCGGTCTGGGGTCTTGCTTCCAATCTTCTCCTCCTTTGACTTTTCCTCTCCGTCCGCAACATTCTCCTTCCGAGCCTTAGACGGAGATTGAATGCGGTCTGGGGTCTTGCTTCCAATCTTCTCCTCCTTTGACTTTTCCTCTCCGTCCGCTTCCTTCTCCTTCCGAGCTTTAAACGGAGATTGAATGCGGTCTGGGGTCTTGCTTCCAATCTTCTCCTCCTTTGACTTTTCCTCTCCGTCCGCTTCCTTCTCCTTCCGAGCTTTAAAAGGAGATTGAATGCGGTCTATAATATCGCTTCCAATCTTCTCCAGCTTTGACTTTTCCTCTCCGTCCGCTCCCTTCTCCGCCTTCCCGGCCTTCTCCTTCTCATCCTCTTTCTTCTCTTCTTTGGCTTCGGGTGACTCAGTAGATGGTTGGTCGTCGGCGGACACACGAAGGTCGACGTATTTGTAGAAGAGAGAAAAGATGATGAAGATGATCGTCGTTCCGAACATCAGACAACCGTAGAGAGCGAACTCATAGACCTACGACGACCAGTTAACATATTATTATTATAGTCAACAATCAAAGTCACACAGTTCAACAGGCGGTTAGCGGGGGTGGCTTGTGGAAGGGTGGCGCAAGGAACCATTGCCAGGAGGCGCTACAAGCGGGGGAACGGGAGGCGCTGGTGGCAAGACGAGCTAGAGGCGGGGGAGCCGGTGACAGGAGGCGCAGGTAGCGGGGAGCAGTGGCAGCAGCAGCTGAAAGGGTGCGAGGACAAAATGTCCCCGGACAAAATGTTCCGGACAAAATGTTCCGGACAAAATGTCCCGGACAAAATGTCCCGGACAAAATGTCCATGGACAAAAAGTCTCCGGACAAAATATCCCTGGACAAAAAGTTCCCGGACAAAATGTTCCTGGGCAAAAAGTCCCCGTATAAAATGTCCCCGGATAATATGTCCCAGGACCAAAAGTCCCCGGATAAAGATGTCCCCGGACAAAATGTCCCTGGACAAATAGTCCCTTTAAAGAACATAAAATCGCACGTTCTTTCACGAGTCCCTCTGTATTTTGACAACTGTTATATGTGTCAAAAAGATTTATTGTCAGTACTAATTTATTAGATCTATAAACCTTCCATTTAGGCACTGTGCTTTTCTAAATGTTTTAATCTAATGAAATTCCGATCAAACAAATGGAATGATTGGAAATTTGCAAAAATAGCGAATACATAATAAAAGTAAATAAAGGTCAAAATATATATAGATCTAATATTATTATTATTGGTTATAAAACGTAAACAATTAACCACTTCAATTAGTAGGCTACAACCAAGCAAACATTTGTAGGCAACTGAAAAGAAGCTTAGTAAATCTTTGCAAAGGGCCAGGACTCCCAGGGCTTTGAACATGGTAATCCTGGGTGACAATATGGATTCCACGGCTGGGACGCTACTTGTTCACGGGTCGGAATGCATGGAACCCAGCCCATTTTTCCGTCTGAAGCCACCCGAGTCACGGCCCTGTCTACCTTCAGTGCACAACAGTTGTTCACCGTACCCATAATCGCAGTCCGTGTCTAGAAAGGTCCAGGGTCAATCGCTAGTACTGTAATAGAGAAAACACTATTGAACTCGTTGTCTAAGTCCGACTCTGTCTCCTTATCGAGTAGGCTGAGCGTGACAACAAGTCTATTCTTTCTGGGGATAAGGGGAAAGTGTGACAAAACGCCAAGGGTGGTAGGTCGTGTGTTGAGCGGCGGCAAAGATGCCAGAGACTTGTTGGCGAGCCAGCTCCACACATCGGTTTATATTATGGCAGTAGAACCAAATCCCACGTAGCTCATGGGTATCCGATGGGTCTGCACTATACTGCGGTCCACGTGAGCAGAAAGGCTGCTGTTATTCTAGACTTGATGTCATTGACTGGGTGGCTAATGTCTATCTGGGGGCGTCGTGTGTCTTTGATCGGCAGACGTGAATTGATGAGGGGTTTTCCACCATGGATCAATTTTCCGGGGACATTAAGTCCGGGACATTTTATCCGGGGACCCGGGACTTGTTGTCCTGGGACATTTTATCCGGGGACTTTTTGTCCGGGGACATTTTATCCGGGGGGGGGGCATTTTGTCCGGGGACATTTTATCCGGGAACATTTTAGGTGGGGACATTTTATCCGGGGGCTTTTTGTCAAGAGACAATTTGTCCGGGACGTTTTGTCCTGGACATTTTGTCTGGGAACATTTTGTCTGTCCACGGCTGAGAGGGGTTGAGGTTTTAGCAGGAGGTATGAGTTCAAAATAGAAGATCTGAAGAGAATGAATAGCGAATAGAGTGGATTATTAACTAAGACTGCTTTCCATTAGATTCATTGATTGATCTAAACTAAACGTTTATTCTGGACAGATCTCGACATGACTAAAACTCGACATCGTCAAATCTCGATATAATCATTTGACCTAATTGTGATTTGTTTCGTTTGGAGTGCCATCGGTTGATGCCTATCGCAGTAAACACATCAGCCATGACATTTAATACGTATAATCCTATCATTTGCCTGTTTAATGCTTATACAGCTAATGCTTCAAACTTGTGAATTTATGCATAAATAATTATCACAACAAGCTCCTACCATCTGCTTTCCTATCTTTCATTTCCTCTACTCAATTCAACACCGATACCAGAAGCAAACCAGACTATATCACTATAAATTAATTTTTACAATAACTAACATCCGTAAACTATCTATTAAGTTTCAGGGCCCACTGCTTTGAAACAACCTACCTCTAAACATCCGCACCTGTAATAGTTTTTCATGCTTTAAGCGTACTTTAAGAGCACACACACATTAAGCATGTATGATCATAACTGTTAGCCTAGTGAAGTTAGTTAAGTTTGTTATTTTATTCATAAAAAATTATCTTCTATAATAGTTATCGTTGTCAGTAAAGTTTGTGTTCACAAAGCCGATGTCATCTTTAATTTTTCAATGCCACCTAGCTAAATAGGCCCCCTCTTAGCGGGACTGTGTCTCTTTGGTGGGCCTGTTGTTCCCAATTCTCTGCTCTGGTTACTAATTGCTTGATAAATTTGCTGGCTCACATAATTTAATTTTCTTGCATTGCATCACTGTGTGAGCCATGAATGTTACTTTATTATACTATGTAATCATAATTTCTTGTACGTTTAACGTTGATGATCGGATCAATAAACTTGATTTGATTTGTTTAGATTGAATTAAGACAGATTATGTTTAGATCGGAGATGATCAGAGACAAGATGTTTGCTAAAAAGTGATGTTGGCCTATGACATAGTTGACTGACTGACGACCTGGTGTAGAGATCTTTCGAACAAAGCAACAATGCTGGTGATGATGTTGCCAAAGCACTGTGTGAGATGCCAGTTGGCCATCAGAAATGACTTCATCGAAACGGGAGCCTAGACAACATACAACATAGATTTGAACCTTTTCACTCACATACAATTCTGCTTCTAATCCCTTTGGAGTTTCTTCAACGTTCAACTTTACTCAGATATCTTCTAATCGCTGGTTATAAATTATGTACATTCTGTAAACTTTTTAACCTTTTGCTTCGCTCCGCAATCAACGATAAGATGTATGAATATATTATTCTCGCCATACAGCAAACCCAGTATCAAATTCAAGGTACTGCTCTTAGTTTCGAAAACTCAAACTGGACAAGCTCCCAATTAGGCCTACCTTTGTGACTTGATGCATACACCCCTCTCTGCAGTCTCTTCGCGGCCTCTCTGGTCTGCTGATCGACTTGATCTATTGGTTTCAAGGACAAGGACTGCCATGGCCCAACATCGTGCCTTTGCCATTGTAGACCCTTCTATGTGGAATGACCTCCCTCCCACTATCCGTAGTAAGATCTTATTGGGGGTGTCATCTTCAGCCCTTCGCTACTTGAAGTCTTTTTTATTTCCTCAGGGCTGCCACACTGAGAACGCCTCTGAATAGCTGGTCTGTAAGAGGCGCTTTATAAAATAATGCTCATATACAATGCAATACAGCAAACCCAGTAAAACGGAATCAGGTGCCTTAAAGTTAATTCCTGAATGGCTAAACTTGAACTCAGTAATCTCTACAAGATCCACTGCAGCTGTCTTAAAACTACTCCACTCAGATCGACTCCAATGCTCACGAAAGGCGTGAAGTATCATTACACGGACTATTGAAGGGTTCAATTTTCATGTCACTGAATGTCTTTCTACCAAAGACACTATGGGCGCGGTGATGTAGTAGTGGGATCAGTGCCTTGGAGGCGAAGAGTTCCAGGTTCAAATCCATCTCAAGCTTACAGAGTCAGACAGACAAGCAAGCGTATAAAGAGACAGACTTGGGTTGAAGTTCATTGCTTCATACTACCAATGTATTTTTCTACGCAATAATAATAAATTATTTATGGCAGAGTTGCATTAAACTAAACCTGTGTTCTGGGAAGTGTGTGTATGTGTATGGCCGACCTGTGAGTAAGCGAATGATAGGCCAGTGATGGAGAAGAGACATTCTCCAGACGTCAAGAAGAAGTACATTAGAACCTGCCAGCCAATATTCACTGACCACGGAGGAACGTCCACCAGCTGAACTATCTCAAGATGCAGGTTCTGATGATGAAACAACAAATTATATAATGGTTAACAAAATTGCGGTTTCGTCGACCCACTGGACTACAGCTGTAAGCTAATTTAATCAGTGCACGACGATTGTCGTACAGCGACGCAGGTAGGCCAACTGCAAATTGGCGCGCGGCGTCTGGACAGGTGATTGTCTGGACAGCGCGTGATGTCTAGACGAGCGTACGTTGAGTGTACAAGGAGGGAGTGGGAGTGAAGAAGGAGTGTTGCGTGTTGAGAGCCGTTGAGAGAGGCTGTAATAGTTGTTGTTGAGTTGCGATAGAGTAGACTGATGAAGGTAGTAGTCGTGTAGTTGTTATGATAACGCAAGTGTAGTCATTGTTGTGTTGTTGCTGATCGTTTTACTTTACATCGGATTTTGGAGTATAATAAGAAGACTTAAACACGTCGTCGTTGTTGGTAACAAAACAGTGAAAGTCTGTAGATTCTTTACCTAGCCATTTAGCTAATGAAACAGTTATCTAGGGATAGGCCTATGCTACCACGAACTTATACGAAGAAGCTTCCGAAGAGACTGATAGGAGGAGGTGATCACAAGGAGGTTTATCACATTTGGTGTCGTTGCGGTGAGATAACGATCCAAGTTGCAGGAGAACGATCCTAGTTACGAACGGCGGGTCTACGTGCCAAGTTACGAACGGAGGGATTCTATCCAATCAACAGACGTTGCGGAGGAACGGACGCTGTGCATTTATCGAGGAGCCGAGCACACGTGAGAAACGACAACACAACGACTACGAGGTAGAAAAACTTGCTTGTCTATTGAAGTTTGCTTAACGAATTGAAGTCAGTCAATTGCAAACATTTGAAGAGTAGCCTACTATTTATCGACTAGCATCAGTAAAGTAAAGAAGTAAGATGGAGAAACTTACAGAGCAAAAGCAAGCGGCTATTAAGAAGATGGCTTCCGAAAGAATAATAAAATTATTAATCGAAGCAGGTTTAGATGCAGAAGAAGTCGGACAGATGTCGAGGGAAGAATTGATGAGAAATTTAGCCGAGGTTTGGGCTAAGAAAGAAGAAGAAGAAGAAGGTGCTGTTGGAGGCGCTAAAGAGAAGCCAGTGGAGAAGCCACAGCCACCTATGTCTATAGAGGCGTTGCTACAACTCATGATGATGAGTAGACAGGAAGAGAAAGAACGTCGCCAAGAAGAGAAGGAGAAAGAAGAGCGACGGTGCCACGAAGAGAAAGAACGTCGCCAAGAAGAGAAGGAGAAAGAAGAGCGACGGTGCCACGAAGAGAAAGAACGTCGCCAAGAAGAGAAGGAGAGAGAGGAGCAACGCAGACAAGAGGAGAGAGAACGAGCAGAAAGAGCAGAGAAGATTAGGCAACAAGAGATTGACATGCAGAGACAACAATTCCAGCTGCAGTTAGAACAAATGAAAATAGATCGTGACGAATCAGAACGAAGAAGGATGGAGTTAATGATAGAATATGAAAAAGCAAGGAGAAGCGATGAAGAAATACGGAGACAGCAGATCGAAGACAAAAAGGCTCGTGCGGAAGAAAAGGAGAAGATGCGTTTACAAGAACTGGAGAGAGCAGAAGAAATTCGTCAGGAAGAATTTCAAGCTGAAAAAGACAATTTGGAAAAAGCAGAAAGAAAAAGAGAAGAACAGATGCAATTAGAACAAAAGAAACTTGCTATTAAGGAAGCTCAACTCCATGAGATGGCTATTGAAAAAGAAGAACGCAGAAAGCAGTTAGAACTGTTGCAGCAGAAGATTGAACAAGAAGAACTGCGTAGGATAGAAGATCAAAATAGACTGAGGAAGAAAGACGAAGACGTTAGAAGAATCCGTGAGGAATCAGAACAAAATAGGCTTAGAGAAAGTGAGACAATGGTGTCAAAGATTAAGAAGATAGGTGATGCAATGAAACATGTGTTACCGAAGATGCCATATGATATGATGGAAGTGCCATTATATTTTGAAACAGTTGAAAATGCATTCAATAGCTTCGCTGTGGAAAAGCAGTACTGGGTGAAATTGTTGTTGCCATTGATGACCCCGAGAGCGCGAACGGTATTGAATCGATTGGCATTTGAGAATTTAGATAAATACGATGCAGTGAAAGAGCATTTGTTGAAGGAATTCAAGTTAACAGCTCGCGAGTACAGGTCAAGGTTTGCAGATGCCAAGAAGACAGCCGAAGAAACGTATACGATGTTCACGGCTAGGCTGAAGAACCTGTTGAATTATTATGTCCGAAGTAGACGAGTGGACAAAGACTACGAGAAGCTGTTTGATTTGTTAGTGGCGGATAAGCTGAAAGAATGTTTACCACCAGGTCCACTGCAGTTTGTCTTAGCAAAAGAGGGCACAGAATGCTTGGAAGCTAGTAATGTTGCAGACCTCGCAGACATACATGTAAACAATCGGATTGGTGTGATGTTCCAAGACAAACCGAAATTTGAAGCATGGGGAAATAGCTCAAAGCCATTCAAGTGGAACAAGGATAGCAAAGACACCGGAAGCCAAGCCAAGAGTAATGATGCAAAGAAAGATAATTATTCTGGAAAGCAGTATTGGCAAGATAAGAAAGAGTCAACGTGGGACAGACAAGCCTACAATCGAACTCCGCCGCTGGGACGCCCAACAGAAAGTAATGCATCATACACGCCGTACAACAAGTGGGAGAACAATGAGCAAAGAAGTTTTATAAAGAAACGTTGCCACAACTGTCATTCTGACAAACACCTAATAAAACATTGCCAAGCACCAGGAGCGGCAAATCTGAGGACGAACTTTAGCAGAAGTGCAGAAAATCTGCGAGTAAACCAGATACAAGTGATGAATGCACCAGACCAGTTTGAAGAATCGGACGATCGTGAAACAGAAGTGAAGTCGGTAATGAAGTGTACGCCGCAGTTCACCGTACAGAAAGAAGCGATAAAGACTACTTCCATTGCAGAAATTTGTCGAGAAACAAAAAGTAAAGAGGAGTGTCAACGCATAAAGAAGATATCGTTGCAGCATGTAAATGTGGAGATACGTGGGACTGATGGGCAGCCTGTGCAAGTCGAGGCGTTGATTGACTCGGGGACCGAGATACCAGTAATCAACGAGGAACTACTGAAAGGAACGACAGTAGAAGAAATCGGCAGAGTTCATTTGCAATGTGTAGCTGGAGAGCCGATTCCAGCTAAGTTGGTGAAAATCGAAGTGCGGATGAGCGGTCGTAACGAAGGAGCAGCTACAGAGGACAGGACAATAAATATCGCGCCATATTTAACTTTAGTGTGTGCCAGCATTCCAGCGGATCTGTGCAAAGAAAACAGAGAAAAGTTCTTGCTACATCCGGAGATAATTGCAGAATTGAAAGAGATTCCACCAGTGAGTGTATTGCAAGGGGAACTACAAGCGAATGTGACTACAAGAGCACAAAGTCGGAGAGCAGAAGTCGAAGGCGGAGAAGATGAAACGATAAACGAAAGTTCGCAAGAAGATGACATGGACAGCGAAGATGAACTCAGCATTCAAGATGACGAAAGAACGACATCTGAGAACAATGAAACTGAAGAAGAGATGGCTGCATGTGAACGAAATGTTAGTGAAAATTCCGGAAGCGACGCTGAACTGGAGACAAGTATGAGGGACTTGTTCACAGAGAATTCGAACGATGAAAGACAGCTGGAAGATGCGAAGAAATTCGAGGAGCAGCAGAGAAATGACGAGTCACTGAAATCGTGGTGGAGGATCGCTGAAGACAAAGGATCAGAGTTTAGCGTGGTGAATGGATTGATGTATAAGAAACATCAAATGCTGGATCAGCTAGTGTACCAGTTGGTGTTACCGAAAGAGAGAAGAATTCAAGTAATGGAATTAGCTCACGAGTCAGTATTTGGCGGACACTTGGGAGAAGAGAAGACACGAGAGAGAATCAAGTTGTCCTTTGTCTGGCCAAAGATGCGTCGAGACGTGGTGAAATTTTGTAAGTCCTGTGAGAAGTGTCAGCTGAAGGCACGAAGTTTGGTGATGGATCGAGTGCCGATTACACCAATTCCAAGGGAAGATGTTCCATTCCGACGGATGACTATGGACGTGGTAGGCCCAATAGAACCGAAGTCAGCAGCGGGACATAAGTATTGCTTGTGCATAGTGGATATGAATGAAAACGGCCGACGAATCGTCCATGCCAACAAAATGAGGAAGTTCATCGCAAGAACATTATCGTGTGGTCTCATCGTGGAAGAGGACGACGAATTCGGATCAGTGGTAGAGCTACCATTGAAAGAAGACCATGCAGAGACGACACAGAAATCGCTGCAATTGGACTATGAACAGATCGGACATCTTACGTGCGAGCAACAGAAACAGCTACTGGATGTACTGAACCGTTATGCAGACAGATTTTCGGACAAACCTGGATTATGTACATTGGTAGAACACGAAGTGGTGCTGAGACCGGACTTTCGAGAGAAAGAGTTCATGGCTTATCGAATACCGCTGATATACCGCGCAGAAGTGGACAAACAAATACAAGAGATGCTGAAAGCAAATATAATTCAACCGTCGTCGAGCAGAATGGCAAGTCCGCTGGTCATCGTCAAGAAGAAGGACGGATCCTTGAGACTCGCGTGCGACTACAGGTACGTGAATTCATATACTGAAAATTGTCGATATCCCATGCCAATCGTCAACGACGTGCTGAGCAAAGTCGGGAAATCCAAGTTTATTTCCGTCTTGGACTGTCGCAGTGCTTACTGGACTTGTCCTGTGAAGAAATCCGACCAATGGAAAACCGCATTCGTTACCCATAATGGACTGTACGAATTTACACGTGTCCCGTTTGGCATGATTAACTCTGGACGGACTTTTGTAAAAGCAATAAACATGATTTTGCAACCGATTAATGCATTTACTGAACCCTATGTTGATGACATTGCAGTACATTCTGATGATTGGAACATTCATTTGAAACATTTAGAATTGTTTTTGAAACAAATAAGACTGCATAATGTAACCTTGAACTTGAAGAAATGTGTGTTTGGTAAGAGTGAGGTGAAATTCATCGGTCACCTCATAGGATCAGGGAAGAAGATGATGAATCCAGATAGGATTGACAGTTTGATTAATTTAAAAAACCCTGAAACGAAGAAGCAAGTGAAGCAAGTGTTAGGATTTTTTGGTTTTTACAGACAATTTATTTGTAATTTTGCTGAAATTGCTAAACCATTAACAGATTTAACTAGCAAGCAGACACCTGAGAACATTGTTTGGACTGAGGACCACCAGAAGTCTTTTGATTCTCTTAAAGAAATTGTTTTATCAAATGTGATTTTATACATGTTCGAGGTTGGCAAACCATTTAATTTGTACTGTGATAGCAGTGATTTTGCTGTGGGGGCTGTGCTGTCACAAGTGGACGATGAGGGGATAGAACGTCCCGTTTCATTTATCAGTCAGAAGCTGACAGATACCCAGAGGAGATGGGCGACGATTGAGAAGGAAGCCTATGCAATCATATGGGCTTTAAACAAATTGAAAGAAATTATTATTGGTTCCAAGATTAATGTGTTCACTGACCATAATCCTTTAGTTTATTTGACTGAGTCAATGTCGAAGTCTGCTAAGTTAGTCCGATGGTCTTTATCATTGCAAAATTTTGACATTCTGTTGAACTATAAGAAGGGAAAGCTGAATGTAGTAGCGGACTGCTTATCGAGATTGTAGTATAAGATATTTTGTGATTGCATTTAGTATAGGAATTGTTTGTATTTAGTTTAAGCATTATACGTTCGCTAATTTTTAAGATTAATTAGCTCTCTTCAAAAGAAAGGAAGGAGGTAATGTAAGCTAATTTAATCAGTGCACGACGATTGTCGTACAGCGACGCAGGTAGGCCAACTGCAAATTGGCGCGCGGCGTCTGGACAGGTGATTGTCTGGACAGCGCTTGATGTCTAGACGAGCGTACGTTGAGTGTACAAGGAGGGAGTGGGAGTGAAGAAGGAGTGTTGCGTGTTGAGAGCCGTTGAGAGAGGCTGTAATAGTTGTTGTTGAGTTGCGATAGAGTAGACTGATGAAGGTAGTAGTCGTGTAGTTGTTATGATAACGCAAGTGTAGTCATTGTTGTGTTGTTGCTGATCGTTTTACTTTACATCGGATTTTGGAGTATAATAAGAAGACTTAAACACGTCGTCGTTGTTGGTAACAAAACAGTGAAAGTCTGTAGATTCTTTACCTAGCCATTTAGCTAATGAAACAGTTATCTAGGGATAGGCCTATGCTACCACGAACTTATACGAAGAAGCTTCCGAAGAGACTGATAGGAGGAGGTGATCACAAGGAGGTTTATCACAACAGCCAAGTCAAAGCCAAGGTCAAGGCTAAGGCCAAAATCAATGTCAAGGTCATGGTCAATGCCAAGCGAAAGTGAGCGTTACGAGGACATTTTATTTGCTTTAATTTTGGAGCAAAGAGTGAAGTCTGAAGACAGACAAGAAAGAAATGAAGAGACAGACAGACAAAGACAGATAGATAGACGCAGAAAGGAACAGAGAAAGACACACACACAGATCAGCCGTCGACATCGAGTCTTAAACTTGAGAAGAGTAAGTTTAGATTGCTTCTTCTTCTCTTATAATCACAAGCTCTGTCCGTTTGTCCTATCGTCTTTGTTGCTACATGTATGTCTGTCGGTCCGCGTGTGACGTGTCTGTCTGTCTGTCTGTCTGTCTGTCTGTCTGTCTGTCCACCAACTACGGAGTGAATTGACTCACTGACGATGGTGAGGATGGGGAGATCTGGGGCGTCGTTTGGTTGCGGAAGATGATGGTGTAGACGCCGCCATTCCGCGAGTACAATTCCGTTGAAATTCTCTGCTTTGAACCGTCCGAGAAAAAGACTTCGACAGTATGGCTTCATGAACAAACAATAACAATTAATAGCATAATAATAATAATAATTAATAGCATTATTATTATTATCATTATTATAATTATAATAATAATGATGATTTCTCCTTCTCCTTCTCCTTCTCCTCCTCCTCCACCTCTTCGTCTTCCTCCTCTTCTTCTTCTTCTTCTTCTTCTTCTTCTTCTTCTTCTTCTTCTTCTTCTTCTTATTATTATTATTTTTTTCCCCCGAGGTATACAGGATCCCTCAGGGACTTATCTACCGCCTAATATAAAATCACAGTCTGGAACGGCCCTATTCATACTCTGTGTCCTGATCGGCGAAAGTGCCCCTAAACGCAACTGCGTTGTAGCGTTGTATCGTCAGCGAGATACGTTGGAACAAAAATGTTGTTTCTCGTGGCCTCCCCGATATAGTGCTGATCCTTTGTCCCAGGTATATCAATCCTTCGCTGTTAATCGGACCCAGGGTTTCGAACGCCAAAGGAACAAAAAATATGTTGACAATAGTTCGTTGTATTTGTCAATTTTGCGAACCGATGCCTTCTCTGCCGCAGCACCGGCCGTTTGACTGGTATCCGGTAGGTAGGAAACGGCCATCGTGTCTGTTACGGTCGCATCCCAGATGAGACATCGCCCGGCGCGCCGTGGGATCAGGGTTAGACCATCGGGTCTCCTGCCGTCTGTTCTAACGAGGCCTGCCGGCTCCTTTGTGGATGGATAACCGGCACGTATCAAGCCCCGAAAGATCAGATCGTTCATGGAGGCATGTCTAGGCAAGCGACCCGGACCCAACCCACAGGAAAGCCCGTGGTGACCATCGGCCAACACAGGGGCTCCACATGTATTGTATTGTATTGTATTTAAACATTTATAAAGCGCCTCTAGTAGGGTGAACCGTTCAGAGGCGCTCCCAGTGCGCAAGGCCCCGCGAGAAGAAACAAGTTTTGAGAAGAGACAAAGCAGAAGAGAGACTACCAGAGAGAAGTGTAGAGCGAACAGAAGGAAGAAGGGCATTCCAAAGAGAAGGACCAATTGAGACAAATGATCGAGACTGAGCCATAGCAGTTCTAGAACGAGGAACCAAGAGGTCAAATCTGTTGGATGAACGAAGTGGACGGTGGGAGGAAGCCGAGTGAGGACGAAGTAAAACATTAGTCAGATATTTTGGAACAAGACCCCGTTGAGCCTTAATGATCAGAGTGAGGATCTTAAATTGTGTGCGAGCACGGAGAGGAAGCCAGTGTAGTTCATGAAACATAAAGGCAGATATGTGAGAGTACTTGGGAAGGCGGGCAATCAATCTAGCAGCTGAGTTGAGAACCGACTGAATCGGAGAAAGACGAACTTTAGGAAGACCAATGAGGAGAGCATTGCAATAGTCAATTCGTGAACATATAAAAGCATGAATTAAGGTAGTGAAGATGGAGGAGGAGACAGAGCGACGAATGACTCTGAGACGTCTTAAATGAAAGTAAGACGAGCGTGTAACATTGGAAATATGCTCGGTAAAGGTAAGTGAGCTATCAAGTACAACACCCAGATCCCGCACACTTGAAGAGAAGGAAAACAGCGGGAATTTTTCAGAGAGCAGAAAGAAATCAAGCTTCTGGAGCTGCTGGGGAGTACCTAGCCAGATGAATTGAGTCTTTGAAGTATTAAGTGAAAGGCGATTAGAAGACATCCATGAGTGGAGATGATTAGTAAGGGATTCAATAAGCGCGACTAACAGCAGCTGGGAAGATGAGGGTCCATGGACAAAAGCCTGAACATCCTCAGCAAATAGATGGCCAGCAGCACTACAAATCCGAAACAGAGAAGAGATGTCAGCCGTGTAAAGAATAAATAAGAGAGGTCCAAGAACTGAACCTTGAGGAACACCCAGATTAATATGAACCCATTGGGTTCGAGAGTCACCAGATATAATCATTTGAGTTCTTTCAGAAAGGTACGACTGGAACCAAGACAGGGGAACACCCTTAACACCATAGGAGATTTCAAGACGCTTGAGTAGGATATCATGATCGACCATGTCAAAGGCTGAAGAGACATCATAGAGGGCCAAAAGAGTGACCTCAGACTTATCAATAGCAGAATAGATTTCGGATAATAGAGAAAGGAGAGCTGTCTCGGTGGAATGATGGGCCCTAAAACCTGATTGATTTGCAGGAAGGAGGCCAGATTGCTCAAGATAAGGTAGAAACTGTAGAGAGACAAGACGTTCCAGTGTCTTAGAAAGAAAGGATAGATTTGAGATAGGCCGATAATTTTGGCAAAGGTTGGTGTCAAGGTTAGGCTTTTTGAGGGAAGGAAAGACAAGGGCCCGTTTCTGTGAGGGAGGGATGCAACCTTCAGAGAGGGACCTATTAAACAGGTAGACTAAAAATGGGCTAAAGTCATCCAAAATGTCATTGATTACAAATGGGGGTAGGGGGTCAAGTTCACATGAGTTTAAATTTGCAGTTGTAAAAGCTAGCCGAAGGTCTAATTCAGTGATAGGTTTAAAATCATCAAAAACAGTTGAAGTTGAGGTAAACTTTGGAGGGGGCACCCATGCGGTTCGCAAAGCGGGACCCCCAGCCGCAGACCCGCCGCAACCCTCACCGACTCATTATCAAGACGGAGTCCGCAGTTTGTGATGGGGAGGGCTAGCAGCCAGTCCCCAGCGTGCGGAGCTGACACCGCCCTGAGGCGTGCCTGATTCTTTGGGTCAGGGAGCCTGGCATACAGACCAGAGACGGCGGCGTCGATCAGGAGCCTGTCCCATGCCGACTGCTTGTGGCAAGGTATTATTATTATTATTATTATTAGTATTATTATTATTATTATTATTATTATTATTATTCTTCTTCTTTTTCTTATTCTTCTTCTTCTTATTCTTCTTCTTCTTCTTCTTCTTATTATTATTATTATTATTATTATTATTATTATTATTATTATTATTATTATTATTATTATTATTATTATTATTATTATTCTTCTTCTTCTTATTATTCTTATTATTCTTATTCTTATTCTTATTATTATTATTCTTTTTCTTCTTCTTTTTTTAAGTCTGGATTTGTGAGGCCTCGTCTTCGGGGTTTGAAGAGAAAGTCTTTAATGCCGGAGGGTATAGGATTTCCCATACATTTTACTACACTCTCGGCATTAAAGGGTTAGGTTAAGCCACCAAGTTGTAGCGCTGAATGTTGACAGAAAGACGCTGGAAAAGAAAGGTTGCCTCGCGTCTGTCGCCAGTAATGGATGATATGCGCTTGCCGATTTCATTGATGAATTCCAGGGCTGATGGATTAAGCGGACCTAGGGTCTCCATGGCCACTGGTTGGAAGATGTAAGAAGCGGGAAGACCTGCATATTTCTGGGTTTTACGGATGGCCGCCTGTACTGATGCCGGTCCTACCAGATTGGCCGGTTGAGTAATTTATGAGGCGGCACAAGTATGCACAATTGTGGCGTCCCACGCCAGGTACTTCCCCTCCGACCAGGGTATTAGGGTTGCACCGTCGGGCCTTTTGCCGTCAGATCTAAATAGGCCCGCGGGTTCCTTGACGCTCGGAACATCTGCTTTGAGGAGGGCGCGCCAGATGATGTCGTTTATGGCGTGGTGGCGCAAGGAGCGTCCCAATGCCCTCCTGCAAACGAAGCCATGGTGGCCATCCGGGCCAACTACAGCGCCACAGTGGCATGTGTGAGGACCGCACAAGTCCAGGCCCAACCTCAATCCCACCGCCACCCGGACCGCTTCATTGTCCAACGCGAGGCCACACGCGGCAATCGGGAGCGCGGTCAGCCAGTCGGCTGAATGAGGACTGCTGACCGCGACCAGCCTGGCCTGGTTGACAAAATCAACGGCACTCCTGCCGACTTCCAACTTATCCTTCTGGATCAGAGGCTGATCCCAGCAGCTCTGTCTGATGGGCATGGGGTCTATCGTCACAGGTAGGGTGTCTTGGCGTGCCTCCAACAGGTCCGCCACATACACATCGGGGGCTGCCTCCACGGTCGCAAGAATGGCGGTCTGAAGCTCGAGAGTCGACGCGGCTGAAGCCAAGTAGGCAGAAGAAGCCAGCGAATCGTCTCTGCGAATACCAAGTCCGCCATCTCTGATAGGAAGTGCGGCCTGCAGCCACTGATAGTCATTAAGGGAACAGTTGACAATTCCCTGTAGACCCGATCTCATTAGTCCATCCAGTGTCACTAGGGCCGGGTGGTCAAAGCAAGGGGAGCACCGGAGAAGATAGCTCAGTCTTGAGGCGCCGAATGATGAACGCAACAAAATCAAGGCGTTCTGTGATGGCAACAGGCGCAATCTGTCCAGAGCTCGACGGAACATATCAGAATGACTCTTCAGGGCAGCGTTCAGCGCCCTACCCCGAAACAGAGGGGCCCCCAACAAGCTAATTTCGTCCACCTCGACCCTAGTGTATCCCGACAAAAGAGGAACCAATACCAATGTGGCGTCCCGCAAGAGGACCTCGCACTTAGCGGAATTGAGGTGAAGGCCAAACTGAGTACCCAATCCAGCCACAGTTTGCACGTCACGGGCCACGCTTTCCACATCACCGCCGAGGGTTAGATCATCAATAAATCCTATTTTGAGGTCTGATTCAAGCGCATGTAATACCGGCTGCAGAGGAAGACTAAAAAGCAGGGGGCCCAGCGGGTCGCCCTGCTGGGGACCCATTTGCTATGACAAGAACAGGTGACCAAATTTCAAGACTGATTCTTCTTATTCTTTTTATTCTTATTATTATTATTCTTATTATTATTATTCATATTATTATTCTTATTATTCTTCTTCTTCTTCTTCTTATTATTATTATTTTTTTTTTTTAAAGTTACCCGAGGTATCTATAATCCCTCAGGTGTCAGATATTAATAAGAAATTTAAACTCTGGAGTGGCCATCCATGTCAAGATCAGGAAGAACAAAAGTGCTGTGGAATGCAACAGCATTAAAACGCTGAATGGTGACAGACAGGCGCTGAAACAAGAAGCTTGTTTCTCTTGCGTCGCCTGAAATTTGGCTCAAGAGACGACCCAGGTCGGCGAGAAATGCCTGTCCCTTGGCGTTAATTGGCCCCATTGTTTCAAAAGCCAATGGGACAAAGTGGTAGGTTTGCATCAAATGTGCATATTTTGTATTTTTCCTGGCTTCAGCCAGTTCCGCAGCACCCCCCATCCGAATGGAGGTTGTGGCGAGATAAGAGGTAGCCACAGTATCTGACACTGTAACGTCCCAGGTCAAACAACGACCTGAGCGCCAGGGAATCAATGTAAGGCCGTCTGGTCTTTTTCCATCCGACCTTGACAAACAAGGTGGTTCCTTATTCTTCTTCTTATTATTATTATTAATATTATTCTTATTCTTTTTTTCTTTTTTTTTTTTTGCCCTGAGGTACTTCATTCCCCCAGGGACTTATGGACTATTATTAACTGAAGAATGTATGTCTGGTGGGTCAGGCCTCGTCTTCAGGGTGTGAGGCAAAAGTGCCTTTGAAAGCGACCAGGTTGTAGCGTTGGATGCAAATGGACAGACGTTGAAAAAGAAAAGAGGCTTCACGTCTGTCACCACTGATTGAAGAGATGCGGCTGCCAATTTCATTAATGAAGTCTGAGGCCGACGGGTTGAGCGGACCCAATGTCTCTATGGCCACCGGCTGAAAGATGTAGGAAGTGGGCAGGCCGACTGCCACTCTGACTGCCTCGTCTTATTCTTATTCCTATTATTATTTTTTTAAATTTTAAATATGCCTCGAGGTATTTAGGATCCCTCAGGGACTTATTGCTAACTACAGTATAAAAACCAGTCCAGAATGACCCTACTCTTCGTTATCTTGATCCTCGAATGTGCCTCGAAATGCGATCGCGTTAAAACGTTGTATCGTTAAAGAGATACGTTGATTCAGGAAGGAGGTTTCTCGTGGGTCCCCCGTAACCAAGCTGAGCTTTTGTCCTAGGTCAGATAGAAAGACATGGCCTTCACTATTTATCTGTCCCATGGTCTCGAATGCTAGTGGGACAAAATAGTGCGTTGTGGAGAGCTGGTGATATTTCTCGTGTTTGCGGGCCGCCGCTCTTTCGGCCACCGCTCCGACTGTCTGAGAGGTGTCTGGCAGATAAGACATGGCCATGGTGTCGGACACCGTCACGTCCCAGACTAGGCATCGGCCCACCCGCCATGGAACCAAGGTTTGGCCATCGGGTCTTTTGCCGTCAGATCTTAGCAAACCCGCTGGCTCCTTACTTGATGGAAAACCCGCCCGGATCAAACCTCGATGGACCAAGTCATTCAGGGATGCGTGTCTAGGGTGTCTGCCAGGACCCAGGGCGCAGGAGAGCCCATGTAGGCCATCAGCGGCCACCGGGGCCCTGCAAGGGCATTTGTGTGGTTCGCACAGACGCACCCCCAGCCGCAGGCCGACTGCCACTCTGACTGCCTCGTCATCCAACTTAATTCCACAGTTGGCAATGGTCAAAGCCAGTAACCAATCGCCAGCGTGCGCGGCTGCAGTGGCCCCGAGGCGTGCCCTGTGTTCCGGTTATTATTATTATTATTATTATTATTATTTTATTTATATTTTTTTGCCCCGAGGCATTTAGGATTCATCAGGGACTTATCTCTTAACCCTCTTCTTCTGGTTCTCTGCTCCTAGGCAGGTTCGGCTGTCCAATGTCGCCACTCTTCCCTCCGCTGGGTCTTCTTGGAATGGAGTAAGCAAGCGTCTCATATAGCCTCTGCTGCTTAAAAGTCCACCACGCCACCTACACGTGTCACGTGGTGCCCCTGTCGAAAACGAAGTGAGTGGTGGGCGACTGAGTTCTCGCCGGTATATGCGAGAATCCAGAGGAGAAGATCCTGAAGGACGGATGACGGAAGTGGGCAACGCAGGGAGATGGTGTCTCGTTAAAAACACCGAGGGGAAGGCAACGGGAGATGATGGTGGAATTTTTGAAGATGCTGCAATGTTGCTGCTGTTCAGTATGACGTTGACTATGACGATGAAAGTGAAGATGCGTCATTTTGATGATGATGATGATGATGATGATGATGATGATGATGACGAGAGGAAGGCTTTAATTGAATGAACATGATGATTGATCATGATGATGATTGATGATGATGATGATGATGATGATGATGATGATGATGATGATGATGATGATGACGACGACGACGATGACGATGATGATGATGATGATGACGACGATGATGATCTCACTTGACGAGTATGATCATTTCATATTCAGAGACGGATCTCATCGCTGTTGGACCGAGTGACTTTGGTTCTTTCTTTTCACCTTTCGATGTCGTCACATTAATCGAAGCAAACGATACGTCCAATGAATTGTAGAACCTATCAGCATCAGTACACATTGACTCACATGAACATTTATAATTTTATATGCAGGAATTGTGTGATGTATTAAATTTAATGAAGTGAAAGATGGCGCCACATGAGAGCATAGTATATATATATATATATATAAGCATAATTATATAAATATTTATATAAACATAATATATTGTTACGTGGTCCCCCCAGGTTAGGCTCAAAGTAAAGACTCGTGTCGAGTTAAGAGGTATAATTCAACCAAAACACAAACGATACAATTACCAAACTGCAGGCCAGTTGGAAAGTCGTCAACGGAGTTCATTCAGCGACGACCGTGCGAAACAAAATGTCTTCAAACAGCAAAAGGCTGGCGACGAAGTAACTTAATTAAACCACCGCAAAAGGTATAACACGAAAGAACCTTAATTAAACTTATGTTAACGGACAACTCTGACAAAAGACTGCATAAGCAGTACGACCTTATTCTAACCACAAATCAGAGAGTCTCTCCAACGCCCCTGAAGTAATTCCTTAGCCTATATAAGACCTGTCTGTCACCAGGTGTCCCCCATAAGGCTAACAAAGTCAACTGTCCATGACCACGGCCCATCCTAGGACTAGTACAGTCGTGGAACCCAACAATATATATATTGAGGCTAAGGACCTAAGTGATCAGCCGAGTGTGAAGCTACTTTTTGAAACTCGTTAGCAGTGACGGTGCCAAGAACTGCAAAACAACGCAGGAATGCCAAACACAGGGATATTGTTCCAAATGGCAAGAGAAATATGTGGATCGAACATCACAAATATAGCAACGATAAAGAACAAGGAGGGAAGAACACTAGAAAACAAAGAAGAGATCAAGCAAAGATGGAAACAACATTATGAAGAAATGTATAACAACGGATACCCTGTGGACAGAACGGTACTAGAAGATCTGCCAATAAATAGCGAACATGAACAGATGATGAACATAATAAACAGCGAAGTGGAATCAGCCATCAAGAACCTGAAATGCAAAAAGGCACCACACCAGGAGAGGACAACATCACAGCGGATATGTTACAAACTGGAGCACACTGTTCAGTAGAAATGATGCATAGATTGTGTGGTAAAATATATGACAACAGAGAGTGCCCAAAAGACTGTGGCAGGGCCATAATAGTCATCATCATCATCATCATCATCATCATCATCATCATCATCATCAACATCATCATCATCATCATCATCATCATCATCATCATCATCAGCAACCGTAGGCTCAGCGCCCGTAGGTGTCCGATGCCTTCTTCACCAGGTCCTTCCATTTTCTCCTGTCCAGCGCCGCTCTGCTCAGCTCCTGAAGCGAGGCTCTGCCTAGGGCTGCCAACCGTCCCGGATTCGCCGTGACAGTCCCGGAATCGGTCCTTGCGTCCCGTGTCCCGGATTGATCTCAAATTGTCCCGGAATTTGCTCCAGAGATCCACTTATAAATACCAAAATGTTATTCTTATTATTTTTGCTTAGCCTGCTAAACTCAATTAGTTGTACGATTAATCGATTATCTTTGCGTTCTGCTTTCTATCCGACCAATAGCATTGTGTCATTGGCTGATCGTCGGTTCAGTTGAAGTCTTCAAAACTTTATAAACCGCTGACACTCGGTTTACCACAATAATAATTGTAATAATAATTGTTTTCGTTTTAATGCTTTTTGCGAGAGAATTATACCTGGGACTAATATCGATATTAGTCCCAGATTAAACGTTCTACATTTTGTTTACGAACAACCTGCTTCTAACAATCGCAATTATCTAAACATGGAAAGTTCACCGCCGACCTTATGAAAGCAGAACTGGTGCTTTTAGAATATAAATTTTGGCATGACATGCGCTGATTTCTATGACTTTGTGCCCATGCAGTGCTCTGGAACTGCTTAAAGATCAGAAGAAGGCCTATAGGTTTAAGATTGTAATTGTAATTGTAATTGAACATTTTTATAGCGCCGCTCACAGAGTCAGTGACGACTCTACTCAGAGGCGCTCTCTGCACTAACTAGCCGAAATGATGTTAAGTTAACAGTCATAGCGAGCAAAGAATAACAACAAGTTGCAAAACAAAACACAGTTAGCTGAAAGAGTCACCGGTGGCAAGCCCTCGCAAACACGTAGAGTTGACCATCAGATTCCCGTAGAGCTGGTAGATGGCGTGGTTGATCAGAGTCTCTGGTAGGTGGTAGATGACTCCCGTCCGGTTAATCGTTGAAGCTCCAGCAAGGATGCGCGTAGTAGAAGGCATTCGTCGCTTGTCGGTCGGTAGTTGAAAGCGCCGCGGTTGACAGCTGCAGTCGAGGTCAGTCCATGCTCTGACCCGCGTGAGCCGTCCTCCGGCGATGTAAATACCGGCTTGCAGCGGCGTACACGCACGGCGTATGGTACGACTCGGCTGTGCTGTCTGTGCATCATAGGGATGGTCGCTGATGCACTAACGTGGCCAACGCGACTTACAACAAAAACCCTCTAACCAGCGCAAAATCCTTGAGAAATCCAACGAAAAGTCCAGTACGCGAGTCTAGAAGCAGAAAACTCCAAACTGGCTGAAACAACTGTGAAAATTCTTCGTTTTGATGAAATAATCCGTCGAAATGACAGAGAGGTCGGTAAACGACCACATGGCCGCTGACCTGCGCAGAGTCTCCCCTGATAAGACCTGCTCCCCACGGTCGCAGGCCTATAAGCCTATACCAGGTAGTCTTAATTTGATAGGCCTAGGTGACTGGGGGTTTAAATTATTAAAAACTTTTAAAAATAGATTAGAGATAGCCTACTAGGCCTACATGTAGGCTACATTGGGCTGAGACAACATTTAATACATTAAGTCTTTCTGTGGACAGTGCACATCGAATGACTACAGGCGTCCCGGAATGACAAAATCAAAAGTTGGCCTAGCTCTGCCCCTTTCGGAGACGTCGTCGAGCCATTCCCTGTGCGGCCTTCCTCTCTTGTTTGTTCCGTCCATTTTTCCGAACATCAGTGCTTTGATCTTTCTGCTGTTGTCCATTCTGCAGATGTGCCCGAACAATCCTAGTTTCCTGCTGATCAGCTTCTGCATATTTTCCTTCAGCTGCACTCGTTTGTGTAGTTCTGTGTTGTTTACCTTCTGCATCCACCCTATTCTTAGTATTTTCCTGTAGCATTTTCTTTCGAAGGCCATGATTCTTTGTTCGATGTATTTCGTTATCACCTAGGCCTAGGCCTCGCACCCATAGCAGAGTGCTGAAAATACATGTCTGTATGACCTTCTTTTAATAGTGCAAATACACAAAAAAAAGGAGATAGGAAGGAATGCAGCAACTACCGAGCTATCAGTCTGACGAGCATAGTAGGGAAGGCGTACACAAAAATACTACGACAGCGTTTTAAAAGATACGTAGAGAAGGCAATGAGTGAAGAGCAGGCAGGTTTTAGAAAGGGAAGAGGCACAATGAATCAGAGCAGCTGTCGGTGAAGCACATAGAATGGAATAGGAAATTATACAAGAACTTCATAGACTATAAAGAAGCATTTGACAGTGTGTGGCAAGAGGGATAACATCAATGGACGCATAATAGAATCTGCGATTTGCCGATGATGTCGATCTGATAGCCAGCACAAGTCGGAACCTGCAGGAGCTTACGAATCGTGTAGACAACAACAGCAGAAGATTGGGACTAAGAATAAACATCGAAAAAACAAAGACCCTGACAATCGGGAAACAACATGAAGACCTAAAAATAAAAATAGGAGATGAAACATTAGAACAGGTTACAAAGTTCGTATACGGTACTTAGGAGTTGTGATAACGAAAGATGGCAGTTGTACAGAAGACATCAAAAGGAGGTGTGGACTAGCTTGCGCAGCGTTCGGAGGATTAAACAAAATGTGGAGAGCAAAAAACATTTCCATCACAACTAAAATGAAGCTTTACCATACCTTGGTAGAACCTGTGTTATTGTATGGTTCAGAATGCTGGACCTTGAGGAAAGAAGATGAAAGGAGACTACTGGTGGTGGAGATGAGTTGGTTAATGAGAATCAAAGGCATAAGCAGAAGAGACAAGATCAGAAACACAACAACAAGGAAGGAACTAGGAGCAGATGAAACAGTGGTAGACAAGATTCAAAAGCGAATCGAGTTAAGTGGTATGGTCACGTTGAAAGAATGGATGACAAAAGATTACCACTCGCTGCCCATAACATCGACACGTTGACGGTGAAAGGAGCAGAGGGAGACAACGGAAAAGATGGATAGACAATATCAAGGAAGATCTTATATGCAAAAAACACAAACTTCACCATGGTGGGCGAAACTGTCAGGGACAGAACAATATTTGTAATTGTAATTTGAAATTGTAATCGAACATTTATATAGCGCCACTTCAAGAGAACTCCTCAGAGGCGCTCCAGACCTGACACCAAACCATAATCAAAGAGAATGGTTTTCAAACGCTTGCGAAAGACAAGAAGAGAAAAATGAAGAGAGAGAGACAGAGACAGAGAGACAGGGTGACAGGGAGAGAGACACAGGTAGAGAGAGGCATAGCCACAGACACAGACAAAGCTAAGGGAAGGTCTCGAGTCTTGACTGATGTCTGATGATATGATAGACAGCAAGACGTGCTTATAAGATATTATTTCTCTGTTGGCATTGCTTAGAAAAATTGTTGTGTCTTTTATGCATATAAGTTTTTTCAGTTAGGCCTAGTCTACCTTACTGTTGCTTCCGTTTTACACTCATCCGGCAGTCTGAACTCCAATGGCGGGGTCTGAACTCCATTGGTGGTGTCTGAACTCCATTGGCGGGGTCTGAACTCCATTGGCGGGGTCTGAACTCCATTGGCGGGGTCTGAACTCCATTGGTGGAGTCTGAACTCCATTGGTGGGTCTGAACTTCATTGGTGGGGTCTGAAATCCAGCCGATCAGCGAATACGAGGAAATACCGCAATCCTGCTTATTCGATTTGCTTCCATCATTTTTTTTATTGCGGACGATGGCGACGATTTGAATGACATTGTTTTTTTTATATATTGTACATGCTCAATAATGTTCCTCACTGTGCAAGAGAATCACCAGCATCACAAAAGCGGGTTATTGTTTTTTCTGCGTTAGCAGATCAACCTTGACTAAATTATCTGTCAAAACCATTTGAAAGACGTCATATCCAGTGTTAATATTGGCTCACTAAATAGTGACGAATGTAGACAGAATTGTTTGATTTCTTGTGATAAATTTGAGTCTGTTGGCCTAATTATGGGAGAGTGCTCCAAGAATGAGGAGGTATTGAGAAGAGTTGGAGAAAAGAGATCGATGATAGTGATACACTCAATTAGAGAAAGACAAAGAAGATGGATAGGACGCACACTCAGAGAGTGATATTTTTTAACAATTTGGAAGAACATTTGTTGAAGTTCTAAATCATGTCTTTAAGCAATGAAATAATAGCAAATTTTGACAAGATAACAGCTTAAAATGTCACTATTTCAGTGTGAAAGTTTTAAACAATATCAAGGATGCTTTTCAAGTCTAAAACCACGCCTATGATGAGCGATTTCGGTAAAATGACAGGCTAAGATGCTACCATCGCAGCGTGAAAAAAAAGAAAATGGGAGGAGCACATCCCTGCCCCAAACCCATACCCTGTGCGCCTCGGCGATCGTCCTTTGGCGCGAGTTTGACTCCTAAAGCCAGGAACAGGACTCCGCATATATATGAGCAGAGGCAATTGATAACTATCCTATCAAAAAAGGGCCCAGAAAATGTTCCCTTCGTCTGGGCACTCGCACTCTTCGTGGTCAACTCGACGCCTAGGTTCTTGACTGATGTCTGATGATATGACAGCTGACCTGATGGTTGACAGCGTGTTTTCTGTTTGTTTCTGTTTCTCTTGCTCGAACTGCAAAAGAAGAAATAAATGGATAAATACGATATGATGAAGAGACAATAATTATTGTTCATCGCGTCTTCAACTTGAGCGATTGAGAGACCCTGACCATATCAACGATCTCTTTTTCTACCTGAAGAATCGTGTGAACCGGGCCAGCCTGCCAGGGCATCACTAGTCTTGCACACAACAGACTGGAGACTGTCCCGATGAAAAGTATACCCTAACACAAGGTGTCATAATTTGCTCAAAAGGTTATTTGCCTTAAATTTAAAAAAGTTGCCATATTATCACCTAGTCCTAACGTCGTTTAGAAATGTTGGTGTCAAGTTTGTGAGTGTCTGAGACGCAGCGATGAAAAAGGAAATTTCCAACATTCAAAAGTTGATTGGAAATGAAGTTCATCTCTCCACCTCCTTTTCCTCTTTGTCCACTTTTTCCCTTTCTTAATACTCCTTTCTCCCTCTCTTAATACTCCTTTCTCCCTCCCTTAATACTCCTTTCTCCCTCTCTTAATACTCCTTTCTCCCTCTCTTAATACTCCTTTCTCCCTCTCTTTCTCTTCTTTCCGAATTTCTTCGCAACATCCAACTCCTTCTCTTTTCCCATTTACTTGGCATCAAAATCTTTCGATGTGCAATCAGAACAGCGAAGAGATCAGACAGACGAGCAGGCAGAAGGAAAATTACAGATGAACAAAGAAGAAAATAAATGGCTGAAGGATATTGTCCTTATAGAAATACAAGCGCAGAGAAACAATGGCGCAGAAAACGAAAGACAATGGCTGAAAGACAGTGGATTAAAGACAATGATAGGACAAAGAAGAAATGACAGTGACAGAACTGCAGTGATATTTTACTTCAGGAAATCATTTTCGTTTTACTTTTGTTTCAGTTCGGATGGCCTCAATTTCAGTTTTAAATTCAGTTACAGTTCTTCAAAAAATTTCAGTTATACTTGTAATTCAGTTTTCAAAATAATTTCAGTTAATATAATTTCAGTTGTACTTCCTTCAAGTTCCTTGTAGGTCCACAACTTCCGTCAAATTATGCAGAGTTCGAGCATTTTCATTATCGATGTGCTTCTTTAATTTTAATGACCCTATTTGGCCATATTTTAATGCAACCTGTTTGGCCATATTTTAATGCACCCTGTTTGGCCATATTTTAATGCACCCTGTTTGGCCATATTTTAATGCACCCTGTTTGGACGTATTTTCAGACCTTAGCATACTGTTTCTTGCCCAGCTGTCATTAGCCTGTTTGCAATCTTTACCCAGAAAATATTGCTTGTACATAAGCTTGAGAGGTCGTAGCTTCAACATCTTCTGCAACTGAGAAATATTGCCAAATAGAGATTGTCTTATGTGTATTATTATTATGTAATTATTAAAAAGGGCGATAAGGACAATGTAATCAATTACAGACCCATTTCCGTTCTTCCTTACTTCTCCAAGTTCTATGAAAAACTTATGTATAGTCGACTCTATGGCTATATTAAAAACTCTAACATCATTTATCCATCTCAGCATGGATTTCAACCTGGTCATTCCCCTATATGGCCTTATTAAATATGCAGGACATGATTTCAAAGGCTATTGAAAATAATGAATACTCAGTGGGAATCTTCTTTGATCTAGCTAAAGCGTTTGATACGGTAGACCATAATATTTTGCTTAAAAAAGATAGACAATTACTATGGAATTAGGGGGACTCAGCTCAGATGGTTTGCCAGCTATTTTGAGAGCCGTACACAAAGAGTTCTCTGTAATGGTGTCCTTTCTGAGCTAGGGTTGATCAAATATGGAGTTCCTCAAGGCTCCAACCTCGGATCACTCCTTTTCCTGCTTTATATTAATGACTTGGCCAATGTCTCTCCAACAATGTTTTTTATTCTATTTGCCGATGACACCAACGTTTTTTACTCCAATGGTTCATAGCAGACGTTATTTCAAACAGTGAACGTTGAACTATCTAGCATAGCTGTTTGGTTCCATGCAAATAAACTCACCCTTAATTTAGATAAAACCAACTTTATTTTATTTAAATCCCACCGGAAAAACCAAGTGACCATCTCTGTTTGCTTATTGATGATATTTCCATCAATCAAGTTGAATCTACAAAATTCTTCGGTGTGCATATAGATCAACATTTGACCTGGAAAGTTCATATTAATCAAATTGCAACTAAAATTGCTAAAAATATTGGTATGTTTCCCGCGTTGCTTATATCTTGCCAAGGACAATTAGAATGAATTTATATTATTATACCCTTGTCTACCCCTACCTCACGTATTGCAACCTTGTTTGGGCATCGACATACGAATCCAGGCTTCATAAACTTGTAATCTTACAGAAGAGGGCTGTTCGTATAATTGCGGGTTTTCGTAAACGGGAACACACTGGCCCTTCCTTTAATGAACTTCATCTCCTGAAAATTGACCAGATAAAGGATCTCCAAATTTGCCAGTTCTTTTTTCGACTCGAACACGGTCTCCTTCCTTCGGTATTCCAAGGTTACCTCCCTCACGCCTCTGACATCCATTCGCATTTCACTAGAAATTTATTTGCTTTTCGCCCTGTCAAAGCTCAATCTAATACTAGGCGTTTTACTATTAAATCTTATGGCGCTAAAGTATGGAACACAATACCAATTGACATTCGTCAATCGAGTAGTCTGCAGGTATTTAAAAAAGAAACTTCGTGTTCTTCTACTCTCCTCTACTAAAGCTACTTGAAGTGCACATGACCATGTGTAGTTAAGATTTTAGTTAAGTACTTAGTTAAGTTTGTTTCTCTACATGCTCTTGACAATATAAGCTTTTCTGCAATCTGTCATCACCTAATTTGTTTTAGTCTCTTTCTATTCAGCTATCTTGATTAATTTTTCTTGGGATTTTTTTTTACTTGGGTGACTCTTCCCAGCAGGATGTCCATCCCTTTTGGGCCCCCTTTGTAGCCAATGCATGCATGTTTTGTACTTTTATTGTTTTCTTGTTTTCTGGTTGCAATAAAGTGAATTGAATTGAATACAATAACCAATAAACAGGCAATTTGAACTCCGATCTATAGTTTGTAGGCCTTAGTATAATCTTTTTAAAAGTTTAATAGACCATTTTTGCTGCAGTGGATGGCATCAATCCGCTGTCTGTCTTGTCTTTAACCATCCTCGATTCGAGGGTTGGTCGCTTCATAGACATGCCTTCGCCACTTTCTCCTGTCCTCCGTCTCCTTCAATATCCGCTCGAATGGTAGTTCCATCCACGAGATGACATTACAGTGTAGTTATCCATCCCATCCTCGGTCTTCCCCTTCCCCTTGATCCCGACATCGTACCCTGTATTATTTCCTTTTCCATACAGCCCCCCCCCTGTTTTCTCATCAAATGACCGAAGTAAATGAGTTTCCTTCTTTTTATCGAGTTCAATAAGGTTCTTTCATCAATCCGCTACTGGTACATATTTATAATAGTCTAGTAGCCTACACTGTGCCTTCTCTTAATGGTATTCCACTGAATTGGTCGATGCGTTACATTTCTTTTATTTACGCCTTAGTGGTGAAGCCGCTGACTCGAATCAGTCACATGAAAGTTTCGCACCAGCCCAAGTTTTTCCTGGCCCTTTTTCTTAATAATATATTTCTTAATATTCTGTGTGTGCCTATTAGGCTATTCACTATGTAGGCAAACTGTTTAAAATTAACGATAAAGTGCAATTTCGCACTTGTCAGTTTTAGATTAGGTCTACAAAGCCTTGCATGGATGCCCAGGTCTACTTTTTTTGTCTGTTTATTTGCAGTAGGCCTACTGAAACAGCCCAATACACGCTTTTTGTCATTTAGCTAAGTGATATTCACATAACCAGAAATTGCATATTTCTTTGTAGTGTCTTATCGCAAGGTTAAAAATTATAAACTTACAGGAAAAGTCCGAATCGAATACACGAAGACCCTAATTAATAAATTGCACATGGAAGCACATGCTAGGACAAAGATACAAAAATTTTAAGAGTCAAAAAGTATGTGGGTCTCTAAGATCGACAACTAAAATTTTTGCAATTTTTAAACATTTCACCGGCCTAATTAGCTACACCGGTAAGCAAGAGCGGCAGACGTCTGTTGATTGCAACGGACTGCGGTTCAAGCCCCGGGCTGGAAGTTGACATTCAGATATTTAGATATCTCGGGCTAGCACGTGTGAGACGCAGGGGCGCAAGCTGCTGCGGAGCGACCTTGGGCAAGTTGCTTACCCATCATTGTCTGTAGGGAAGGCAACGGGAAACCACCTCACTCATCTCATCCCCAGAGGCGTAAAGCCAATTAACCTGCCTTCGGGTAGAGAACCATCATCATCTTAAATTACTTTCCCCGTCACAGAAGGACAGTGATTGAAGGACAATGACAGATGAAAAACTACAGAAGGCCAAATTATCCTAGATTCCTAGAACAGAACAATATACTAGAAGAAGAACCTCGTGTGCCTCGAGGTCGTTGCCGAGAAAGACTTGATAGGCTTTCTTCTCTTCGAACTGGAATGAGAAATCCTTAACAGCTGACTTTCCATTCATCTCTCCACACCGCGTCCAATCAACGGTCAGCGTCAAGTCGCCTGCCTCCAGTTTATGGTATTCAGTATTCTGTAAGACACAAGAATCTCAAAATAATTTTAACGGAGTTCGGTCTTATAAGTAGAGTTTGGTATTATAAACAGATGTTTGGTCTTAATATTATGGGTCTGGTTAGATTTAGGGTTATGGTTAACCCATTTTCTACTAGCGCACCCTGAGAGGGTTCATTCAATAATTGTCAAACAAATTTCGGCAAAACTCCGAACGGCAGTCCCAAATTAAAATATGTAGTCTATTAGCTGTACCCGGCCACGCGTTGCTGTGGCAGAAAAGACCTCCCCCTCCCCTTCCCCCTCCCCTCCCCGTCCCCGTCCCCTTCCCCCTCCCCCTCCCCCTATATCGTCAAATGTTGTAATTACCACACAACAACTGGGAACGGCGGTCCGAAATGATAAAATTAAATAAATCGATAGGCTATCTCCTGAGAAGGTTTTAAACATGATGTATGGTGAAATAGAAGGTGGATTGATGAAAACTGTTTGATTGATGGACGCTTGATAAAAGAAAGCTGGATAAATGGCATTCCAGCTGAAATGGAAGCTGGATGCATGCTGAAATACATAACTGAAATCAACAATCCAGTTTCCATTTCTCAAGTTTAATTTTCGTCAATGCAGTTTCTATTTCACCTATAGGGACCCTTCATCCGGCTTCCATTTCTCAAGTGCTTTCTCATTATTCCGGCTTCTATTTCGGTGGACCAGCTGGTCGTTTTGTAAGTGCGGAGTGCAAAAGAAACCGTTTCTATGCGCCCAACCAATACACCGCACTATTACGGCACGTCATGTTGATTTACTTAATGTTATAATTCGAGACCACCGTTCGGAGTTTTGCCCAAATTTCTTAACCTGTATGAACTAGATATTATTTTATTTCCTAATCTGTATGAAGTCGAGTAAACAATCCATGCAGAGTTTCTCTAGTTTTAATATCTTTATCCTAAAAATTTAGGTGATTTATTTAGAAAGTGACGTCATCACAAAACTGTGAAATATTTCAAGGAACAAAAATAAGTTTTTGTCATTATTTAATTGCAAGCATCAAATATGATAGAATTACATCTGTTTGTATGATAATTAGTGAAATTTTAAAAACGAAGTGACTAGCGGATCGCCAGGCGGCCGTCCAATTTCAATTACTAGCGGACCGCCAGTCACGTGTAACCTGTCACATAAGTAACGAGCATTGATTCTTGAATATTGTTACATTGGCGGCAGTTACCGATAGTTTGTATTATGTCGGACAAACAATTCTAGAAACAAGGAGAAGGGAAACGAGAAACTGAGTTAGTAACCATTCTTCATTTAGATGATATATAGTATAAATAGAAGTTTGATTAACGAAGATAAATTTGGGTGTAAATAGAATTTTATAATCCTGTCAACAGCGGTCCCAAATTATACCACTCATCCCAACATGCAAAGCGTGAGGGTCGGTTAGGGCTCAGGTTAGGCGTCGTGAGGGTCGGTTAGGGTTAGTTTTTAGGGTTAGTGCAGTCATTCTGCTGAAATTGAAGCTGAACTGATGAACAATCGTCGATACGTCGCGCTCTAATTTTATTTATTGCATTCGTTGGCAGCCATATTGGGAAACTTTGGAATGGGGTCTTTGACTGCGCTGTGGAAGGATAGAGCAATTGGAAGAGGGTTGAAGCTAAGGCTTATGGGGTCATTGGTGTGGTCAGTGGCGCTGTATGGCTGTGAAACTTGGACGCTAAGGGTGGAAGACAAAAGGAGAATATCAGCATTTGAGATGACAACATATAGAAAGATGCTGAGAGTCAGCCGGAGGGAATTTAGAACAAATGAATCTATACTGGAAGAGATACAGCCGGAACGGCGCCTGCTGGAGGTGGTGAGAGCAAGGAAGCTGAACTACTTCGGACATATGATCCGAGCAGACAAGCTGCCGGCATTCATATGTCAGGGCTATGTGGATGAAAAAAGGGCCCGAGGAAGGCCGAGAAGAAGATGGATGGATGATGTGGAGGAGTGGACGGAGATGGCGATGGTGGACTGCGTGAGGACCGCGAGTAACAGAGAGCAATGGAGGAGGATGACGTCGTCGACTCTGATCCCCGATCCGCAGCAATGAGGATGGGCACGACGACGACGACGACGACGGCAGCCATATTGTCTGGCGGTCCGCTAGTATTCCGTATTGGACGGCCGCCACTGGCGGTCCGCTAGTATTTGAAATTCGAGGGCCGCCTGGCGGTCCGCTAGTCACAGCCTTTAAAAAAATATTGCTATTTATTGAAGACTAATGATGATATTACTGCTTCACCCTGTGAGGGTGCACACTGCACAAGTAGCGAATGGGTACAGGTTTTTCAGCAATGGTGAACAGTGTAAATTGACGGTTCCTAGCCATTAGGTGGACGTGCTATTGGGCTGGAAATGTTAGTTATGTGTTCTTGCTCTTCCGAATATTTGTTGGAACTGTTGTGGAGATCTTCAATTTCGATAATTCCGTGCAGACGAGGTAAACGTGTATTTTAGCGTCGTAAATTATTTTCACGCTTATAATGGCACAAAAAGCGCCTTAAAATATTTCTGTCAACGTGCTATTGCCTAACTGATGTATTATTATACTTAGAATTTGTTTAAAAGAAGTAAATCGATTGAAAAATTGTAATATTTTGCCATAACAAACCGCCGATCGAAGTGGTTATTCAATTCTGACCCTTTCCGGAAGTTGCGTGCGGCAAGTGTGCAATAAGACAGCACCCAAAAAATAAGTAAGTAGGCCTAAGTAAATGTCCAGCTTTTTCAATTGCATCTTTTGTTTTATGAATCCAGCTTCTGTTTCAATAATAATTATTTTTCATCAATCCAGTTCCAATTTAAGCTAGAATATTTTTTATTAACCCAGCTTCTATTTCTCGCCCGTTGTTTCCGTCAACCCAGCTTCTATTTCAGATATAAAAATACCCTCACCCAGCTTCCATTACATAAGCGTTTTTTCATTAATCCGGCTTCTATTTCAGGTCTAGAAATACCTTCATCCAGCTTCCATTTATTATTTTGAATTTAGGACCGAAGTCTTGACGTAGGCCTACACGTTTATAATCGCATGGACCAATATAGCCTACATGTACGTCGATGGTTTGGGTGCATAGGCTACCCCAACTTCCGGTCATACGTTGCGGTTCAATGGAGATTTCGCATGGGAAATGTGACACTTAAAAATATTTTGTGTCAATATTCGTACCGTATCCTTGCCAAATATTAAGTATGCTGTCAGATGAGTTATACCATTGCACGCCATTACAAATAATTTACGGCGCTTTTATAGCCATTATTAACGTGAAAATAATTTGCGACGCTAAAATACACGTTTACCAATTATTACAAGCGGTCTCAATTTTGATTATGCGGCTCATTTGTACCTGAGCTGCTGTTTGAAATACCATCAACGCTTCTAAATTCAGCTTTTGACAACTTCTTCAGTTCAGGGAAACTGTTTGAACATTTTAGGTGCCCTGACAGAACCATCTTAAAAATTTCCCGCCAAAATGAATTTGTCAGATTGCACGACATAATAGGCGATGTTGGTGAAGTTGAGCAAATGCGACTGCCAAGTCTACCAACAGAACCACAGTGATGACAAAGAAAATGGTGACTGCCACTCAGTGGCGGCGCTACGCCAGGGCATGGCAGGGCAAATGCCCTACCAAAAAAGCCTTTGCCCTGCCTGTTGCCCTGGTCGTTGCCCCGCCAGAATTTGTTCAGGCATATTGTTTCGTACTGTTCATGTCCGTCTGCTCTCTGGAATGAAAAAAATTCATTCAGGAAGGCAATAGTTCAGGGATAGAAAAATTCTGGCAGGGCACTAGTCCTAGCAGAGAAAAATTCTGCCAGAGCACAATTCTGGCAAGACAAAAGTTCTGACAGGGAAAACTTCTGGCAGGGCAAAAGCTCTGACTGAAGGAAAAAATTCAGTGTAAGGGCAATCATTCTAATAGGGCAAAATTCTGGCAGACGACAGTTCTGGAAGGCAAAAATTCCGGCAGGGCAATCTGGTAGGGCAAAATTCTGGCATGGCAAAAGTTCTGGCCTAGTAAAAGTTTTGGCAGTAAAATTTCTAGCATCGAAAAATTCTGTCAGGGGCCGCAGGGCTTTGTCCATATTGAAATGTCGAAACTATGCAGATTATAAATTATTATTCGTGAATTGACAACGTCAGATCTTGATTGTGAAGTTTCAAATTAAAATTAGTGGAACAAAAAGTATGTAGCAGAACCATTTTACATTGCATTTCACTATAAATACAATGTAGGCCTATATTGCAATGCTCAGTGCACATGCAGAATATTCATGCGCTGTAAAAAGTAGAACACACAAAAAAGTGTCATAACTCGGTAAAAAACTTTCAGGTTTGTCTGAAATTTTAAAAACAGCACCAGTGACCATAAAAACGAGATCCTAAAACCGATTAGAAATATTCGTGAGTTTGTCAAATTTATAAGCGTTTTAAATGCAGCATACTTTTTATCCGGACACTGTTACTGTACAATGGTCCAGTAACTAAAATAAACCCGGAATTTGCCCCCCACCCCCCCCCCCCTCCCTAAACAGAAACCCATGCAGACGAAGGCCACAAATCCAGATCTAGTGGGAAAACCCAGTTGGAGAATCACTTTATGGCGAGCACGGTAGACAGGGCCGGATTAAGAAATGTGGGGACCCTGTTCTGAATATTTGTTGGGGGATCTTCGGCCAAATAATTGTATGACATTTTTTCAGTCGTTTGGTCGAACTTTCGGTAGAATATGCCAATTGCTTCCCTTAATAAATCGCGTGTGTGGGGCCCCTAAAGTGTGGGCCCCTGTTCGGCCGAACATGTTGAACATGTCTTAATCCGACCGTGACGATGGCGCCAAATTATAAGCTTATGTAGGCCCGTACTACCAAGCACGCGACTCGACCTCTGCCCTGGTTACTTGTGTGACTGCCCTGGCTATGCCCTGGCTACAAAAAGTGTCTGGCGCCGCCACTGCTGCCACTGTTTGCATTCATGTTTGATCTAAAGATGCAGAATGCATTGCCCTTGTGTCGCAATAAAACGTCATACCAGTTACTGTAGCAACCACCGAGTCTTCGTGCTGTCTGTGGGGGAGGGTTGAGTGTTGCTCGAGTTTACCAAATGCACCTTGCTCAACCGGATAAGACCAACTACCCAGGCAGAACACAACCATTGAACCCACATGTCGTATCGGATAATCAGTTCGACCAGTCAGTCCATTTCGTGCTGATTCCATCGACTCAATGGTATTGTGAGCATTGTAGCAAAACGCAAAAAAATGTATGTACAAAGTGCAATGTTGGATTTCATATGCACTGATTCAATGTATTTCATGACAAAACATTAAAAAGTTTTAGTGAATGTCTTGACACTGCTTACAATCTAGCGGAAAAATGATTCTTATAACATATGATACGTAACTTGCTCCTGTGTATAGACAATATGAATGTAAAGTAAGCTTACTGCTTATCTATTAGCCCACCCTCCCAGGGTGCACCACTTTGACACGAAATATTTTTTCGGAGGCATCCATAATTAATATTTTAAACCTTGTGCTCATGTTTACATACAAGTACGTATTGAAAAATGTTAACATCGTTCTTGGAAAAAAGTTGGTAGATAATGGGTTAATATTAGTAGCACGGCTTTACCAGAGATTCGGTCTTGTTTTAAAAGTGCGGCAGTAGTTTACTCTTGGTCTAAGCAAAGATTCAGTCTTAGTAGTTCTTTCTTACAATAGGTTCGGTCTTAGTGGAAATTGGGTCTCATTAGCGGTCTCATTCGGTCTTTCTGAGGTTCGGTCGCAGATAACGTCCGGATTTAGTTGAAGTTCGGTCTTACTTTAAAGGTTCGGTCTTTGATGAGCTTCGGTCTGAGTAGATATTCGGTCTTAAAAGACTCCATGTAATTATTAATAGAGGTTCGGTGTCAAAAGAGATCTTAGCAGTTGTTTGATCTTAAACGACATTTTATTTTAATAGAAGTTCCGACTAACTAGACTAGAGGTTCGTCTTAGAATAAACGCAGCTTTGAAGAGAGCTCGTTCTGGACGGAAGGCCCTACAACCGAGAAAGCTGGGCTTGATTGGCCAGGCATTTAGGCAAGCCTGTGGGACAAGAGGTTGTTCTTACAACGGCATATTAATAATAATTAACAGTTAATACAGTTAATAATATTGATATTAATATCATTATTAATTAGCGTTTAAAACGACTTTGGAAAATTTATTTTAAAATATGCTAAAATATGGATCAAAATGAGAGTTCACATACTGCGAATGAAGCGATGAGTTGAGGCGTAGTATCCTCGGTGCTGGTAGCAGTTACAAATGAGATGCTTATGTAACAAGGAGACGTATTGATGACCTGAACCCTCGTCTGACCAACTGCCAACGGCGCCGGAACGTCTTTCTGAAAACGGAAATCAATACAACAACAACAACATCAACAACATCAACAACAACAACAACAACAACAACGACAACAACAACAATAATAACAGCTACAACAACAATAACAACAACAACGGTTGTCTGGTGACAGGTGCAAGGTTACGCATGCTCGTGCAAAGCAAAGTGAATGTAGAAAGCAAAGTGACAACAAAGAAACGTTGAGTGCTGCAGTAACATCCAAGGATAACGTCTGCAGACTGATGTCAGTTACTGTCTGCTCTAAAGCGTTCGTTTAAACAGATTAACATAGACAGACAGACAAACAGACAAAGAGTTAGACAGAGAGTTAGACAGAGAGTTAGGCAGAGAAGTACGCAAACACAATCAGAGACAGAGAGCAAGTCAGACGGACAGAAAAACATACAAGTGATAATAATATTGTCAAGTCCTTCTTACATCGATGATAGCCTGGAGTACAGATGCGATGACAAAAGCCACTGCCGTCAGAAGCATTCCAACGCTGAGTCTCTGCAGAGGTCTGCAGCACAACCAACAACACCGAAAACGTTATCATACGGACACGCAGACTTAGGCCTACAGCCAGATATAATATGTACAGCCGTGTACGTGTACGTGTACGAGTACATACTGAATGAAAATGGACCACTAAGTAAATGAGGAACGACAGACAGATTAAAAGAGTGAGCAGGGCCGTGTTTAACATAGGTTCATTCTTCCTACTTTCATCTGAGGCGGCTTAGGGCAATCCGTCGCTCCGTCTTCTCCTCTGTCTTTACTTCAATTATTGTTCATGCCTTCGTCTGTTCCCGAATCGACTATTGCAACTCGATATTCGTTGGCCTTCCAAAAGTTCGTCTCTCTCCTCTTCAGTCTGTTCTAAGCTCTGCGGCCAGACTAATAGCCCGACTTCCTCGCTATTCCCACATCTCTGCTTTTATGTTTGACCATCTTCATTGGCTTCCCCTTACTGCTCGGATACAACTCAAGGTTCTGACAACAATTTTCCGGTCCTTTACTGGCCGAGCTCCCAAGTACCTTTGTGACCTCATCCATCTGCCGACCTCGGCCACTTCTCTTCGCCCGCTACGCTCCTTTGATCGACATGATCTCTAGGACTGCCTTGGCTAAAATGCGTGCCTTTGCGCTCATTGGCCCGGCATTGTGGAACCAGCTTCCTCCTTCAACGCGTTCCTCCATATTAACTGTTGGGCCAAATGCCTCTTTTCTTTATCTCAAGACTATTTTTTTTCTCTCTTGGTCTAACGTACTGGGAGCGCCTCTGATTGGT